>OX411547.1:11399841-11614841 GCA_948146395.1 Fragum whitleyi
AAATAAAAATGTCAGTACAAAAAGAATTCAAATATAGTGATGCGGCTCACTATCAACACGCTGGTGTGTTTAGTAATAAAACAATTAATATATAAAACAAACCATCGTAATTTCATCTGATGGAAAAAGATTTTTTAAAGTAGATTTTCCAAATATATTTGAAAAATACCTATTACCACACGTAGTATCAGATGAAATAGTTCAATGATGGAACACAGATTGGTTATCTTTCTGGCAAAATCAACTAAACTTTGCAATCTGGTGTGCCACTACAGGTTGTGGTGTAGATTATAACAACCATTTAAAAGCAGATGGGTTGACTGGCTCACTATTCTTATTCCACGTTTACTATCAAACAAGACGGATACTATTTGAATTAGGCATTGCCTTACCACAAGATAACAGTTGGAATGCCTTCAACAGCAATTATGATCGTCAAGCTTATGAACGTATCTGCGAAGAGTTCAGTGTAGACCCTAATGCAGACTGGAGACAAAAATTATACCCAAGTGGTGATGGTCTTGGAGTAATCTATACAACAAGTCATACTGCTTGGAAACGAACAGATTTCAGACATGACAATTCTTCTCAACACATTGCAAGTAGCACATCATCAAATTTAGATTTATCAAAAATGACATTTGGACCTGAAGTTTCAGGAGGAAGGAAATGTGGTGTTTCATCATGTGAATATCTTCCGCCTGCTAAAGTTCACATTGATTATCTTCAACAAGAAGATGCCGTTATGAATGTATGGACAACATTTATCCTTGATTCTTCATTAGGTTTTACAAGAGCGGGTGTTGAACGTATTAACGAATCTATAAGAACTTTTTGTTGGGCTATCCTTGGTTCACAATCTCAAACAAGAACGGATATAATCGGAACAGGAACAGCGTTTGATGCTCAGAAACAATTTCTCGCAAACGTTGAGGATGCTATCATTAGCCCTGTAGATTTACCAAGTCAAATTTCGAGATATCAAAACACACTCAAATATGCTCGTAGTAAAGTTGACTATGTTTACGGAATCGGGTTGTATATGTCTCCAAGCAATATGGAATTACGAATCGGAACAATCCAAGATTATAACAATAAGATTATTGTGGCTACTGATAATCAAGAACTTGGTTTAAATAATGGTGTGAACGTTGAACCCATCCCACCAAAACAAAACGTAAAAGTAAAAGGAACACCAACAAAGCAAACACAACCAGTACAAGGCAGCCCTGAAGATTATAAGAAAATTACAACCTATGCAAAAGAGCATTATTTACCAAAAGATTGGGTTACAAAAGCTGCCAATACACCAGGATTTTTTAATTCATATGTGAAACAACACGCATATCTACTTGATGCTGTTGCTATGCAACCTCATATTACCGTTAATACAAAACCATCTAGTATCATTATACACCATACTACCCCTTCACCTGTAGTTACCCCTGTTATATCACCAGAAAAAAAATAGCAATTCAACATGAAGATAACAAAACAGCATTAATCGTTGGTAGCATAGCAGTTGGTCTTATCACTTTATTTATTTATGAAAATACTCTTTAGCAGCAGCATATAACAATCCAACAACAAGAACAACCAATGCCCATAAATGTTCACCAAACCAGTTGACAACCTTTCCAGTTGTTGATAACAACCACGACACAATAGAATCAATCACACCTGGTAAAGCGGTTGCGGCTTTTCCAGCAAGACTTGCTAATAGTTTTCCAAGATTGGAAAGTTGTTTTTTTATCCAGTCCTTTGCATTTGATGTTGGTTGTTTGCTTGGAGGAGTTGTTGCACCACCAGAAGGAAGAACGGCTTCAACAATAACACCAATAACCATACCAATAGCAGTCAAAATACTGACAATTGTTATACCTTGTTCTCTAAATAATGTTCTCAACCTCTGACCAAGTGTTGTGTCTTCTTTTAAAATCTTATTTATGGTCTCCTTAATCCTATTAACCTGACTCCTCAGTTTTTCTTTGTTAACATTTATAACTTCCAACCTTGCACTTCTTTCTGATTCTAAATCAGACATTCTTGATTGAATCTGTTTCTTTGTATTTTCATCCTCTGTATTAGCAAGTTTTTCCTTTTCCTTTGTTATTTCTTTATTTGTTTCATTAAGTTTTGCCAACTCATTAGCGATTTCCTCTTTCACAGTAGTCATTGCTTTCATAATGCCATCCATTTCTCGCCCTTCTATAGATGTTTGAGTTTGAACACTACTGCGTTCCTCTACATCCCAGAATTCTGTTTCCAGAGTTTTAACTGCTGTTTCAACTTCATCAACTGTGTTTGTTAAATCTTGTATTTCTTGTGATGAAGAAATATCATGCATAGGAATGTTCTCTGCTTCAATTTTGTTTTTTGTTTCAATTAATTGTGCCAACTCCTTTCTGCCTTGATTCACTCTAGTTGCAAGAGATTGATAACCAGTTATTCCTAAATTTTCTCTAACAAAATCAACACCATATCTTTTTTGAAGAGTGTCAATTGAATAAAATTGCAATTTGTTTGACTTGTAATACGAAAGACTGTAATATTTATCCAAGTCAAATACACCTTCAACGCAAAACAAAGGTCTACCCAGTTTATCTTTTTTAAGAATCCAAATAAAATCATCAACATTATCAGGCAATGGTTCTTGATTTCTATCATAAAATCTTTTTGTCATCTGTTTCAGTAAAGAATTTTTTGCATTTTTCTTATCAGAGCCTGTAAGGGTATCTAATGCTTTATATTGAGTATTGAGTGTACTTTGAAACTGTTCTTCATCTGTAAAAGATGTTTCTGCTTCGTCTATATCGTCTCTGTCATATTCAGGGTTGTGAAATTCCATTCCACCTTCAGCCATTATTTATTTATTTGTGAAAAAAAAATTTACCTAGAAGAAAAAAATGTCATCATACGGAGATAAACTCAACTCTTACAGAAAACTAAGAGAACCACGAGGAGTAAAAGGAATTCGACAGAGTGTAGTAATAACAAATAACCCCAGCACTATAGATCAGAACCAACAATTACTAGTCAGATTTCCCAATCTCAGTAATAACGATGTTATCTTACCAAGGTCTGCACGTCTTGCCTTTGAAATTGAATTAAAAAGCACAGATGATAATGCAACAGTATACCAAAACCTTGAGAGAGCCATCATTAAAAAGACAACAATACGAATATCAGGTAATGAAGTGATGTCAATCGATGATAGTGATATTTACCATTGCTATGTTGATTTGTGGAAGTCCCCTTCTGAACGTATTAATATGGCATATCAAGGTATTGGTAACGATAACATGTTCAAACACAGAGTTGGTGCTGGTAATGCTTCCTCAGACAAAGAAGACGAAGCCGTAGCAAATGCATACAAAAACAGATTTTGCATACCACTTGATTTTGAACTGTTAGAAACTCATATGCCATTCTACCAAGCAGGTCTTGGTGATAGACTTGAATATGAACTTACTTTCAATGATTATGATAAAGTGATTAAATCAACAGACGCAGCATCAACTTATAATATTAAGAACATATGTTTGGAATTTGATATGGTGTCTGATACAGAACTTGTCAGACAAATAAGACAACAGTATGATGGGAAAATGACTTTCTTGTACGACCGTATTCTACGACACAGAAAAATAGCAAAGAATAAATCTGATACACTGTGGAACATCAACTTGAATGTTCCTGCAAGAAGTATGAAAGGCATCCTCATGATATTTGAAGACCCAGAAAAGACAAGTACTGAAACATTTTATAATCCAAAGATAGAAAAGGTAGAAATGACAATAGAAGGTGTTCCAAATCAACTCTACAGTCAAGGAATGAGAGCATATCAACAATGGGATGAGATTAACAAATTCTTTGCTTTGACTTCAAAGAGAAACAAAGAAACAAATAAGATTGCAAAAGATTTATATTTCACTAATACAACCTTGGAAGAGTATCTAACTAACAACTACGCATTGTGGCTTGATTTACGAACGACAGACGATAACACACTACACGGTTCTGGAAGAAGAGTAGAGAATGCATCAGAGGGCATCACGATTCAAATAACCAAGGAACAAGGGTCAGATGAAACAATAAATGTGTATTTGTTTGTCATACAAGATGCACAGATTAATTTTGAAGATGGTAGATTGAAAGAAGTTTTGTATTATTTTTTTTTTACCATTAATAAAAAATGAAACTACCAAAATATCCTCACTGTGCAATAATTTGTTGGCAAACCGGTTGTGATAAAACTGAATTTGTTTTAGATTTGCTTGAAGACGAATACAGAGGTGTGTTTGAACATATTGTTATTCTTTGTCCCACTATACAATGGAATAGAGCATATAAAAATCGTGAGTGGATTGGTGATGTTAGGAAACCAAAGAACAAGAATGTTATAATTGTTAATCCGGTTATCAATGGTGAAGAGAAATTACAAGAACTATTAAGAATGCTTTTCAATAAATATGCTGGTTCTCCCACACTATACATCATTGATGATTGCAGTGCTACAAAAGAATTAACAAAGAAAAAAGACATGCTGTCAGAGTTGGCATTCTCTGGCAGACATGCGGAACAATCAGTGTGGGTTATTTCACAGAGATATAATTCAGTGTTGAAGGATTTGAGAGAACAGACAAAGTTGTTGTGTATGTTCTACACTAAAGACAGAGATAGTTTTGAAAACTGTCTTCGAGAGAATGATGTCATTCCGACACTGAAAGAAAGACAAAGAATAAAAGATGAATTATCGAAGGCAAAGCATCGTAAGTTGATATTGAGAACAGACCAGCCTACTGGGTATTGGCTTGTTGATTAGTAATGCTTATTTTTTTTAGCATTGTTAATAGAAATGACAGCAAATGCTTTGAGCAAATTAGCAATGCTGTTAGTAAAATCTGTGATAAATATCAATAAAATTAGCAATGCTGTTAGCAAAATTAGCAATGCTATTAGCAATGCTTATAAAACTTTAATAATGCTTATAGAAAAAACATGTTAATTGAACTATTATTAATTATATCCGCATTTGTAAACATATCAGTTGGATGTTTGATATTCTGTTATTATTTTAAATTAAAAAAAATATTCCATATTATAAAAATGAACGCTGAAGAATTATTGAACACTGAAGAATTAAATGATGTAGAACAAGACACTAAACGAGAAAGATTATCTGCCATTGTTAATGGAGGTTGCAGCAAGCAATATTTAGGTCGTGAATTAAAACTCTCAGATATAGATGATATGTCTGCTGAGCAAATCAATAAACTCTTTTGTAGGTATGAAGCACGATTAGGTGCAAGTATGACAAAGACATTGGGAAATTCTTTCATTAGTTTATATGTGATGGGTGTATCCATATACTTTAATGTAATTAACCCACCAAAGTTAATAGAAGATTTAGAGGAAGACCCTTTTATCAACCATGCTTTAACTAATGTTTGTTGTGAGATGTATTATAAATATGGTATGTATTTGGCTCCTTTTACTGCAATGCTGACAACAGCAAGACATATTGATTTTAATAAAAAAGAAAGTTTTGACAACATCATAAAAGATGATGAGTGAAACTGGAAACATTCAATCTGAAACACCAATTAGAACAAAAAACCCAAAACGTGTTGAAGCAGGAAAAAAAGGTGCAGAAGCAAGAAGGTTGAAAAGAATGAAGCATTCTGTCATGGAAATAACAAAACCTGAAAGTACACAACCAGAAAAAATAGTAGAAAATACGATTAATGCTTACAAAGCATATTTACCAGCTTGTGCAGTCATAATAGGTATTGCAGTACTATATATGTATAGAAACAAACCTGTTCAACAGGTCAATGAACCAATCAATAAACCTATAGAAACTGATACAAAACAGTATGACCCTTTTGAATTTTTAAAAAAAATATGTTTTTATCAATACATAATAAAAATGACATCAATTGACGGAAAACAAATTGCTAACATGCTATATCATGCTGGAGTGGAAACAATGTTAACTGTTGGTTATTCAGAACTTGGTAGGAAGGTATTTAAAAGACCAGCACCTAAAGTTGATTTTAATATGGGGGATATTGGAATGTTGTCATTAGATATTGTACTTGCAATGGCAACACGAGATATGTTAATTAAGCAGGGTATTATTCCTGCAGATATTATGAAGTAATTATTTTTTTTTTTTTGCTTATATAAAAATAAATGGCAAGCGCAATAGCTATGATGATAGGTGGCGCATTAGTAAATGCATTAGCATTCTCGGGAAGCAATTATTTGTTTTCTCAGATGGGAAGTAATAGCGATGAAGAACGAGAAAGACATGATAAAGCAGTAGAACAGTTAGAAGCAGCACAAGTTGCATGGAATAAAAAAAGAACAGAGAGGTTGGATTTCATAAATGAACAGATGCAAAAAGAGCATCACGCAGAACAGACATTTGATGATGTTGACCAAGCAATGAAGAAGTATTATTATGTGACTGGAAAACAGTTGGAAGCTTTACCTCCTGAACCAAAGTTGAGTGATTTTTATACACCATCGCCAGACCAGCAGAATAGAGAGATTATTTTTGTGGTGATGGGAATGACAATAACTGGATATGTGGCTTATAAGTTGATATAGGCAAAAAAAAAATAATCAGTTTTTAACATAATCTTTATGCATATAGTTTGCTGTATTCTTTGGAAATACCAAATCATATGCATGATACTTTTTTTTTGTTATTCTTGCACGGTTTAAGACCAAGAGGTCTAATGTAAAAAGGTGATTCTTTACCCTCAATCTTTTTAGCGAGGTGATCAGGACACCATACTTCACCATTGTCCTTGAGTGTTAAAATTAAACTTTCACCATTGCTTGTGTCGACTGTTCTGTATTCAGTGATTGTATAAATTTTCCTGATTTCTAAATCTGCCCATTTCTTTGTATCATATTGACTCTGCGCTTCAAGCAGTTCTTCGAATTCAGCTTCTGTGATTGTATCATACTTTGCTTGTTGTGACATTGTTGTTTTTTTATGATATAAAATATTCTTAAATATAAAGAATGGAGAAGATATACTACAGTCCTAAAGGTTTCTGGAGAGGACACTCTGCTGTTAATAAGTTGGCAAAGGAAGCAAAAGTTAGTAAGAAAGAGGCATTAGAATTTTTAAAGAAACAAGCAGTGTGGCAAATTTACTTGCCTGCACCAAAGAAGATTATTAGACCGAGATTCGATGTCACTGCAAAGAATGAAGTACATCAAGCAGATTTGCTGTTTCTACCACATGACAGAGTTGGAAACAAAACATATAAATATGCTCTGACTTTAGTTGATGTTGGGTCAAGATATAAAGAAGCAGAACCATTAACATCTAAAGATAGTAAAGAAGTAACTAAAGCATTTGAGAAGATTTACAGGAGACATTTGAAATATCCAAAGTTATTACAAGTAGACCCGGGGAGAGAATTCATGGGTGCAGTCACACAGTTGTTGGAGAAACATAAAGTGCGAATAAGGAGAGGTAGAAGGGATATACACAGAGATCAAGCTGTGGTTGAAAGGTTCAACAGAACTTTAGCAGAAAGATTGTTTGGTTATCAGTATGCTAAAGAGATTGATACACAAAAAAGAAACAGAGAATGGGTAAAGAGGTTGCCAGATGTTATTAAGGCGTTAAATAAGGAGACGAAAAAACCTCCCCCTGTTAAAACAAGAAAAGTTGATGCGCCAATTTGTGCTAGTGTGAGGTATTTGTATCAACCAGGTGAACAAGAAGGTGGTAGTAGAAGACGAGCGACAGACCCGATATGGAGTGTTGATATACACACGATTGATTACCATATAATTACACAAGGCATAAGAGTATATTATTTGAAACTGCCTGCACCACAGAGAGGGTTTGTCAAGGAGGAATTTCTTATTGTTCCTCCTGATACCCATACGCGTATGTCGTAATTCCATCTGGTGTTATATATCGTTTTGTGTCAAGTGGGGAGAGTGTTGTTTTGTTTATTTTTAATCCATATATGTTGTGTAGCATGGAACGTAGCATGTTCATTGAGTGTGTGTACTTTTTTATGAATAATGCATCTTTGTAATTTTCAGGGTGCGTTTATTACAATAAATACGGCAATCACAATTTCACTTATTAAATCATTTGTGTGTCACTGATAAGTTTTATCAACTCGAATTTTGTAAACAAGGCATTTCAGTCTATCAATTTTTGTTATCAATGTACGCAAACATTTACGCTCAAAAGTACTTTACTGTGTATTGTAAACACCAGCGCTTATCACAGCGTAAAGTTATTGTGATGGTGTCAGATGTAGAAATAAGCCAGTAAATAATTCTTTTTACTGCAAAGTTCATAACTATATCATTAAACATAACAAAAGCAAAAAAGTCCCATGTCTAAGATGTGGTAAAGGCACATCATCAAAACATCAAATCTGCATTCGATGTGGTGGACAAGAATTTAGGTTGAAACATGATTATATAAACGTGATTAAACCGTGGAGGCAAGAGATTGCAAGATTGAATAAAATAATCATCGAATAGTCATTTTTTCAACGATATAAACAAACCCTGGATGCTGCGATATACTTTTATTTTGGTATTGTCGGGGGATATTCATTTTTTGCGGTCTAAAGACCGTTTGAGCTTGAAAAATAGATTATATATCGTAGAACCCCCATTTCCTATATATATATGGGGGTCTAAAAAGAGTACATATCTACTACACTTTTCGAGGAAAAGGACCGTCTACCAATGTCCATAGACTTTGATATGCTTGCAGACGCCTTGGAAATGTAACAGGCTGCAATATTTAGCTGCATAGAAAAGCTGACCAAGATTCTGAAAGTGTAGTAAACACATAATGGGTAAACAGACTCAAAATCTCATTATGAAAATATCTGAAAGTCTAAACAAGCAATTTTACATCAAAATTGAATCAGATACATCGAATTTTCAAAAGTTATTGTTCCTTCTAAGTTTGAACCAATATTTCTGTTCCAAAGTCTACAAACACTTTTTTCAAATGAATATATTTTCATAATCAGAAGAAATTTTTGCACCCTCCCTTCAAAGGTAAAAGATATGCGCAATATACAGGGGTCCTTATCAAATGTGAGTTAAATATTTATAACTCACGGTGGCATACAATTGATGATTGCCATTTTGCGCAATCAACGATTTTTCGTTCAAGAAATGAGAAAGACGAAATTGATTAATTTTGTTATTCAAGTATTTTGTTGTTGTTGTTGTTAGAGATTATGAAAAAGTAAGTTTATTCATATCGGCTGGAGCATCAAACAATGGATAGCTGGCATTTCTCGCAGCAGTACTCATTATACCCTTTCAATGCTTCGGGCTGCTAGCCCACGTATGTTTACAATTATCCAACCATTGGTTGGGGACGAATGTCGGAATGGATATGTACTATCGTCATGGATTAACCCATGACATTCAGTGTTTTAAAATTGCGAGTCGTATTACCTCTTCTTAACGTTCTACAAGTTATATCTTTATCGTTTGGATAGATTATTAAGAAGAGATATTAAATTGAGTAATAGGGATCTAAATCGATATGGTTTTCAGTTCCTGAGTATATATTCGCGTTCTCGTTGATTAATTCAAAATTAGGTTTATTGTAACATCAGAAGAAGTCACGTTTCTAATGTGTTTAAAACATGGACGTGTAGGATTTTACGATAACCAGAGCCAAATGAACTCTAGATTAGACATTGCATCCTATCACATTGCTAATGAAGACACACTTAATGAAATTCAGTAGAATAGTTTGTTTTGTACTTTTAAGCAGAAAGGCGGTCTGGTATTTACACGCATAATATCTTATTATATTGAACTATCTTTTATATATGTGAAATTACCTGGTAGACGTCTGTATTATTGAATTCTAATGAGTAAGCCAGACTCTAATTGTGGCCCCTGTTTGCTCCGAAATAGCGCCTATTGGAGTCTGAAACATTGAATAACCAAGATAAGAAACTTACTGATATCTTTAGACGTAGTGTTGTAAGGGTGTTATAGAACGCTTATTCATTATAAATGTGGTACGTTTATTTTGGAATTTTAAAAGCGTATTAGAACATCAAACACAAAATTGAAAATTGATATTCTCTTTTGGAAAATGTGTAGCGAAATATGTTAAAGAGTACGTGCATCACGCGAGTTGTCACTTTAAGTCCAAGTACATTTTTCCTCTAGTGAAGTGTTCGGCATACACCGAGTCCTATAGTAAACACAAGAAAGTAGGTTAAAGCGATACAAAAAAAGCCAAGGATGACAGACACTACATCGCTCTTCAAAACTTTGATTTCAACAATAAGGAAAATATAATTTCAAAACCTATTTTGCAGATGTTCTAAAATAATTTGCTAGACAATATGATGTCCATTTTCCAATTATCGTTCATTTCTTCTCCTGAGTTCAAACTAAATCCCTATTTGAATTCATTGATATATTTCCGAAGGTTAAAAGAGAGCAATTGCAGTTAGGGCATCTTTTCTCATTCCATCCAATCTAACATTTCTGTCCGGTTGAAGCGATTTCAGGGTCAAGAACCAACCCATTTGCAATTCAACTGACAGACCGCATTTCTTTAGGTTGGTTCGGCTTAAAAAAACATGCCAAGTGCACTTTGAGCTTAATATGAAGAAAGTATTATGCTTCTTGGACTGTTTTACGAATAGAAAGGTCAAAATTACAAATATGCAGAAAGTAAACATAAGATGATCACATGGTTTCCACATTTAAGCAAAAAATTGAAGATAGGAAAATCCAATTTCACTTTATTTTAGGCGGTTAGTTTACAATTATCCTTAGTCCTGGTTAATGTTGAATCACATGTGCTTTTTTATGCCTTAAATTGGAAGAAGATACACGAAAGAACATTCAGATACGCAGACAAAATTCACAAATAATTTCCAGTAGAAAAAATGAATTTTGAATTTTTGATCCCTAACTTTTTTGTCCAGTATAGTTGTTGATATAAGAAGATACAGTTACATGCATCCAAATAGGTCCAATGGTTATTCATAAATCAATGTGGATGAATGAACCCACAGATGAGCGGGCACATGAGGAGACTTTATGCTCGTAAGTTCTTTTTGCTTGTAAAGCAAAGCAATAAACATAGAAAAATAAAAGAAAAAAAAATGTTGATAGTCTTTGAAAAGGGGGTCCAACTAGCAACTAGACTCAAGAAAAACTTCAAAGCCCATCAGAGGGAATTCGTGAGACAACTTTTTTTTCGGAATACGAAATTGTGCCTGGTTTGGGAGATTAATGCAAATTCTGTTAAACCAATGTACCCTATGGTAAACGAGTCGGAATTGATATCAATTACTTGTTTGAATAAGATATTCCGGTGCATTTAAGAGCCAATCGACGATCAAAGTACACCGGTATTACAGTTCAGAAGACAAAGAATTTGACAAGATGATTGATTTCGGAATGATTTAGGAGTAAAATTGAATGAGTGTGTGGAGTGAGTTTTGAGTCAAATTCAAGGGGGGTATTCCAATATCGCCAATTTTGTCCAGAGGAACAATATTAGCTATATTTATTACCTCCCTTTAATAAGATAAGCGTACTTGTTTGGGTGCCTATGGGCCAAACAGACACTTTTAAATCCATATCAGAAAAAAGGATAAATTCGATCCATTTTTTTTAATGATTTCGGAGCGGTTTTATCGATTTGAGTGAGTGTTGTGAATGAATAATTGGAGCGCCGAGTGATTGGTTAGGAATGATTTTGATAGGAATAAGTGTCAATTTCACGTGTTTAAACTGTGACAGTCTTTAAGTTGTTTCTGATTTTATTTTCCTATTTGTCTCTCTGTATATTCTCCCCTATCTTTCTGTATATAAGTTTCTGATTTCATATTCCTATTTGTCTCTCTGTATATTCTCCCCTTTCTATTCGTATATATGTTTCTGATTTTATCTCCCTTTTTGTCTCTCTGTATATTCTCCCCTTACTATCCGTATATATGTTTCTGATTTCATCTTCCTTTTTTACACTCTGTATATTCTCTATTTCTATCTGTATATATGTGTATGAGTTCATCTTTCTATTTGTCTCTCTGTATATTCTCCCCTTTCTTTCTGTATATATGTTTCTGGGTTCATCTTCCTATTTGTCTCTCTGTATATTCTAACCTTTCTATCCGTATTTATATTTCTGATTTATATTCCTATTTGTCTCTCTGTACATTCTACCCTTGCTATCTGTATATTTGTTTCTGATTTCATCTTCCTTTTTGACACTCTGTATATTCTCTATTTCTATCTATGTATAAGTTTCTGAGTTCGTCTTCCCATTTGTCTCTCTGTTTATTCTGCCCTTTCTATCTGTATACATGTTTCTGAGTTCATCTTCCCATTTGTCCCTCTTTATATTCTCCCCTCCTTATTTGTATACAAGTTTCAGGGGTCGTATTCACCAACCTATTCTAAATTTTAGAATTTAGTCTAGGCTAAATTGCCAAGTCTGGACTTTCCCAAGAATATACTAAAGTACGTATTCACCAACGCAATTTAGAATAGACTTAATTTAGAACGGTTTGTACAGTACATAAGCGGTCTCGCACTTACGCTGGTATCCCGGTTTTATTGAAGCGCGAATCGAAACGGCTACCAACGCTTATCGTCTGTTTGTAAACATCAACCCTTGACCCAACCCTTAACATGGCGGCCATGGATTCAGATATAGTTGACAAGCCGATTTATAAGGCTCGGTGGTCCACAGCCGAGGAGACAACATTGGTTCAGGCAGTCCTCGAACGCGAGTCGAGGCTGTTTGGGTCAATGGTCGGCTGTGGATCAACGAAACACAGAAAAGCTAAGGAGGATGCCTGGGATGAGGTGGCCACCATTCTCAACACGTAAGTTATGGGAAATTATAATATGAATACCACCACGGAATAGACCATACGGAAGGGATCTACAAGAATCTACAAACATGTAAAGCTGACTTAAATTGATTTTGTTAGGGCTATTGATTATCCAAGACAAGTCACGGAGCATGTCTAATGTGACCCTGCTAGATCTATTTGTAACACAGTAAATTTTGTTTTCTTCTTCTTCAAAATTTTGTCAACTTTAATTAAAACAACAATTTTAAAAATGACGATAAGTCTTACCTTGAAAAGAGAAGATGAGAAAAAAAAACACCTCCCTATAAACACTAACATAATCCTGTAAAAAATAAGGATCCGTACAATGTTGCTCCAGTGATTCCTCAAGAAGTCTTCTATTGTTGTTTTAGCAGAAGTTATCATAGCTCAAGTCGTGGAATCTTGATCGTTTTATAACAAGATTACCATCACTTGACACTAAATCCTTTACTGCTCTTTTATCCTTCAAAAATGAGTCTGAAATTTGATCCATTCTTTTCTGAAAATTCCAATAGTCTGTACAATTAATCCGTAGACGAATAAGCTTTTTTTTCTAAATTCCTCGTCCATGTCATATGAAGCCTAAAAACTTAATGATTATATTTCAACACGCCTAGATGTAGTACAAAATCAATATCATTGAACTGCGTCATTTATTACGTCACTTAACCTTATTTAAGGTTGACTGGTATTGTGCTTCATGTCGTCAAATGCAGATAAAATTTCTCATAAATTGAAAATGAATACGATCTCAGAAGGCGACCACCAATGGCGATTAGTGGACAGTGGCAAAAAGTAAATGCCCCCTGTCTGCTCCACTTTTCGATGATTTAAGCGTTGGTGAATTATGTAAATATCGTAACTACAGTTTGAATAAGCTGTAGTTTCGATGTAATGATCATTCATCAACGATATTTTTCGAAAGATGTTCTATTTTTGGTTAGGAACTTGCGTATTATACGAAATGTTACCTATATAAATTATTGAGATCTAGCCTTGATCTGGGTCAGAAATGTTAGCATTTTCACTGAACACGGTTTTTATTTATATAAGATAATAGGCCAGCATCACAGAAATTTTGGATGTGTGCAAAAGTTTCGTACGTGCATTTGAAATTTCAGGCATTTGCGACAGTTTGCACTCACTCATTCATCCACTTGTTTCTACACACAAGACTCGAAAATCTTGCTGTTATTTATCATTGAGCTTTAACAAACTGTTGTCACCAAAAATAGCATTTTTCTAGTGTTCTTGTCATTGGTGTTTCATTGGTAGATCTATATTTGACTAACTTCATAGTTTATGATTAAAAAAAAACACCATCAAGTATTAATTTCAGACAATTTTTCTACGAAAAGAGAGATGCCAAGAGTGTGAAGAAAAAGTATTATAACCTCAAAGGAAAGGGTAAGCAAAAATTTATATCAAATAGATGCAAAATATCAGGGACTCTCAGTATAGATCTACTATATATTCAGGGTCCGTGAAAATATGCATGAAAATGACCGTTAATATAGTTTGTAACCTTAAAAATAGGTAGGGCCTATGTCTGTAGGAATGAAGTGGAAAACGGTTTAAAATTTCACAGATATTTCGCATATATGTTTTTATCTTGAATGCAACTATGTACACGCTTGACTTCTTCCCTTCCCACTGTATTTCTCAACATTTTCATTTAATTTTTTATGGATCGACGTTTGAAATTCAAATCAGTATCTTGATAAAGGCAAAGTCTATCTGCTATATCGTAGAAATTTTCTCACGAAAGAGGGTGGCATACAAACGATATATTACCTATTTATAGTATTTGATTTTTGTTGGATGTCCCCAGCTATGTATTTTGCAAGCTGGAGATTTGACTTGTCGAAGATAAAGATTGTTAAGTGAGTTAAGTCAACTAACAGATCGCTGCTTTCACTAAACATCGATCGGACAAACAAGCAACTCAATTATAATGACATTGTTGTTGAAGTCCGACATTTTCACCTATTGTGTTTTTAATAATGCTGTGTATGGGCGCCTGAAACGTCGTAACTGAAAGTTTATAAAGCTTTATTTACGGAGTTTAGCTTTCTCGCCAGCGATTGGTTACTTACCTCACGGGCGTGACAATATAGAATCTATATTGTGAAGATAAATGAGGTTCAAATGTCTAGGATTTGTTTGTTGGGAGTTTCTTGACGGCGGTCATGGGAAAAGACCTGCCATTGAATGAACGAGGTGGCCAATTGTCACAAGATATCAAAAATGGGCAAACATTATATTCAAGTAACAAAGTGTTCCCAATCTTGATAAATGTGCCGATTTAGCTACAGGTTTAAGGTCGAAGACTGGCAATGTTTGTCAGTTCCATTTTACAAATAGGAGAACGGTTTAGGCCACTGCACTACGGACCCAATTACAAGAACTGAAGTATTTTATTTGTTCTAAAAGTAACATTATGTGAAAGACATCAGGGATGCTACCTAAATTGTACGGTAGTTAATGAGTGACAAGTCAACTGTGTTTTCACAAACGCCCGTTGCAGTGCCGGATGTCCAATTTTGAAAAAAAACATCAAACGGAAATAACTATGGGAATGCTCTCTCATGAGAGGAACGTAACTGCAAAGTTCAAAATCAATCGGACGTAAGGGGACAGGATATTGCTCAGGACATACCGGTCGACATTGGCGTTCCCATACAAAATCCCTCGTTTCGATTGGCATAAAAATTTGGTTTATTTGATAAAATGATAGTTCCCTATCATGATATGAATAAAATGCGATTGCTTCGATGTATTTGAAGTGAAAAAAAAACGTATGGAAAAGAAATGGTAATGAAAGATGTAAGGCAAGGAGTAGCCTCAAAATGCTATTGATCGGCAGAAGGCAGACTCCCCGAGACAATCCTTTGCAAATCACTTCTAGTCTTAAAACAGACGATCACCACCTGTACCATAGATATAACGCGGTTATCTGCTCTGTAGTTTATAGATTATCAGCCTTAAAACATCTTCTCTGGCCAAGGGGTATTGAATCGATAGCTTCCTTTCGAAAACGTTCGTAACCCTTGGTTCGACATGACTGCCTTAAAACGGAAAGGCAATATTTGTCCTTGCCGACACATTCGGTTACGAAATATGCATTCGTAACTTCAAGGACAACTTTATCCTCTAGCCAGCGTAGGATCATTGATCAGAAAATGTTGAGCCTAAAACGAGAGGCTGGCTTACTACAAGACGCATTTTACGCAACACCCATAATTCACACATTATTTACGAATTGGTCATGCAGTTTTTCAGGTTCATGTAAAGATTTTTTTAACCAAAACTAATGCTGCTTATATTTACAAATAAGACATTTTCCCCAGCTTAACAATATATCAAAATTGAAGTCGTAGATGACGCAAACAGTTGCACAACATTAGAGGCCCCATCTCATAACAGAATAGCCAAACCATTATGGAAAAGGAATATTTTGTTCAAAACCAACAACTTAACTACGGCTAGATAAAATTTGCCTACATTTGACCAGAATGTAGACAAATGTTACTACTAGTTTCTACTACAACATTAGATATAAACTCAGTCTAAACAGGCTCCTGTGAAATAATTTATTTCTATTTATTTTGTCAACGTATATGTCAAACTGGTTTGACCTGTTTTTTAAAATAGATATTAGGTATGGTGCAAAATCACACCATAATATTGTGAAATATTTTCTGCGATTCATTTCAAATTATAGTTGTTTTAGCTTTACCGCTATAGCTATGACAGTCTCATTTTGCTTAACTGCTTGTACTCATAAATAGCTTCATTTTGCTATATAATACACATGGACATACTGCTTTTTTCTTTGCAAATGAAGTGTCCATAAAATTGGTTCTCAAACGCTTTACATGAACATTAATGCCAAAGATATTTTTATGATAATTCAATGTTTTATTTTCTTTTACAGCCAAAACAAAAAATGACGCAAAAAACCGTACTGGTGGAGGGCCTGCAGAGTCCTTCTCCCAGGCAGAGGCCCTGCTTTTGGATACAATCGGAAGTAGAGCCTCTGTCTGTGGGATATCAAGTGCAATTGATACTGACGGTGAGTTTTCTCTGCCATTATTATAGATACCTTAGACCATAGAAAAGTTAATCTTAATTGTGTGAATGCGGGTGTTAATTAATCTACGTTCACTTGAAAACCGCAAGTACATCATTTCATTGAAGTCATTTGTTTGCACTATTTGTGGTAGATAAATCTATGGCGGAGTGTTAATAGGTCGTGAACACATATTTCTGTATACATGCATTTTCATCATTTAAAGCGTGTTTGATTCTAATTATATCAATTAACTCAAATAACTAATCATTTTAACAGACTGAGATAATATTCGATAATAATGCAATTTCTACTTTTTGGCTTAGAACTTACTTTAACATTTTTTTTCTTTCTGGGTTAAATTAGAATATGACTAATTTCAGGACATGTCTCAAAGTCAACACAAGGCAAGGAGGAGAGTGAGAAAAGAAATGAGAAAAGTATTGGTAATCTATATTTTTGTGTTCAAATAAAATGAAAATGCTTATTTTGTATCCATTCTTATAAACATCACTTTAATGCATTATAATTATTTTGATTGATTGAATGATTGAATGGAGTTTAACGCCGCTTTCAACATTATTTCAGTTATATCGCGGCGGCTGGAGCACCTAACAATGGATTCCTGGTATTTCTATCACCAGTACAACCACCACAATCTTTCCTAGCCTCCAGCCGCTATCTCACATAGGTCTACGATTATCGACCCATTGGTGAGAGACAAATAGTCGGAAAGAATGAGTGCCGCCGTCGGGGATCGAACCCGCGAACTCTAGATTGACAGTCCGACGCGCTACCAACTGCGCTATGACGGCGGCTTATAATTATTTTGAACGAAAAAGACAAATTGATGGTTCAGCTTGAAAAAGTTGTAACTGCCTATAAACATATAGGCAGTTACAACTGTTTCACCTGAGTATAGTTTACAAAGGTTGCAAAATACCACAAATTTCATGTAGGCAATCAATTTGAGAATGGACCTTTTATGCTATTTTTTACCCCCTCCCCCCCCTTCCCCTTGTCACTAGGCCTTTAGAGTGTGCGCAAGATATTGACACACAATGTGCGGACAAAGCTAGATCACAAAATGTCACCATGAGCACTTCGTGCTCAGTCAAGCTGGAAAAAACAAGAATCTTGGTATAAAGTTGAATAATATCACAGTTTATTATACATATCACAATTATCTATATCATTTAAGAGAGGAAAGTTAACTAAATCCTATGTAATTTGTGGACTCTATTTTCAAACTTTATTCATATTAAGCTAAACAGCTAAACCTTTTAAGAAATCCATGCCAAATAATAACTTACATTCCATTGTTATTTTCAACTTTCCAAACAATATTGTGAATTGCATGAATGTTGTTGTTGAACAACCGATGGCTTTTGTATATATATATATATATATTTGTCTGGCTCGTTGGCTGAGTGTTTAGCGCATTCAACTTGTAATCTGGTGGTTGCCGGTTCGAGCCCCAACGGAGGCGGGTAGTGTTATTGGGCAGGACACTTCACAGACAATGCCCCAGTCCACCCAGCTGTAAAAGTGGGTAGCAGTGGCTAGAAGCCATTGCCTCTCTCTCTATGTGAAGGCCAAGATCTGGAATGAGTTAGGACCATAATGGAAATAAGAGTCGTTCGACCCTTTATTGTGTTATCCTCGAGAGAAAAAAAAAATCTTACTCATCTTACAGCTTGAAAAATATATTTAACTTTAAGTCAAAAGTATTATCTTAATCTTTTTTCCTTTGCTTAAATATTTCAACTTTTAATTATTCAAATCTTGGTTATATTCAACTGATTTAGATGACATCTTATTTGATTCTTGCAGTAAATGTGACCAAGTGTTAAAATAATTATTCTACATAAATTATTTTTAATTTCAGAATCAGAAGTAATCCGAACTCCAAAGTCAGTAGGACACAGAAAAGGTATTCTTTCTTGTTTTTATGTATCCTTATTTAAAATTAACCCCAGAAAATTCATGTGAAATTGAATTAAAAGCATTTTCAAACCGTCTGGAGATTTTCAAAATTTTCGTAGTAATTATTAAATAACGGAAATTAATTTGTCTTTGAAAGGCATGTTTTCCATCTAATTGAAACAAGAGATGTTAAACACATTAATGCCCCACATAAGAGCAGATCAATAGCATATTATGTGTCAATTTACTAAGGGTAGTAATTGAAAAAAATATTAAGAGTACAATTACACTTCTTGTACACTGAACTTCTCCTCAATGAGATGTATACACCAGTGATGTTTCTTGATTTTAGCTTGCATACTTGTTGAAATACGCTCCAGACAAAAACCAAGTTAAATTTAACAAAGGGCAATAACCCCCCAAAAATTTGTGCAATACACTTCTCTTTAGCAAGATAAACCCATCCGTAAATTTTCCTGACATGCTTTTGATAACTAGAAAGCCATGAAAGGCTAGAGTCGCTCCACAGGCCTTAAATTCTTGTAATAGCCTAAAGTTTTTACTAGAAATTGAAATATTTTGGGTTCTACTGTTGTTGAAAATAATTTGAATGTTTCCACCATATAACATAGAGAAACGACCTCCACCCACAAGGGACATATTTTTTATCCAATTACAATAATTTTTGGTAGACTGATAATGGGTCACCAAAGGATCATACCAATGAAGTTTGATTGATATCCATCAGATACATTCTTTGAAAATGATATTCAAAGTTGCAACTATATAACATTTAGCGAAATGACCTCCGCCCATTAAATACATATTTTACATCCAATCACAATAATTTTTGGTAGACTAAAAAAGGGTCACTCAAGTATCATTCCAGTGAAATTTTGTTGATACCCATCATTTACATTCTGAGAAAATGATTTTCAAAGCTTCCACTATATAACATATATAGCAAAATGACCTCCACTCTAAAAAACATATTTTTCATCCAATCACAATGATTTTTGGTAGACTGATAAAAGGGTAGTTATGGAACATTCATGTAAAATTGAATTGGTATCAAAGAATTTGAATCTGAGAAAACTCACTTTTACCATATATGGAAATGGAAATTAGCCAAGCCCATTAAATCCAGGTTTTTCTTTGGATCAAAATTTCTTGAACAACTTTGAAAGAGGATCACCTATGGATCATTTCTGTGACGTTTGGTTGAAATTCATCCAGTAGTTTCGGAGGGGAAGATTTTTAAAGAAAAAGTTTACAACCAGATGCATAGACACACAGATGCACGCATGACGTACACAGGGCCATGACAATAGCCCCTATGGCCTAAAGCCAGTGGAGCTAAAAATAGTTAACCGGAGGACTGTCAATTGCTAAGACAAACAGTAAGCTACAAGATAACCTTATAGTAATTCCTTATGAAATCCATCATTTTTTTTTTTGTTAAAATGCTTTCAAATATCTTCTCTACATATAATGTTGTAAATGCAATGGTGCATCAGAAATATGTTTTTTGCATACACTAATTCATCCTTTTTCAGACTCTGGAATTGAACCAGTATGTAGTTCCTCCAATTCCACAACTAATAGACAGGGTAGGTTTTATTTACATTTACCATTTTATAAACTCTATCTATAAATTATTCATCATAGTGAAAACTGTGACTGCTTTAAATCATACTTATAGATCAGGAAAGGAAAGAAGACTCTAAAAACCATAGGAAGTTGTTCTATCAAAATTATGTCAAGCAAAATATTAAGTTTTGATCACTATTTGTAGGAAGTTTCATAAAACATGAAACAGAATAAAATTAGTACATAGGGACGGACAAACAGACTGGTTCCAATCCTGGCATTCAGGATGAAAAAATTGGTACAAACTCTCACATATCCCACTTTTGAATGTGAACTTGCATGCAAAGCAAAGTATAATTGGCAAATAATTTGCACTGTTTTGTCATCCTGAACGGAGGAAATCCAAAAATGTTCTATAGGTGTAGAATGCATTCTTTTCTAAATTCCTTTGAGATAATTAGCATAAATTTTGCTAGCACAAATTTCTTTTATAATTTCAGAAGGTGATCAGGTATCCGAACATGCATCCACAAATACTCAAAAAAGGGGTAATTTCTTTTTCATTTGAACTTAATTTAGAATTGAAGAGAAAATTTTTTCAATCATGGAAGCATGAATCAAAAGCCTAATCAAACTGTATGATTCAAATATAACTTATGTATGAATCAAACAATATGGCTAGGCTTTCAATATAAACTCATAATGTATTTTCTTCGTCATTTTCAGTTAATTTTCATGAAGTTACAAGATGCTTTGTCAAACACTGATGCCCCAACAACCGCCATTTTTTCCAAACATGCGTTTTAAAATTGAAGTAATGTGTCCTTGATAAAATGACCTTGACAATCACTGTTGGCCTTTACCTTGTAATTCATGTAAAGATATTGACTCAAGCAATACATGGGGCATAGAATGTATAGATTTTCCCTAAAGACAGAGTTCTTGTGGGTCTACTTTGTGCCTTCACACAACCATATGAATTGGCTTTGCCATCTCAAACAATTCTTTTACTCAACTGAGAATCTATTCAAATTCCAAATTGAAGAAATAATTTATACTGTCCAAATTTTCCAGCATAATCTTATGTTTATGCATCTATTATAGAATATCAGGAGAAAATTCTGATATTTCACAGTTTAAAGTTTATTTCTCAGTTGAGCACAAATAAACTTCACATTCTAATGACACTATTAATTTCATAAATAGAATTTTCTTTATTTCAGGATTGAAGAGAAAATCCCTGTTCTTGGCAGAAGAAACTCTGTCATTAGATAAGGAGAGAATTTTGTTAGAGATAGAATTGGTAAAAGAAAAACTCAAATCAGAAAAAATGAAAAACAGTCTTTTAGAAAGACAGGAGAAAAAATTAGACCTAGAAATTGACTCTCTAATATGTAAAAATCAAGTTTTATCTTTAAAAAAAGAACTTTTATCCTTGAAGATAAAAGGCACTTTGGACTTTGATTTTACATTATAGAATCATGAACATATTGGAGCACATAATGGATTTTTACATGTACATTGTGCCCATTTTCAAATTTGATTTGATTTGAAATGGGGTTTTACACCACTTTCAACAATCTTTGAGTAATATCGCATTGAGAATATAATTATACTGACTGTCATAAATAACACCTCACATGCATGGTTAATGGCGGCCCACACCATTACCCCGCCCCCACCAAAGCTGTTATGCTCTAAAAGACAGTTATGCACATAACGTTCATTTGGACGTTGAAACACCCTAACGCGTCCATTGGCATGTGAAAAATTGAACCTTGACTCGTCCTTGAACACAACTGTCTGCCATCGCTGTCGGATGTTATTTTGAGCCCAAACGCGATGGTGTTAACAATGTTGTGAAAATATCATGCCATGCAAGGGTCTCCTGTACATAACCCCATGTTCACGTAACCGGCGTCCTACTGTGTTTACACAAATATTCCTAATGTGATTACCAATAACGGCTGCAGATGTCGATGTAGCCGTTAAAAAAAAAAAACGGTCACGAAGGTGCCGTTGACGTATAAAGTTGTCTCGACGTACAGATGATGAGCGAGGCCTACCAGATCTACGCCTGTCCTGAAGACTTCCTGTGGCGTCCACACTTCTAACCAAACGCACTACTGTTGATCTTGATACATTAAGACGTCTAGTGACATGATCTTGGGAACGGCCTATTTCCAGCGTGCCAAAAATTGTGTGCGCGTTCTTCATTATTTAGCCTTGGCATTATGGATCTGAATAGTTTCATCCTTCTTGGATGAATTCTGAGTTGTGTTTTGACTAATGAAGCCACGTGTACAGGTTTCAAAACAAAATCATTTCTTCAAGTCGCACATGAGTAAAACCTCACGACAAACTTACCACGGGAAGTAAGAGTTTGTGAAGAGAGTTTGTGATAGCAGGATGTGTAGAGTTTAGGCTATTATTCAAATTTATAGATAAAATTATTGTCTTCTGCCAATAGAATAAAAGGTCTTTCAAAATTTTGGTGAGGCCTTTTTTATGACAGTCAGTATAGCTGTTCAGAATGCGATATTTCTTTATGATTGTTGTTTAAACTTCTTTCTACTATTTAGATACCATAAGTTATGAAAATGTAAACAATTTTTGGTACAACTAGTCAATTCAACATGCATGAAGAAATTTTTCAAGGAATTAAAGGTCATTCACCCTCAGTAAACTTGTATAGGTTTGTCTCTCAACAATGGGTATATAATCATAAACCTATGTTAGATTGCAATCGGAGTCTAGGAAAGGGTGTAATGGTAGTACAGGTGAAAGAAATACCAGGAATCCATTGTTAGGTGCTCCTGCCGTCGCGATTTAACTGAGAAATTGTTGAAAGCAGCGTAAAACCCATTCAATCAAACAGAACAATTAAATGAAGTTTTATGCTGCTTTCAACAATTTTTCAGTTAAATCGCGACGGCAGGAGCACCTAACAATGGATTCCTGGTATTTCTTACACCGTACTACCATTACATCCTTTCCGAGCCTCCAGCTGCTACCATACTTAGGTCCATGATTAGGTACACTGGTGGGAGACAAATAGTCTGAAAGAATCAGTGCACTTCCTTGTCCGGAGCATAACTCTGTAACCTTATGTCCGATTTTCTTTAAACTTGGCAGTTATATAATTCTCATCATTAAAGAGTGCAGTGGACAAGAACCATAATTCTACCTGGCCCATTTTTTAAGTTATTGCCCTTTTTTTTCTACTTTGATCTTGTCGTGCAGCGCAAAAGAACCATAACTCATCAAGGGGAAGTGCAGTGCAAAATAACCATATCTCTACTTGGCTTATTTTTTTAGTTATTGCCCTTTGATTCATCATACTTAAATCTTGTCCTGAACATATCTCTTTAATTATTTGAGCTTTGATCATGAAATTTGATGGACAGATAGATCTCATCAAGTGCAGTGCAAAAGGACCATAACTATATCTGGCTTATTTCCTGAGTTATTGCCCTTTATAGTCTAGTCTATAGCATCTATCTAAGAATATTTGAGCTATGATCATGAAACTTCAAGGGTATATAGATTGCGTCATGGGAAAGTGCAGATCAAAAGAGCCATTACTCTACCTGGATTTATTTTTTGAGTTATTGCCCTTTATTGCTCTTCATGCTTGAATCTTGTCCAGAAATTATCTCTTATAGTATGTGAGATTTGATCATAATAATATACTCCTTCTACAATTATTCATCTGTCTGTCTACACAAAAATTGTCCAAAAAATATTCATTCTAAATCACTTCAATTCTACTCTTAACCCAAAGTTACATCAAGCTGTGTGATGGGCGTATCTTGTGACAATTTGGCACCTTGTTTTGATATCTTAGATGTAAAACATTGCAATTATATGTGCTTAGTGGCTAAAAGACTCAATTAATTGAATTATAAACTGCAAATTCTATAGCATATCACTTAAAAATTGATTTTTGTTCATACATATTTCAGAAAAACCTCTCCGCTATTTGTTGTCTGATATGATGACCTGTATTTCCTTGAAAAATTTCTTCTGCTTCATGGTTGTCCATCTCAACATCGACATAGTCAATGATATCCCCTTGATCTATGCCAATGTTGTGAAGGACAACACATGATGTAATATGTCGCACTGCGGTTTCAGGGGTTGATCTAATTCCAAATTGTAAAAGAGGAAATCGGCGTTTCAAAATTCCAAAAGTTTGTTCTATCATCACTCTTGTCCGACATAAACTTGAATTAAATCGTTCCTCTTTTCTGTTGCCAGCTGCAGGAAAAGGTGTCATGAGATAGGGTTTACAGGGGTATCCAGAATCTGCTAGTAAAAATCCATTATGTGCTCCTGAAAAATATAAAAAGAAAATATACAAGTCACTTACCCAGTTTGGGAAAATTTATCATGACAAGACACTAACATGTTATCCTATTTATCATGCAATCATTTTTGGGTACTGAATGATAATTAACCCTTAACAAGAGAACCATGATGGTCCTATATTGCTCACCTTGTTTCTTTGTCTTAATTAATAACTAGAGGCGCTTTGGTTAAGTTTTGGGGTTATTTGACCTTGATAGATGACCTTGAACATGTCACATGACCACCACTTTGGTATCAGCAGATGCAGATCATCGAGATCTATCATCATCTCAAATATGAGCCTTGTATCTTAAATAGGCTTGAGATATTGGCAATATTAAGTTTTTTGAGTTATTTGAGCTTGACAGATGACCTTGACCTTGTCACATGACCACGACTTTGGTATCAGCAGATGTGGATCATTGAGATCTATCATCATACCAAATATTAGCCTTGTTTCTTGAATAGGCTTGAAGATATTGGCAATGTTAAGTTTTTTGGTTAACTTTTGCAGACAGGCAGACAGACAGACAGAAGGACAGATGGACAGATCTTTCGATATGAGGGCATAAAAATTTCAATACTAACAGAATGTTACTACATAATATACTGGTATTTTTGTCCACAAAATTTTAATTGTAGATCTTTCCGCTTTTCATCCTAATCTCCTTTGTGCCTGCTTGACGAAAATATTATGTTGAACCAGCTTTTCTCAACATAACAAAATTTATAAGTACTAAAAATCAAAACATGGCCTCTATAAGTTTTAGAATAACCTTTTTCAGAGTTTTTACTTTTTTATGGTGGTTAATTAATAACTAGAAAGCCATGAATGGCTTGAGTCGCTCCACAGGCTTGAAATTCTTGTGAAAGCAAATAAATGTTTTGACTAGATTTTTAGATATTTGGGGTTCTACTGATGTTGAAGTTTCAACTATATAACAAATAGAGAAATGACCTCTGCTATTGAAAGACATATTTTTTCATCAAATCAAAATAATTTTTTGCTGCATGAATAGGTCACCCAAAGATCACACCAAAAGTGTTTGGTTGATATCCATCAGTTACATTCTGAGAAAATGTTTTTTATAGTTTCCACTATTTAACATATTGAGAATTGACCTCCACCCATAAAATGTTTATTTTTCATCCAATCAAAATAATTTTTGGTACACTGATAAAGGGTCACTCAAGGATCATTCCAGTGAAATTTGGTTGATATCCATCAGTTACATTCTGAGAAAATGATTTCCAAAGTTTCCACTATATAACATATAGAGAAATGACCTCCGCCCATAAAATGCATATTTTCCATCTGATCACTATGATTTTTTGTAGACTGATGAAGGGTCACCCAAGGATCATTCATGTAAGATTTAATCGGTATCCATTGATTAGAATCTGAGAAAACTCACTTTTTACCATATTTGGAAATTAGCCACGCCCATTAAATCCATGTTTTTCATTGGATCAAAATTTCTTGAACAACTTTGAAAGAGGGTCACCCAAGGATCATTCCTGTGAAGTTTGGTTGAAATCCATCCAGTAGTTTCTGAGGAGAAGATTTTTAAAGAAAAGTTTACGACCGGACGCACGCACGGACGGACGGACGCACGACGGACACAACGCCATGACAATAGCCCCAGTGGCTTTCAGCCAGTGGAGCTAAAAATGACTCCTAAATAAAAGTAGCCATTCGAACAATATTTAATGTATTATTACTAATAATTATGTCCTACCATTTTCAAAATCTTCACACAAACTACATTCCCTCCATATTCGTGCATCATGGGTGCTACCAGGCCATTTTGCAACAAGACTTGTTACTTTGAAGCTTGCATCACAAACCATCTGCAATAATGATAATAAAAATAAAACAGATTGTGAAAAATCGGACAATATTTTTATTGTCCTATCATATACACAGTATCTTTTAACTTATATGAAGAATTATTAAGTTAGTTAACATGTACATGTAATATCATGTAAAAATAGTATAACTATAGTTGTATGCATCAAGATGCTTGAATTTTTGCTGAAATTTTTGTTTCACACCTACATGAAATTAATTTTGATAAAGCAGGTAGATCTATATTGAAAGCCTGAATACAAAATAGTCCCAAAAGAAACCTGTCTCATATCAGAGGAAACTGTACTTTTAAGCTACATGATAATAAATTACAAAAGCAAAATAATCTAATTGAAAGTGCAGTAAAAAAAATCATACAAGAGTATGAATATGCCAAACATGATTAGTGTGGTTAAGCTTCTAGTTTAATGCATCCACGAGTACAAAAACATTATCTTCTTATATTTTTTATTTAATTAAGAGAAGAAGAGAGTGTTTGTTGATTTCATTGAGATATGAAATTGAAAACCTAATCACACTGTGTTTAAACCCAAAATGGATTCATACATCAGTGTGATAAGGCTTTTAGTGCCATTCCTGCATTAATCAACAAACACTTTATTCACATCTTATAATTTAATATCATGAAAGAACAAGAGGGCCATAGTGGCCCTTAATCGCTCACCTGAATGAACTGTCTTAAATTTTCAAAAGAAGTATGAGAAAAAGAATGATGAATGACTGAGCTAAACAAAGCTGTTGCTTCTATACAACTTGAAATCCTTTTTTACAATTTTAAGGTTGACTAACAAGGATTTTTATAATTGATTTCGTGACCTAGTTTTTGACCCCAGATGACCCAATTTCGATCTCATCCGAGATTTCATCTAGACAATCATTCTGACCAAATTTCAGGTTGATTGGCCAAATATTGTGGCCTCTATAGAGTGCAAACAAGGTTTTTCTCAGATTTGACCCCGTGACCTAGTTTTTGACCCAAGTTGACCCAATTTCAAACTCGTCAGAGATTTCATCAAGACAATAATTCTCACTAAATTTCAGGTTGATCGAGCCAAAAAATGTGGCCCTAGAGTGCATACAAGGTTTTTCTCATATTTGACCCTTTGACATAGTTTTTGACCCCGGATGACCCAATTTCTAATCCGTCAAAGATTTCATCAAGAAAATTATTCTGACCAAAATTCTGGTAAATCGGGCAAAAAATGTGGCCTCTAGAGTGCATACAAGGTTTTTCTTAGATTTGACCCTGTGACCTTGTTTTTGACCCCAGTTGACCAAATTTCGAACTCATTTGAGATTTCATCTAGAAAACCTTTCTGACCAAAATTCAGGTTGATCAGGCAAAAAAAGTGGCCAATAGAGTGCCTACAAGGTTTTTCTAAGATTTGACCCTGTGACCTAGTTTTTGACCCAAGTTGATCCAACTTCAAACTTGTGCGAGATTTCATCAAGACAAACATTCTGACCAAATTTCAGGTTGATCAGCCAAAAAAAATGGCCTCTAGAGTGCAAACAAGGTTTTTCTTAGATTTGACCCTTTGACGTAGTTTTTGACCCCAGTTGACCCAATTTCAAATTCATGAGAGATTTCATCAATACAATTATTCTGACCAAAATTCAGGTAAATCGGGGAAAAAATGTGGCCTCTAGAGTGCATACAAGGTTTTTCTTAGATTTGATCCTGTGACCTAGTTTTTGACCCCAGTTGACCATATTTCGAACTCATTCGAGATTTCATCTAGAAAATCTCTCTGACCAAATTCAGGTTGATCAGACAAAAAATGTGACCTCTAGAGTGCATACAAGGTTTTTCTAAGACTTGACCCTGTGAACTAGTTTTTGACCCCAGTTGACCAAATTTCAAATTCATGAGAGATTTTATCAAGACAAACATTCTGACCAAATTTCAGGTAAATCGGGCAAAAAAAGTGGCCTCTAGAGTGCATACAAGGTTTTTCTTAGATTTGACCCTTTGACGTAGTTTTTGACCCCAGTTGACCAAATTTCGAACTCGTCCGAGATTTCATCAAGACAATCATTCTGACCAAAATTCAGGTTGATCAGACAAAAAATGTGACCTCTAGAGTGCATACAAGTTTTTTCTAAGATTTGACCCCGTGACCTAGTTTTTGACCCCATTTGACCCAATTTCGAACTCGTCCGAGATTTAATCAAGACAATCATTCTGACCAAATTTCGGGTTGATTTGGTAAAAAATGTGGCCTCTAGAGTGCATACAAGGTAAATGTTGATGACACACGACGGACGACACACGACGGACGACAGATGACGGACATCCACCCAACCACAAAAGCTCACCTTGAGCACTTCGTGCTCAGGTGAGCTAAAAATGTAAATAATTATCTTTATCTTATTGTCATAAAGACATAAAGACAGATATTCTTTTGGAAATACTGGGTGTGCTAGTATACACAATGGCTGCATACTCAAAGTTGCTTTCATTGGGCAATGAAACCATTTTGTTAGTCAGTTAAGAGTGCAAGAATTTTGATTAACAATATTAAATAAGAATGAAAAAGAAATTTCACCTTAGTGAAAAAGGTCTTACATGTGGAGCTTCTTGGCACACAAGCTAAAATTGGCTACTTATTCATTGGGGAATGAAACAATATCTTCAGACATAGCAATGAGGTCAAATATTCAACAAAACAAAATGCACAAATCTTGGTATAAACAACTAGCCTAAACCCTTGTCATGCTGATGCTGAATTATTCCTGCTTTGTCAGTAGGCGTAGCAGACATCAGCCTGTACAAATGCACAGTCTTATCTTGGTCTAAACAATATTTCTGTGTTTTTTGCCGAAGAATTGTACAAAGACTAAATTGGAGAATATTGGCATAAAATTTCATCTTTCAGAGTCTTCAGCACTTTGATTTGCATGTAAATTTTTTCTGAACTTTCATTCCCCATGACAGGGATTAATTTTGTTTCTAACTTTTGTAAGTTTCTATTAGTGTTTAAAAGCAATTACAAGGAATAAACTAAATAATTGTAAATCGAAATAAAATGCTTTCATTGCAAACTTTAACTAGATTTTTGACTTGTATTCATATCTCAACGTCAACGCCTATGCATATGACGCCAAGGTGATCATAACAGCTCTGGTTTTCTTTGAAAACAGCACTGCAGAGCTAAATTAGTTCTATCTACTAATTATTTTAAAAGAAAACCTTAATAAAGCTGTGGAAATTATTGTGGAAAAAGAAGAAATTGCTTGAAACAAGCAATTTCTTCCTTTCAACAATTTTCTCTCCAAAATATGAAAATTTGGACTTCCTGATTTAAGCTCGGAGTCGTTTATTTCACAGATTGGGAGTCCGTTTGACTCCTTTTCCCTAGAAGACAGTGTTGAACCCTTGGTTTAAAAAAAAATGATTAATAGCTGGGTTGTTTTAAGAGAAAAGCTGAGGTATTCATTGTCATCACATTGGTTTGTTCACATTAGCCTGACAAACTTGAACCTTGGTTTAAAATTATACTTTTTATTGAAAATATGCTCTTGAAATTTTCATCACAAGAGTTATTCATACTATCAAGGAGAATAACTCTTAAAGCATTTTTTTTTATAGTTTTGCCCCCCTTAAAGTTTTTACAATTGCCAAACTCTAGCAGCTGAAGGTTGGCACTCATAGGCGGTGCTCTTGTTTTCCAATTGTTAAAATTTTGTCTTATCACCAGAAAATATCACATGGGGTGTTATCACACGGATATTTGTATAGTTATAAGATAAAATCATATCAATCTAGGTTGAATCTTACTTGAACATTAATGGCATGGAAGCCTTTTCTGTTAATATACTCGGCTTCATTCTCCGAGGGCCTCTGGATTTTCACTTGGCAACCATCTAAGCAACCAACCACATTTGGAAATCCTTAAAAAAATGAAAGTAAAATGTTACTCATTGGGCAGGTAAAACTAAAACTGTCACAATGCAGACTGATATCCCCACCAGGGCATTGTCCAATCAGGGCTATTTCCCAGTGTAAGTGCTTTCAGTACATGATCTTATTGCAACATGATGACGAACATTTGAGTAAATTTACAAGTTCAAGGGACATAATTTGAACTATGTGCAATATTGTAGGTAAAATGCTCTTGATAATAGAAATAATGTACAAATTGACTCATTCAAGGGGAAATAATTAAGTGGCTTCTATAAGTAGGGTCATAAAAATTCACTGAATTAATAATAACTTACACTGTAAATTACATGGACTATAAATATGTAGCAGCATTAATGTAAATAAATAGGCAATTGAAAATAAAAATGATATGAGCCTGTGCATGACATTTCCAACAATTTGAAATGTGCGTAAGGTGCAAACATTGAGCAGCGTAGACTGCCACCTACTGTAAATGAAATGTTACCTGATGGTGTACAAGTTTTTTTAGACCTTATCTATCTACTAAATGCATAGTGAAGACTCTGGTCAGACTGTGCGGATGCACTAGCTGGTCATTGTCTTTGCTATGTAAATATATGAAATTGTTGGAAATCTCACTCACAGGCTCATATGGCTTAGGGTTAAATTTTTCATGAAATTTGATTTTGTGAAGTTGTTGCAACATTTTTCGTTGAATTAGATGTTGCACCAAAACCATCGTTACTTTACTTACTTGAGGCCAATCTTCATGCAATATCCTATTCTAAAATATTTGAAATTAAGGTTATTTGTAAATTTTAGGCTTCAGGAATATTAAATCTGAATGTGATTTTAAGAAAAAGAATAAAATCACGTAATTTTTCCTCCATTTAAAAAGACAGCTTTTGTGAACATATGACATGACGTTAAAATATCCTTTAGTTTGCGATATCTTCACGGAATCGATTTTTACAAAAAATCAAACCATGAAACACATGTTCTTTTTTATTTCAAAATAATTCAGTTGACTAGAATGGTTTGGCAGCAACATATCTAAATTTAAGCATAGGTCATCATACAAATTTTTAGAATCAGTGGTTCTGAAATAAGCTGCCCGAGTTGTCCAAGTCGCCCATTTAACAGCACGGACAAGCAGATTTTCCTTGCTAAGTTGTCCGTGGACAAGTGAAAAGTCTAAAAAAAATATAGTAATATTTTCTTCTAGTAAAAAATAGCAGTTTTCTAAAAATAAATGCCATAATACTTATGTTAACAGTTAGTGAGACTATTTTATGGCTGCTTCTTATAGCAGAACCAAAGTATCTTCAATGTAAGAACAAAAATAGGGCTATTTATTTGGAAAAAATGTTTATGATAAAGAACAGACAAGAAAGGGTTTGATACTGACAAGCCAGATTGTGATTGTGGTTTGTCCGTGGACAAGTTAACTTTCAAAATATTTTAGAACCCCTGAGAGTAAAAGTCAATATTTTCAGCAACTCTACTCAACTATAAAGCCATGAATGGCTTGAGTCGCTCCACAGGCTTGAAATTCTTGTAATAGCTAATAAAAGTTTTGACTAGATTTTTAGATATTTTGGGTTCTGCTGATGTTGAAAATCATTTTCAAAATTTTCAGAAATGACCTCCACCCATAAAAGACATATATTTCATTCAAACACAATAATATTTGGTTGCATGATAATGGGTCCCCCAATGATCATACCAATAATGTTTGATTGATATCATTCAGTAATATACTGAGAAAATGATTTTCAAAATTTCCACAACATAACATATAGAGAAATGACCTCCGCCCATAAAATCGATATTTTCCATTCAATCACAATAATTTTTGGTGGGCTGAAAAAGGGTCACTCAAGGATCATTCCAGTGAAATTTGGTTGATATCCATTGATTACATTCTGAGAAAATGATTTTCATCGTTTCCAGTATAAAACATATAGAGAAATGACCTCCGCCCATAAAATCCATAATTTTCATCCGATCACGATAAATCTTGGTAGACTGATAATGAGTCACTCAAGGATCATTCATGAAAAATTTAATTGGTATCCATTGATTAGAATCTGAGAAAACTTACTTTTTACCATATTTCAAATTTGGAAATAAGCCATGCCCATTAAATCAATGTTTTTAATTAGATCAAAATTTCTTGAACAACTTTGAAAGAGGGTCACCCAAGGATCATTCCTGTGAAGTTTGGCTGAAATTCATCCAGTAGTTTCTGAGAAGATTTTTTAAGAAAAGGTTTACAACCGGACGCACGGATGGGCAGACGGACTGACAGACACAATGCCACAATAGCCCCAGTGGCCTTCGGCCAGTGGAGCTAAAAACCACAACGCAGAGGACGTTTACAGTTAATATGTTATACTTTATTGTATTTCTTACTCTTAGAATTCAATATCATTCAAAACTCAATATCAGACGTCTGTTTAGAAAGCAATTGGCGTTTTCAGGATATAAATCAGTTCATTATTTCTGGAAGAAATGGATATTTATTGAATTTGGTTCCTAAAGAAGGGGTTGGCCCCTTTATGACTTCATGATGTTATTTCCATGTTATGAAATCTGTTTTTATGATCGACATATCATGTAAGCGAGTATTTCAAAGTTCAATATTATCGCATTAGGCAAGATTTGCAGATAATTTAAAATTTTGACCTAATGGACACTTTGAGCCAGCAGTTAACTTAAACTGTTTCCTGACAACCTCTGTTCTGTCTTTTGTGTGTAGGCCAGGGTGTTTGAGTAAATGTTTTGATGAATAACAGAAACTAACACGACTAGCAGACTCAATTCTCTAGCAGACTTAATTCTCCCAGAATACCATTTCTTGCCCATCCTAGTTCTCAGTAAAGCAGGAAAGGAAACCCTTCAAAATTACTAGTTATTTTCTATAAGAAAATATTTTGTTGCAGATGGCGATAACTGGTACTTGGCGAAAATTTGTCTCCAACCAGATAAACATAATGGGGTTGTGGATTTTACGGCTATTGAAAGACAAACACAAAACAGCAGAAATGCAAAAGTTTTGGGTGTACAATAAACTTGAAGTGTTGGGTGAACGAGTAACTTTAATTAATATCGAAAGTAAAATTTACCAATGTTGTTACCTAACGGGAATTTAACTTAACAAATATTTAGTCATGAGTGAACAAAGATACTATCATTGATGGATATTTGTTTCTTTGTTCTTAGTCTTACCACGTGTCGTCACCTTTTCGCCATGGTTGTTGTAGTTGTTCTAGCACCCGTTTTAATTCTTCATCGTGATAAAATGAATAGGGTGGGGGAAATGAAAGGGGGGTGAGATTATTTATTTACCTGCTATTTCGTAAAACCGCTGTTTCACCTCCTTTGCTTCCTCTCTGTTTGGAAAGTTTATAAAACGCCTGGCGAGGGATGTCAGGGCTGTCGAAACCCTTCTAACTGTTCTGGAAACCGTGGGTTGGGAAATAGGCCCACAAAAGGTGTCTCCAATGACGAGTTGAAAAGCCCCCGTGGCACAAAACCGCAAAAATACCAAAACTTGGTGCAGTACAGGCAGAGGCGAGTTTCTGCGGGTGCCAAACTCAATCAGAGGTGCCAACTGCCCGCAAAGATATAAGATTGTTGCCGGAACAAATCTATATCTAGCGAATACTTCGCCAGGCGTTAGCACCTCTAACGGATTTTGCACATCGTTAATTAATCTCTCTGGTCGGTTAATAATAAATTCCAGTGCCTGGCCTATAATAAGGCGGTGCGCTGCTGCGGCCATTGTTTCTTTCGAATGCGAGCACGCTAAATTAGCACGGTAGGTATTAGACTTGGATTATAGACTTTATTCTTAAGAATTTAGTTCATTCCGTAATTTAGAATGGGTTGGTGAATACGTACTAAATTCTAAATTCTTTATTCTTGGGATTTAGTGTGCTAAATTGATGCAAAATGTGTTGGTGAATACGGCCCCTGATTTCAACTTTCTATTAGTTTCTCTGTACATTCTCCCCCTCTATCTGTAGGTATGTTTCTGTTTTCATCTTCCTATTTGTCTCTATCTGTATGTTTCTCTCTCCTTTCCATTTCTTATTCGAATATTTCCTTATTTAAATTCCATCAACATTAAATATTTTGTATTACTATTTGACAATTTATTATCTTTTTTGACTAATGTGAAAATGAAATTACTCTACTCTTTAAGCTATGTGAATATAGCAATGGCTGAATTTAGTGTCTAATTGTATACCTATTCATAATTGATCCAGTAATCTATTTTTTTTTCTTTTTTGACTAATGTGAAAATGAAATTACTCTACTCTTAAAGCTATGTGAATATAGAAATAGCTGAATTTAGTGTTTAATTGTATACCTATTCATAATTGATCCAGTAATTTATCTGTAAAGTAGTGGACCCTTAATAGCTCTACAACGTTTCGAAAGTAATGGCACTCATTCAATTTAATTAAAAAATGATTCCAAAATCGTTCAGCTTGTCAATTTCACGATCTTGTTTAATGCATTTTATTCATTTTAGATAGTTTTTGAATAGTGTTTGGAATAAATGAATGGAGCGCTGAGCGAGCGATTTCGAATGTTTTTTTTTTTTTTATTGAGATGAATGTCAATTTCACGACGTTACTTACTGTACATCAGAATTTCCGAGAACTTACTTGGGCCTTGACCACGAGAAAAAAACATTAATTAAACGAATTTTATGCCAAAGGTGTTTCGTTCCCTCCTAACACCAGATTACAGAAAGTCGTGTGCTAAAATCGTATTATATACCTTACTAAATTAAGGCTGGGAAAAAGACTTCGGAGATCTTATTCGAGTTTACATACAGTTAGTTACATCGTGAATTTGACATTCATCTCAATCAAAAACATTCTTAATCGCTCACTCAGCAATCCATTCATTCATTTCAAACACTTACTCAAACCATTCAAAAACGCTCCAAACTTACTAAAAAACATATCATCACAACTTCGTTTGAAATAAAAATATTTGGGAACATCGGGATTGCATTGAATTAATTGAAATTGTAAGCGTCTGATTAGATCTTGAAGAAACAGGACGCTATCTATAGAACATATATATATTCAAATATTAAAGGGAGGTTATTAATATCGCTAATTTTGTTCATCCTGAACAAAATTTGCGATATTGGATTACCTCCCATTAAATTGACTCAAAACTCGCTGCACAAACTCATTCAATTTCATTCCAAAATCATTCCATAATCATTCATGTAGTCAATTTCACGATGTTCTTAACTGTACATGTGCCATGCGCCATGAATGAATGAATATTTTCCAAATTCCTTAGGACGATAGGACGACACCTGCTCATATATATCGGTATCCGATCATGTTAGGCGCAAAATGATCTTTTCAAAAAGGATTATTCACGTTCAATAGCAATTTTAAGAACAAATAAGTGACAACTGACACGACAATTTCCCAGGAAATTACATAATTACAATAATTAAGAATGTGTCGTAACGTACAAGATATTGTTTTGGAAATAATCGAGAGCATATAACAATCTTTAGAAATAGAATCACGACAAGACACCAGCGCCAGTCCCCTCCATTTAGAAACAAAATCAAACGAGAATAATATATTTATCTTGAAGTGAATGAACTCTCTTGAAAAATTGAGGAAGTCCACCCCTTATGCAAAACTGTTTTAATCGACTCGATATCGTTATATGTCGGATTAACCGAACATTTCCGTTTTTACGTCATCGTTGTCGAAGTACTGACAATGGCATACACTTTAAAACATCGTGAACTTGAATAAGGCGAATGATTTTGGGACAAAAATGATCAAGAGGGAGGTGTGAGTTTTGAGTGGAACTTCAGGAAGGAAATCCAATATCGCAAATTTTGTTCAAAATGAACAAAATTAGTGATATTCATGACCTATCTTTAATAAAATGAGCATTTAAGTTCTATTATAAGCTTCTTTTTCCTTCAAGAACCAATCAGGCGCTTAGAATTCAAATTATGTCGCGATTTTATTGAGCATGATTTATTTTTATATAGTTGTTGATCTTATCTTTTTAGTGATTTTGGAGTGTTTTGGAATGACTTGATTGAGTGTTTGGATAAATGAATGGATCGCTGAACGAGTGATTAAGACTGGTTTTAATTGAGTTGAACGTCAATTTCACGATTTAATTAAACTTGAGTGCCTAAATATTGTATTTCTCCGAATATCAGAGAAAAGGGACTAGAACATTTCAGACAAATAATCTTTTTCAATATTTTATCATAGAATATTTTTCACATAGCCTTATTTAATAAAAAGAATAAAAATAAATAAGAAATTTTCAAGACCAGAAGGAAACAATCATACCAATAAGAAGATATAAGATCCCCTGGATAAAAAGGAGAAGTGCGTAAGGTATCGACCCTACTTAGATTACGCACAGGGAGCAGGCTGACTCGGGTCCAAACCTTTCGCACTCGGCTGAATTTCTGAATATAGAATTACCATTCTACCTTCCTGTAAAATATTTTTGAAATCAAACCTCCAGACAACCCCTACCTGAACCAAGCAATTTTTCAAAATTTATCTCATGGGTCACATATAAGAAATCTACTTAATCAAATTATGATAAAATGGGAGATTAAAAACCCTCTTCTGTACGACATGGTAACAAAAACTATGAAGAAGATTTAGTCACGTCTTATGAAGAAAAAAATCCCCGGTCCGTCTATAGTTATCGCCAGTCAGTCATAGAGTAGGGAGATTTCAATATCACATCACGTAATTGGAAATTCAATCTTTTACAATTGGGTGATTCTACACAATGCTTGTCCGCCAGAGAAACAAAATGCCACCTTTATTGGATTGGAGAACACAAAAATATATGCAAATTGAAGACCGTCTTTCACTAATAGGATTTCCCGTGATCCTAGAGATGACATATATTTAATACAAGTCCCACTCGAGCTCTACGCCATAGATTCTCAAATGAATTTGTTATGACATTCCAATATATAAAGGGCAATACCCTTTACAAGTTTTTCTGACATTTTTGTTATACTTGATTTATTCTGTTTTTTCGAATCAAGTATTTTAAATGGCTTTTGACCTATATCAATACTCGCTTTGTATTTTATCAAAAATCGAAATAAGGACAGAGGACTGGAACATGTGTCAACACAAGACGCGGGGTAAGGAAACCAATCATTTAAGGCAATGTATTGATTAGCCATCTATAAACAAATAAACACGCCGACTGCGCCGAGTTTTTATCTGTTTTGGATGATGAATTAAATAAATGAGGTATTAAATTTGCAAAAATTTGATATTCTTTTTATATTTTGATCCGAATTTTTGCGATAAATATATATTGCCGATTACGAAATGACGTCAGCGAAAATATAACATTGCTATCCGTTCTTAGCTCATGGTTATAACCTTAGTGTAATTATCAAAAATATTCAACGGAATTATTTCACGCCCGCGACGTAGGCCATCTTGTTAACAGCATTTTTCCACTAGTAGTGTTATAACACCAGTATAATATCAAAAATGTTCAACGGGGTTATTTCACTCCCGCGACGTAGGTCATAAAATAATTTTGCTTATACTTCGGAAATGGCTAGTTTAAGAATTTAATCAAAGCCAACAATCGTCTCGGTGACTCCTTCCTCAGCAAAAATGGCTTCTAAAGGGTAAACAAAGTGCCACTATTTGAAACAACAAAAATTTGCAATTAAACTCCTTTCGTCATGATATTAATTTCTATATCATTTATTAAAGTGTCAGTAAATTGAAAAGGGTTCGTCACTTATCAAACATTTCTTCAAATAAGCAAAATTTGTCCATAACAGAAGGCTCTACGGAGGTTACAAGAAAAATGTCCTTAAGGCTGAAGACACAAATCAGAGTGCCTTAAAATCAAAATATCTCTTTTATGACCAGACAAGTATTTTCAGTACGTTTTGAAAAGATTGAACAAGAAAATACACATGTACATGTAGAATGGTAACATAAAACTAGCCATAAGTCTAATTGCCACCAAATCAATAGGATCGATATGATCAGACTAACTTTCCAAGAAGTTTGATAGATTGAGCAAATAATATGAACTCTAAAGTGGTAAAGAAAAAATGGCATGGTTCACAAACTGTACATTTTAGTCCTGTAAAATGGACTTTTTCCTGTTTCAAATGATCGGAGTGATATCAAGTTTTCATGGTTACCCTTATACCCCTTTCTCAAATTGTACATAAAATATTTTATAAAATAATGTCATTTCTTGAAAAACTGGCATAAACATAACCCTTGAACTTTAAAATTGTCTATTTTTTCAAGAAAATTTGAAATTCATGAAGTTAAAAAATGTGAAGCCCAAATTGCGACACCACAATATTTCACTTCTGGGGGTCACAACCATTACTTGATAAAATATGGTGTTGTACAGATAACAACATCGTGAAGTTTACAAGGTGAATAATTTCGGAATGATTTAGAAATGAAATTGATTGAGTGTGCGGAGCGAGTTTTGACTGAATTTAATGGGAGGTAATCCTATATCACAATTTTTGTTCAGAATGAACAAAATTAGCGATATTGTTAACCTCCCTTTAATAAAATATGCATACAAGTTCTAAAGATAGCTTCCTATTTCTTCGAGAATCTATGAGACGATAACAATTTGAATTATGTCAATGAAAGCGCGATTTTTGTCTATCCAAATTCATTTTGAAAGACGTCGTTGATTCTATATTTTTCAATGGGTTTGAGCGTTTTTGAATGGTTTGAGTGAGTGTTTGGAATGAATGAATGGAGCGCTGAGTGAGTGATTTAGAATGGTTTTGATTGTGATGAAAGTCAATTTCACGATGTAACTAACTGTAAGATGGGATTCATACTATTTTTTTAAAGTACTATCAACTTTTTTTGGGAAAGTTAGACATATCTGCAGATTTAGGCTATTTCATCGGCTTATATTTTGGAAACAGCAAGGTTTTGGAAAATATTTTATCTATTATTTGACAGACTAGTCATACAGTTAAGAACATCGTGAAATTAACATTCATCTCGATCAAAACCATTCCAAATCACTCGCTCAGCGCTCCATGCATTCATTCCAAACAGGAGCTTAAACCATTCAAAAACGCTCCAAACTCACTGAAAAAGATAGAATCAAAAACGCCATCTAAAATAAATAGAGCCAGAAAATCGCAATTTCACTGTCATAATTCAAATTCCAAGCGTCTGATAGGTTCTTGAAGAAATATGAAGCCATTTATAGAACTTGTGCGCATATTTTATTAAAGGAGGTTAATCAATATCGCTAATTTTGATCCTGAACAAAATTTGCGTTATTGGATTACCTCTCGTTAAATTCACTCAGAACTCGCTCCATATACTCATTCAATTTCATTCCAAAATCATTCAAAAGTCATTCTCCTTGTAAAGGACAAGGTTCACGAATGGCCAAAAATGGCCCTGTAAAATAATTATTCGAAAGTAGCTGCAATGAGACGTCTAAAGTTTAAAAGTTTAAATCTGATATTAAAAACTGTGAAAATGGATTATTGTTGTTGCCATGGCAACTACTAAATGTATCTCTAAAATTGAGATTTTTCCCATTTAATGCTTTAAAACCTGAATAAAATTATTTAAGTACAAAAATCAAATGTGATCTTAATATCCGTGAACGTAAACATGTTAGATCCAAGGAGTTTAGTGTGATCATGGACGGATTACTGTTGCCATGGTTACTGAATTTCACGTTTTTGGGTTGTAAAAGTTGCAAACTGTTGATCATATAAGGATCTCTTCAATGACATCATTCACAATAAAATTCATTATTTTTTTCCTCATTATACAGAATAAAATATGCCTTATTCAAAAATGGGGCGAAGAAAGGGGTCTGTGGATTGGATTTTGACTTAAATGTTGCGAATTTTCTTTATGGTCTGGACCATAAGTAATGTAACGAGTAACGACGTCACGTCGTGATGTGCGCCAGTATCGAGTTACTGTTGTTTCTTAAATGCTTTTCAGTGGAACTTTGAAAAATTACGATAAATCATCATTTGATAAACTCTTTGCTTAACCAGTGTAATTATCAAATACTTATACCCCGCTTACGTTCTTTTTACCCCTTGTGACGTCATCTTAGCGGAGTCAAATAAAAGACGTCACCATGAACGTTGTATAGCAATCATGTGCAAAATACGTACTTTAAGAAAAAAGGCATGAAATTTTCACATTCAGTCTCATTTTTTGCATTTAAAAAATGGTAAACTCGATCTTTTAAGAGTAAGATTGATTGATATTTCATAGAGTGAACAACAAAAGCTTAATTTTCACTCATGGCTCCTGAATTCTGTGTTTTTAAATCTGCTCTTTAGAGAACATGTGAAAATGCCATTACGTATGGTATGTAGTTGTAAGGATAATAATCTTCCATATGTGTAAAATCAAATCTTGCAGCCCTGAAAAATTATGCTATCCATTAATATTGAGAAAAAAATCGTAAAAAGGGCAAGCACTGATAAGACGCTAAACGGGGTGCGTTTACGGTCGACCGACTGACCCTACAGGTTTCCCTGCAACCCTGTAAAAAAAATTGACATCCGAGCTACGGATATAAATATTTAACCGGTCAAACACGGATATTCCGGGCACTTTGACCAATTCTGATCTCGATATGATCATGTGAAACACTCTCGGAAGTGGGTACAATTATAAATCAACGCGAGAATTTACATTAACTATTCAATCACTCAATCATAGAAATGTATCTGCCAAAAGGCGCATATTTCTTTTTTCAATAAATCTAATTGGCGTAGTAATGAATGAGAGTCGGAGAATTCGTAAACATTTTGACTGTTGACTGCGAAATATCGTGCTACCCGCCAAAAAGCTAACAAAGGGATGTACATGTCATGTAATCCAGATCGCGCGCGAATACATTTAAAAAGTTGTCCGGAGCTGTTGAAAGGCAGTCCCGCTCCCGAATTTCCATTCATTCAAATTCTTTTTATATATCTTATCTTTTAAACTACGCAACCTCATATGTTTGGTTTATAAAGGTGCATGCAATGACGCACAAAATACCGTATTTATTTTAATAACCGCCGATTTTCTTATAATCGCCCATCCCCCAAAACACTGCTCAAAACCGGCCATTTTTTTCGGGCCAATTTTCTGAAAAAGTTGGTAACGCCTATAATCGCCGATCCCCCGATTCGGGATAAAATGCTTCACCTTCTTTGATGTAGATTCCCATGTCTTTACAACAAAAAGTATAAAATCCTGCGACAAATACCTTAATTACGGCGATTGATCAATTTGGATTCGTTTACAAGGTTAACTGAAGATCGGAATATGCATTGAATGACTTTCTACTGACGAAAAACGAATGCCGGAAATATTTACGTTAGTCCAAAATGATTATTACATTCTAATCAAATAATGCGATTATTTTCAGAAACAACTAAATAGAAGAACCTACCGATATTTTCATGATTTTTTGTTTCAATTATCCAAAAATGAATCAAAGTTTCAATTGACCAAAAAGGCAAGCCGCGGTACAACATTTTAATTTTAGCATTTTAGTCCCGCAATGAGGTAAAGGACGTGGAACAGTTTATTCAACGCGGGGGTTGAACAGGTGATCAAAGACGCCGACGTCTATTTTTGGCAGCGTTTTCGGAGCTTGCACGCGCTACACTTGTCCCAGGAGATGTCAAACCCTTTCAATTATTAGGATAAAATCATACTACAGTCGTCTTTTGTGGCTACACTTTGGATTAAAATATTGAGGAAAACGGGATTGTTCTTTTTATTTACGCTTCAGGTAAGCAAATACAGTTGCGCATAATTTCTTCTTACGACTTAATTTATCTTTTCAATTGTCAGTTCGCAATTAAGATATACCAGTACTCAATCGGTAATATTTAAAAGGCGCGACCGATTGAGTTAGTTGTAGTTACGATCTTTTTTAAGTCAGAAGAGCCATATGTGTTTTTTTTTCAAAATGTGAAAATGAAGAATAACACAATACTCTGAAACTGGAGAATTGTTTACTTAACTCTTTTATGAATCAAATGATTTAAGTTTTCGTCGCCGAAATCTGTGTTAGGCGGTCTAAAAAAAGCATCAATAAATAAGCGTTATGTAGCGTTTGCAGGCAGTCACACATGTTGCATTAGCTGATAAGTCCGTAGGGAATTTATTAATCAGCTCATTTCTCATTACCTCTAGAAGAACGCGTAGATTTTCAAAAAAAAGAGAGAATTGCAAATAAAAGGAAAAAATAAATTTTAGGTGAAGAAAAAAAAACATCGGTCCGAGTGGGATTCGAACCATCAGTTTCTGAGTTCTAAGACTGCGATTCGATTCTACCAACTGCGCTATGCCTCCGACTAGTAGGAAATGGTACAAATAAGTTAATAAATAAATAATGATGACTCTTAGTGAAAATAACTGAAAAAAAAATAAATTATTCTTCTTTAAATTGTATATTCTTTATTCTGACAATAAAACCTTGTTTCTGATCGACGTAAAATATAAACACAAAACCCTTTTGTTTATTTTCTTTGTTCGGTTCGGATTTTTGGAAAAATCACGAGTGACGTCCCTTTCGTGTAGAAAGGCGCGTTCGTTCATTATCAACAAAACTCCTTATTATTTTTCTTAAGTAATTATTATTTCAGTTCCTATTTAATTATTTTGTTGGTTTTATTTAAAAAAAAAAACAACCTTAACTGACAGACATTTCTTTGTTTGTTTCGGATTTATGGAAATACACGAGTGACGTCCCTTTCATGTGGAAAGACACATTCGATTCTTATTTACAAAACAAATAATTCTTTTGGAAATGATTAAATAATTGTATTAATAAATAGAAAATATTTATGAGTGCAGTATTTCTCAATGTCTCATTGAGGTTTAAATTCCCTCGATAAATCAATAATACTAGTCAGTAATAATTAAAACGCATATTCAGGTATAGGGAGTTACGCATGTTTACTTCTTGCACGCTAGCTTCAGCAGACATTTGGTTTTATTTCACAATGAAGCCCCATTTTCGACACCTCCATAATAGTCTTATGAGAAATATAACTTGATTCAGAAGTTGTTTGCAAAATATGATGATGTCGAAAAAAGGGCTTCATATTTTTTGGGCATCTTTAACAACGAAATTGCCCATAAAAATGACATTTTCGCTAAAAAAGGGAAACTTGATTGCTGTTTTTTGAGAAATTGGTATATATTTGAATATTTTTCTATACGTAATTTCAGAGATGGTCAAATATATAAATAAAAAAAGTTGATTAAGAGCTGGCAAATTGTTAATCAAAAAATGTGATTTTACAGGGCCAATATGTATAGTTCGTGAACCTAGCCCTTTCACGATTTTGTTAACTGTAGGTTAAAAGAAAAAAGTAAGTTTAATTGTGTACATAAGAAATTTGAAAAAATGCTGATTTTACATGGCTAATTTGCGTGAACATCGTCCTCGTCTCTAAAACCCCCTTTCACTTCTAACAGAGAAGCATTGAAAATGAGGCTTTGCGTGACATTTCCAACAATTTGATAGTGTGTTTACGTCACAGAAACTCAGCAGCGTAGACACTCCTACGATGATATTTGAATATTGTGTAACTGTCTAAAGATACCTTGAGACCATTTCCATCTACCAAGTGCATAGTGAAGACTTTGGTCAGACTGTGCAAAATATGTCTTTTAAATAAGATATACCGGAAAAAAGGTTTTTATATTAAAATGGAAGGGGAAACATTAATTTTCATCGCACACGATCAAACTGTATCAGCTTGAACATGTCATGAGTAAGCATATCTCTAAGATATAAATTGTATGTGGCTTTGAAAATATGGTATCGCTATTACAACATAAAACTAAAGCAAACTGTCCCTTTGAATAACTTAAAAGATCAATAGAATTTCAACACTTTCTCATTTTACATAACGTACAATGTACTCTAACAATATACAGTCGATATTCCTCGAGCGACCACGTTTATTAAGCGACCAATTTTGATAAGCGACCACCATAAAAAGTCCCTTCACCGTAAGCATAATCTCTGAAAAAGAAGACATTCTTAACGGAAAATTGGTTATTGTTGAATCTTATGTTGTTGGAACCCATTTGAATCGTCTCAATAAGACGATTCTAATGGGTTTAAACATCATAGGATTCAGCGAGACTTGACCGCAATCCACCAATGCTATCAAAGTGAACTGTCACATTTATCATGGTATTTCGCATTATGCGACCATTCCCATAAACGACCGCTTTTTGGTGGTCCCTTAAGTGGTCGCTTAACACAAGTTTTACTGTACGTATTAATGGAACTACTCCACACGATGGAGATAAGTTGACTGAAATTAATGACCGATTGTCGTGCAAAGAAATGGATGAATTGAGAGAAACTAGATGTTATCAATTTAACCTGTAACGATTAATTCAAACATACTCAAGATACTGTTCTAAATTGTGTTGTGAATCTAATATTAGGTTAATTCAAAATGAACGAAAAAAAGAATCTTTCAATGAAATCTTCCATTTTGGCGCACTTTAAATACTGTCCATTGTACACTTGGGAAAAGGTTTGGCTGCTCGAGTTTACAAATCCCATGTCTTCCAGTGCCTATTTTGGCTAATTTTCAAAATCAATTTGTCGTTTGCAACTTATTTAATTGCTGGTTGTCTAAACAATTTGAATCTGTAAGTGACATTTCCAACATTATGGACAAACATTGAAAAGCATCGCATTAAAACTATTCTCCATTTTTCAACCGAAACAATGTGTCAATAACTATCTTTCTTTCATACGTTTCGGCACCGCCACTCTTGAAAATATAACTTAAGTTGTTAACTCAAGTATTGAAATATAAATCAATCTTACACTGAGACAAACATTTATCCTATATTTATTTTTTCACCTGGAATAAATTCTTCTTCAATAATTTTAATTTAAACTGCTACCAAGTTTTATTTGAAACGAATATACATGTGGCGAATCAAAATAAGGTCAAAGTTATTTTGCATGACACGCACGAAAAAGACAACCATTGGAATACGTACTAGAATCGACGGTTTTCTTGGCGCAAAGGGTAACATTTTCTAAAGAAGAATGTGAATTTTGTGACTTTTGAATTGAGGAGCAAGATGATGATTTCATGCAAAATACAGTTAGGAATTATCGTGACAAAATGATGATTTTGCAATGATCTTTGAATGAAATTGAATGCGTACACGTGTGGTTCAAGCTTTGAATGATTTAAAAGGGAGGAAAACATAAGTTTGTCGTGTTTGGTACGTCATAGATTCATTCGGAACATCACTCGGCTATTTCCGTAAACTGCAGCAGACCTCGGATGTATATAAAGTTGATGAGTATGTTACAAAATTGTGCAGCGGAAACAGTGTAAGAAAAACTAGCACGTAAACAACCGGCGCTATCTTTAGATTGATATTTTTAACAGTAAATAAGGACTGAAAAATCTTATTTTTTTGGGAATGATTCGTCGAATGTTTTCACTCAAAGTGTCGAGGGCTACATGTAACCCCCTTTTTATCTGACGTCATTCCAAGGTTTTCCCGTCATTTTTAGAAAATAGTCCGACTATGTACATCTGAGCTTGATCTTGAGATTGGCCGAGTGGTGTTCCGAATGGTCATAAATTCAATGAATCTTTGAAAAGTAGCCGTGAAAACATTGAAACAATGCTTAAGATCTCATGTTAAAATATGTTTGAAAACATTTTTTTCATTTCCATTTTTATAGTTAAAAAATAAGTGTCGCGAAAAAAATTTGTGGTGTGTATTTTTGAAAAAGAATAGATCTCTATGCTTATTATGCCCACCCCCTTCGAAGAAGAGGGGTATATTGCTTTGCATTTGTCGGTCGGACCGCTGGTCGGTTCGTCGGTCGGTCGGTCGGTCCGTAGACCGTTTTTGTCCGGAGATTATCTTAAAACCTATGCAAGCTAGAATCATGAAACTCCATAGGTAAATAGATCTCATCGAGGAGAACTGCAGTGCACAAGAACCATAACTCCATATTTTGTGAGTTATTGCCCTTTATTGATTGACAAAGAATAGATCACTGACCTGCAATTATGGGGGGCATAAATGTTTTACAAACATATCAAGTTATCATATACTTTTCATTCATAGTCATTGTTGCGAATAAGGAAGTGCTCAATAAGGGCAATTCGAACACCATGTAATTGCATGAAGATTTCACTGTGAAATTAGTAAAATTAAATGAGATTAAGGATTTGCTAAGGTAATCTTTAAACCATTCAATTTTTCGCTAAAACCTTATACATTCTTATAATTCTAACAGTTTGCTTTTTATTATATATCTATGTGGTAAACGGAAAATATCTGCAAGGTAATAGACAAAGCGGTTCATTTTCTTTTGATTATCATCCTGATAATTTTTCAATTTCCTAAATGAGTTGCCAGTCTTCCAATTATCTTAGTTGGAAAGATGTGGCATCATGCTATTATACCGGAGGTAAATGATTCTGTGCGAAACATTTCCAACAAATACACATGTGTGAGTTGCTTCTGTTCAACACATTATAATAATGACACTAGTTTTGATCGAAACCGTTCCAAATCAGTGCTCTATGCCCCACTTTTGTCATTCCAGCACTCACTCCCACCATTCAAAAACGCTACAAAATCATTCAAAATATTTCGCAACCGTTCAAAACGACCACCTTTTTATTCAAATAGAATAAATCAATCTACGATTTAAGTTACTGGTATGGATTTTGGTTCAACACAAAAGCGGAAAAGTACGTAGAATCTTTAAAAGGAAAGTAATAAAATATTAATAAATTTCGTCCAATTTGAACAAAATCATCGATATAGTATTACTTCTCTTAAGTGAACAATAAAAGCTTTTATTGTTCACGAAATGAAAGATCATTCGATCTTGCTCGAAAAACAAACGATTATTCTTTTACTTTCATGCACAGATGGGAGAAACGATGAAAAGTTAAGCAACGTTTGCGACGACGTCACTTGTTTGGCTCCGCTTAGACGACATCAGAAAGGGTGAAATGAACGAAAGCGGGATATAGGTTTTTGTTAATTTCACTGGTAAGACGATGAGTTTATCAAAATGAAAATCTACCGCTATTCCTCGATAATCAATTGAAAAACGTTAAAGAAAAAGAAATAGTCTAAAGCACGATAAAACTATAATAAAAACACCATTTGTCTACGAAAACAATATGACCATGATGGTCCTAAATCGCTCACCTGAGTAAGTCAACTTATAACTTGTCAACCATGTTATAAATACCAAAGATTGTTTGACGTACATTTAGGAAGGTTTTGAAAGAAACATTTTTTAATTTCGTTCTACTGCAATAAGATTTCTCTTACAATTTTCGTAAACTTTCGAACCTTTCTGTTACCATGGCAACCAAAGCTATTGGTGGAATAGAATTCTTTTAATAACTTTAGTAGACCGTCACCTAAAAAACTTCCCTGCCAAGTTTAAAATTGATTCTCCCAATGGCTTAGTAGAAAATAAATATTTTCTAGGATTTTTGGTAGTTTTTAGACATTTCCGTTACCATGGAAACCAGGGGTTTGGATTCAAAAAAATATTTTTACAATTTTAGTAGAGATTTACCCAAGAAACATCCCTACCAAATTTCATCTTCATTGACCCAGTGGTTTAGAAGAAGATGATGATTTTTTTCTAAGATTTTCGCAAATTTTCGGAAAATTTTCATCATTTCCATTACCATGGAAACGAAAGTATTTGATGAAGTATTTTCCGCCAACTTTTAACCTTTCCGTTACCATGAAATCAAGATTTTAAGAAATTAAACTTTTCAAACACTTTTTTTGTAAAGCTTCACTCAAGTAACTTCCCTGTCAAGTTCCAGCTTGAGAGATTTAGAAAAAAAAAAAATCATCTTAGATTTTTGGCAATTTTTGGCCATTTTTCACCCTTCTCGTTATCATGGAAACCAGAGTTCTTTGATGATTTATTTTCATTTAACGGTTTTTGAAGACCTTTGCCTAAGAAACATCCCTGCCAAATTTCAGCTTCATTGGCCAGTGGTTCAGGAAGAGAAGATTTTTTTTCTAAGATTTTTGGTTATTTTCGGCCATTTTCAGCCATGGTTACCATAGTTTTTGATGAAATAAAATTCTCTGACAACTTTTGAAGGGCTGCACCCGAGGTACATCTCTGCCAAATTTTAGCTTAATTGGCACAGTGGTTTAGGAGGAGAAAATGTCTAGAAGTTGTTGACGGATGGACGGACGGACGGACAGACAGACGTACAGACGACGAACGGATGACGAAAGGTGAGTGATCACAATAGCTCACCCTGATCACCTTGTGATCAGGTGAGCTAAAAAGTGACGCTATCAAAGCTTGCATTATAAACAATTTTCAGGTTGTGTGTCCTGTGAAAAAATATGACTTGCAAAGTAAATCTTTGATATTGAAGTGTAAGATAAAACGAGACAATTTTCTTATATTCATATAAGTTTGAAACTAAAAATCAAAACGATAATCAATGGGAATATTAAATTGAATCCATACTGAGATCTGTTCAGGTTCTTAGTTTCAATTTCGATTTCGGCAAATAACATTTTTTTCTGTCTTAATTGGTTATTGGAAGTAGATTAATTTGCGGAAGCATGTATATTACACTTAAAAACATCGTGAAATTGACATTCGTCTCGATCAAATCCTTTCTAAATCGCTCACGCAGCGCTGCATTTATTCATTCCAAACACTATCTCAAACCACTCAAAAATGCTCCTAAATCATTTAAACGATAAGAACAACATCTTCATTCAAAATAGATTTAGCTAAGATAGATGGCGATTTAGATGAAATAATTGAAATTATAAAGCTATTCATAGAACTTGTATGTATATTTTATGAAAGGGAGGTAATAACTATCGCTAATTTTGTGTATCCACAACTTAATTAGCGATATCGAATTACCCTCCTTTATTTTCACTCCTTCCGCTCAATTAATTTCATTTCAAAATCTTTTCAAAATCATTCTCCTAGTCAATTTCACGATGTTTTCAAATGTACCCGGAAAAAAACTAGCAAAGTAGTTTTCAACGACTTGTACGTCACAGCAAGTGTCCAAAATTACAACGCTTCTCTGTATACCTCAACGTTTTAATTCAACGTTATTGATATTTTAAGACACGGTTCATGATTTGAGAACAAAAGTAAATTCACTTACGTACTTAAAGACTTAAGACATAAAGAAGACCCTAACTTTAAAATCAGGTCGCCAAAAATAACGGTGTTAAGTTTCTATACAAAATATCACGTCATGGACTTGTTCGCGTAAACTGTGCGCAAAATTCACCCCTTCTGGACTCAAGGTTATAAAACTTTTCTAATTCTCAATTCAAATTTTCTAAAATCTCAATTTGAGATTAAAGCTGTTATTCTGTTATACTCAATTTAATGTATTAACATAAACGATAATATTAATTAGTTGTTATAAATAACAACTTATTAATATTATCTTTGATTTTCATACAATATATTTAAATTTAAAATTTGAGAAAATTCACAGATGAGCCTGAGAAAATTGTCATAACCTCGGGCTGATGTGTTTTTCCACGTCCACGAAGGCTACGTTGTTATGAGTCCGTATTATAGTCTTGCCCAATTATTGAAACGCACTCACTATTTCTTGCTGATTTGCCTCTATATCAAAAGGGCTGAAATCTCTTGACATAGTGAGAAATAAAATGTTTTCTTCATCTTATCATTTAAAATTACGTTGGCATGATTGCGCGGTATTATATGGCTTCGTCGGTGATTACAACTGAATAAAGCCGAAACTCTCGTCTGGTTTATTTGGTTTTTATCACGGTATAAGAACACTTCCAAAAGTTCACATCATGTTTTATCCCCAAATACCAAATACCATCCAAGTTTATTAGAAATCGTGGTGTGTTCGCTACAAATTAAACAAACCAGTTCAAGGTATAAAGGTCGCTTTCTTAATGAAGGATTTCTTCGTTGGTAATTACTCTGAAATTTGCAATGTAAACGGTTTTAAGGAAAACCTCCTTTATATCATCGGATATTACAAATAATAATGTTTTTCTTGCTGAGTTGACAATACTTACAGTTAACAATATCGGGAAATTGACAAGGTGAGTGATTTTTGAATGATTTAGGAATGAAATTGAATGAGTGTGTGGATCGAGTCTTGAGTGAATTTAATGGGATGTAATCCTATATCGCAAATTTTGTTCAGGATGAACAAAATTAGCGATATTGATTACCTCCCTTCAATAAAATATGCATACAAGCTCTATAGATAACTTCATATTACTTTAAGAATCTATGAAACGCTAAAAATTTGAATTATGTCAGTAAAATTGCGATTTTTCTCTATCAAACTGTATTTTGAAAGACGTCGTTGATTCTATATTTTTCAATGGGTTTGCTCATTTTTGAATGGTCTGAGTGAGTGTTTGGGATGAATGAATGGAGCGCTGAGTGAGTGATTTAGAATGTTTTGATTGAGATGAATGTCAATTTCACGATGTAATTAAATGTAACATAGAATTCTGTATACTGCTTGCGATCCCCTTATGAACAAGCATAGTACTTTAACATTTTTCTTGAATGTTTCTTCTAATAAAGCGAACAAGATATCTTAACCTAGTCAAAATATAAATCATTCATTTTTGTTAATCTTTAAATTGTAAAATAAAAACATTGTGGTCAAATGATAGCGTGACGGACAGGAAATTGCTACCTTAAAAGTTTCAAAGAGTGTTTTTTTCCCTTTTGCAAGCATTCATATACACCCAAGAACCTTGGGGTGTTTCAAATATAACCTGAATACCACAATTGTTGAATGTTGAAATGATTTCAGACCGTTCGGATTTCAAATACTGTACAATCTTATCAAAAGCGTTCGAGATATTTTAAAAATGGTAAATTGGTGCATTTGAACATGCAAGGCCGTGTACCATTTTGAACTCGTATAAAAAGCACTTTGAACAATTTCTGAGCATTTCGATTAATTTCGGATCGTTTTGTTTGATTTGAGCCAAAGTATGTATACAAGGAATGTAGCGCTAAGAGAGCGTTCTTGAACGATTTTGATCGGGATAAAAGTCAACTTCACGCTGTTGCTTGTTTTGTTTTTACTTCAAATCACAACCATTCAAAAAGTCCGTTTTCACGTGGCTGCCCTCATGAGCATGTACAGGGTAAACTAATTAGGAAGGACACGAAAATTGTCTCTTTTCTCGGTAAAGAATCGATCTTTATCCTACATCAAAAGACAATCCCGATTATAAAGATTTACTCTACTAAATGTAAAAGGGGAGAACTTTGCGCTATATAAAGAATTCTAAGAAACGAGGTTCAAATTGCCATCCCCGTATTCAGGATAACAAAAGGTTAGCGAACTGTTTGCATGTTATACCCCGATGTGCACGCGAGGGCACATGCAAAGCGGGGAGTCATTTGCAAACAGTTTGGCACTTTTTCTAATCCTGAGGGCATACTGGTAGAGGAGTTGCTATTGTTTAAATTAGATGATTATGATGGTCAAACGTTTTTTGTCTAAGTTTAATGAAAAGGGATCTTGATTTTGGAAAAAACATCGAATGGGGAACTTAAACTTAATTTATCTAATCACACTTATTTATGAATCCGATTCGTATGTTCATTTACACAAAAGAGGTCTATGTCATACCTACATAAAAGAAATATATTCGTCTCTTAGATTTTTTGAATATGATCTGATGTTAGGAATATATGACCCTCTGTTTCGTATCCACATTCTTTAATATATTTCCTCTTAAACAGAACAGGCTTGAAAACCAAGACTAGGCTTCTACACAAGAAGAAACTAGAAGTCCTATTTTTTCTAGTAAGTATATAGAAAGATTTCGCTAACATCATCAAAATAAAGTCTTTAAATAGTTTTACTTAAATCATGCAAAGAAAGATAGGAGAAATTTTCAATACAGGGGAGGCAAATCTGAACGTCTTGGTGGCGTTTTAAGAATATCGGTTCTCTCATCTTGAATCAGGTTCTAGGGTGATCTGTTTAAGACTAATTGCGTACAGTTACAACATACCGTCATGTTCTGCTAAAATCTCGTAATTACAGCTTGTTTGAAGCTGTAGTTACGAGGTTTTGGAAGAAAATTGACGATATGGGCGTTTTGGTCTGCCCTGCCTTCAAGAATGAAAAATGAAAAATGCCCGCGAAATGTTTCAGAAAAACTGCACCGGCGAGATACAGTTTCCAAACGTTCTCAAACGTTTTTGCATCCTAAACGCTACCTGGCAATACATCAGCTATATCCAGAGTGTTGGGTAAAGGCTCTGATCAGACTGTGTATATGTAGAGTCTCGTCACAGTTTTTACTTTGCGTGCATGTAAAATTGTAAGAAATGTCTCTAACAGACTCAAATGAAATTGCATGAATGTACCTTACCTTCTTTCCAAAATAAAAACCTTCCCGTTATGTAAGTATTTGTCATTTCAACTTTTGCCCTGAATTTGCGTATTTTCCTGCAATTAAAACTCTTTTTTTTTCATTCAATAAACTCCTCTTAAAAATCAAGTTACTGATATAAAGAGGATTTAGGGGATAATCGTTTGTTACAGTGTCAGAACGATATTACATTTTATTGGGTTAATGACAAAAGCTGTATGAGTCTGTGAGTGACATTTCCAACAATTTGAAACGTACATGAGGTGCAAACATTGAGTACATGTAACATTGACAGCCACTTACTGTATTTATACAGCTATCTGATCGTCTATAGATACTTTGAGATCTTATCTATTTACTAAACGCAGAGTTAAGACTCTGGTCAGACTGTGCAGATGCACAGGCTGGTCAGTGTCTTTGCTTTGCGCATATTTGAAATTATTGGAAATCTCACGCACAGGCTCATATAATTTAGCATTAGTTGTTAGAGAAATGAATTAGCAATAGATCTTACTCGAAAAATAAACTGTTATTTTATTATTAATGAAAAACTGAGACAAAGTGTGAACATTTTCGAACAAATTTTATAAAAGAAAGTCAGTTTGCACGTAATTGTTATGCAACTTTCATGATGGCGTAACTTATTAGGCTCTGCATAGATGACGACAGTTAGGGTGAAATATTCAAAAGCGGGGTACAGATTTTTTGTATTTAATTTCACCTATTAGGCGTTGGAATTATCAAATGATAATCTACCGTTATTTCTCGATAATCCACCGAAAAGCAAATGTTCACTTAAATCATATCCATTGTTAAGAGATTCTTTCAAGATTTGTATTTGTCCATCAAAACTGCGTCATTAACATCGACCATTCTGTATTGTATAGTTTGAATCTCTGCATCTTGCGTATTCAGTGATATAGATGATGATATATGGCGTGGCCATCTCGATATATTGAGGACATTTCCCTGCCAATTTATTGACGGGGCCTCATTACGATCATCTACAATTGAAATGCGGGGACTATTTGTACGCACAATCGATAATAACTAGATAAGGAGAGGAGAGACAAACTAGTAAATACTGACGTCGCGTGGGAAAATGGGAGAACCCAGTACAAGATACTGAAAGGTGAGCATATCTAGTGTATTGCAGTAACATTTATGCTATAGCGTACACAGTTCTATTTGCACAGTTAACAGCATCGTGAAATTAACAAGGTGAATGGTTTTGGCATGAAATTAAATGAGTGTGATGAATGAGTTTTGATGAACAAAATTAGCTATATTTATTACCTCCCCCGGGTTAATGAAATAAGTAAACTCGGTCTATCAATAGCCTTATATTTCTTCAAGAACCAATAAGAGGCTTAATTTCAATTTAATAAAAGCTTTATTATATTTATTTCGATATTTAAATGTTTTTAAAAGTCTGATAAGAAACGGAGTAATTATTTTTGATATTTTTTTTCATGGAATATTTTAACCCAAATATTAGAGGGTCTTAAATTGGGTTAATCGGTTTTTGGGCTAAAACGGCTCCTAAATACCTTCCTTTTAACATGTTCCTTATATGTCCGTAGAGCAGCTGAATAAATAATATATGGACGTTATTAAGTGTAAAACCGGTCTTTAAAAAACGAAAATATACCGAATACCGAAATCATAAAACGAGTCATCTTAACCAGATTGAAATAATACTTTGTTGTTGGTTTTTTCCGTCGGTAGGACTATTTCACGAACGGAAGGATGGTTTTCTATTTATAATATGAACTCATTTTGGGTGATGAATATTTGTAAAATGAACGCCAATGACACCTACCTATATACCGATTGGTTGAATTATTCACCATTTGATCTATTAGATCAGCGACATTATAATGACGTCATTTTTACAGGAAAAAAATCGTGTATTTTGGGTCTTCAAGCTCATTTTGCCTACATAGTGTAAGTAATTACAAAATTGCAATTCATGTTAAATCAACACAAACTGGTTAAAGGGTTTATTTAGCTCCCTAGCTACAGATTTTTATGTAGCTAATAACACCTTAAAGTCGACACTCATCTCGAGCAAAACCATCCTAAATAACTCACCATCGCTCTATTCATAGAATTCAAGATTACCAAGCAAACACCTCAAAAACAATTGAGCCAGTGCGTGACATTTTCAACAATTCTAGAAGTGCACCAAGCAAAGACTCTGGCCATTCTATGCATCTTAGATGCACAGTCTGTCCAGTGCCTTTACTTTGCGCTTTTCAGATAGACAAGTTCTCTAAGTGTCTTGAGACAAACTGGGAATCTTCTAATTACACTGTGATACTGGGCAGGATGCCGATAGTTTGCACCTCACGTATGTTTCATTGTTGGAAATGTCACCCACCGGCTCAATAAAACAAATCTCAAAAATACTTTGCAAATGTTAAAACGCCCTACACCTTCATTTTTTATTAATCACATCATTCCTTATTTGAGCCAGTGCCTGACATTTCCAACAATTTGAAACGTTCGTGAGGCGCAAATATGGTACTGTAAATATAAAGTTACCTGATGGTCTACAGATACTTTAAGATCTTATCTACCTACTAAACGTTTAGTGAAGACTCTGGTCAGACTGCGCAGATGCACAGGCTGGTCAGAGTCTTTGCTTTGCGCATATTTGATTTTTTTAGAAATCACACGCACAGGCTCATTTTTATTGTCTTTTACACGACTGGCTGGTCCTTGAAGACATACAATCAGAACTGCATGTAAATTTTGTTAAAGGCAGGTAATAAGATAATGATGTTTTCTTCCATATTGTATTCCTTTATTTTCACTCAAAACCCGCTCCTCCCGCTCATTCATTTTCATCCACTAAATAATTCCAAAATCATACAGCATGTAAATTTAACGATGTTGTTAAATATTATTTATAGATGAATAAGTTTTCATTAATATCATAACTGAATCGTATGGCGTAGAAATTGCACATATTCCCATTCTTTCTTCGTGTATAGCAATTGAAGTATATTTTCTTTGTTTCTCCGAGAACATTCTCAAAGAACTTCCATTTAAAGTCTTTTTATTCCGTAACACGTAGATGGAATTTCTGTACACATTTTTTTCTTCCCTCTACACACCTTACAATAACGTATTAGTAGAAAATATATTATTAGTAGCAATTTAATTTTCAAGTGGATTAAATAAAGATGATATTTCTGTTTAGCTCATTAAAATTCATAAATTAAACCCTTTGTTGTTGATACTCATTCTAGTTCTTATGACAAGATTGCTAGAGTGGTTACCAACACCATAGTGTTAATAAAAGAGTATATTGAGATTCTAGTGTTGAGATTTATTTTTCTCTTTGTTAGTCACAACTGTTTTGGTACATATTAATACCTCTATATGTAAGATCAGCTCATCAATGTATAAAGAAATGATTCGTTGATAATTTTGATCAAATTTTAAGCTGATAAACCGCCATAAAACCGCATGCGCAGCCTGATGTTTTAGCTGTACTTACGGCGTCATGGCCTCCGCCAGCGAATTTCTGCACACACTGTGAAAAATTAATATTTTATAAATGATTTAGACAGGCGGGCCCCTGAGATGGATTTCAAGCAACAATATATTTATCTCAGACGACATTTTTGTTCGTTTGTATTATCTATGATTTATGCCCTGGCAGGGCGGAGCCTAAGTAACGGATCGTTGCACTTAAGGTTAAGGGAAATCAGCTTTTATCTAAAATAACCTACTTCTAAAGAGAGTCGAAATAAATAACATGAGACCTTAAATCTCGGATTGATAACCAAGTCCTCGTAACTTCAGCTTAATCAAGCTGAAGTTACGAGGTATTGGTAACCAAACGATGAAATGTGTTCACTCTCTCAAAGCACGGGAATCCTTTAGGTTTTGGGATACAGTTATTGGCATGTGTTAACGATTATTACCGACTAAAATTTGAAAGAACCCATGTTATTGAAAAGTAAACTCGCCAAAATACGTCACAGTTAAGCCCCGCCCTGCCAGTTCATTAATTACGCAGAATACATATCATAAAATGAAGATTTGTGTTTATGGAAATTAAGTTTTCTGGCAGACGGGTTCTCAACATGACGCAAAATTGTCCTCAAGAAATACCACTCTGAGAATGACAGAGCTCGATGTTATCAGAATAGTTTTGATAGAATAACTTTAATACATTTGCCCCCAGAAATATTCCCATCTTGAATTACAGTTATTTACATCGTGAAATTGACATTCACCTCAATCAAAACCATTCTTAATCGTTTACTCAGCGCTCAATTCATACATTCCAAACACTCGCTTAAACCATTCAAAAACGCGCTAATCCATTGAAAAATATAGAATAACCAACGTCATTCAAAATCAATTTTGATTGAGAAAAATCGAGATTTCACTAACATAATTCAAATTATTAGCGTCTCATAAGTTCTTGAAGAAATAGGAAGCCTTGTAGAAAATTTGAATGTTTTTTTATTAAAGGGAGGTAATCAATATCGCAAATTTTGTTCATCTTGAACAAAATTTACGATATAGGGTTACCTCCCATTAAATTCACTCAAAACTCGCTCCACACACTCATTTAATTTCATTCCTAAATCATTCCTAAATCATTCATCTTGTCAATTTTACGATGTTGTTAACTGTATCATAAAGGGAAGATTTGTGTTTATGGAAATTAAGTTTTCTGGCACAGGGGTTCTCAACATGACGCAAAATTGTCCTCAAGAAATACCAGTCTGAGATTGACAAAGCTAGATGTTATCAGAATAGTTTTGATAGAATAACTGTAATATATTTGCCCCCAGAAATATTCCCATCTTGAATTATTTCTACATTTATTCGAATTGTAAGCCTTGTCACGGAAATAGCAGATTTTTATAATTGAAAAACTGTATCCGTGACCGGATCAATTACTGTGCTATCCTAAATGTTCGGCACTGAAGACAGAACAAATCTTCCAACATTTTTATACATTGAATATTTTCTATCACGGCTCAGCAAACCGCAACATATCGCCATTTTTCTACTTATATACAATGTATATTCACAATACGTACTAAGTGATTTGTATGAAAACTAAATATCTAACGAGGTTGGGGGCAATGAAAATTGTCGAGGCTCTGCCGAGACAATTATCAACCCACAACCGAGTTAGATATTTTTTCATACAGTACACTAAGTACGTAATATATTTATCTCATAACCTCTATTTGCTTTGTTTTCGTTGATGTTTCTAACAGAAATGCAAGTTTCTAAAAATAACCGCATCAAGTCATTGTTCTAAAATTATCCATGTGCTATTATAAAAATATCATATGGTATATATCACACGGATATTTATATATTTATAAGATAAATATGATTACAACACGTTCAAGTTTGGGTTACACTATTTTGACAGCCCAAAATTATATTCTTAATTGGAATATCTAAAAATGAGAACACGTAATGACCCGGTCTTATGATTAAGTCACATAAAAAAGAGGTTCCTATATTTTATCGGCTAATTAGTGCAAAATAACGTCGGCCGGACACCGGTGATATCAGTGGAAAGTACTCATTTTGCAGTCTCATAGAACCCAGCCGAAGTTACCATGCTTGATTACGATTACACATAGCGTGCTGACGATGCGCCGGCGAGATGTCGATTAATTGGCGAAACCAAACGGAAGATAAAGGGCCAGAAAAGACGTTTGCGATGTGAACAAAATCAGCAGGAATCCGTCCGATGATCGGCCGTAGACCAATCAATCTCCGGCGATTAGTCGTTGATACAATATTGTCTTTCACAAATTTAAAGACGTCGCCGACGTCTTCGACAAGTTTTAACTTGAAGATCAAACTCGGCATCGCCGATCATAGAATAATCACGATCGAATCGGGCGATGCAACGATCAGTCGCCGTTAGTCGTTAACTTTATCAATGATTCCACAAAAATAATTCTAAATCACTCACTCAGCACTTCAATATTTCATTAATCTAATCTAATTCCGATCACTCGAAAACACCCCGAACTTGTTAAAAAAAACGCTTCGAAATCGACTAAAATGAAAGTTAGTTTTACATCTACCTCCCTTGGAAATAATTCAAAACTCGATCTTTACACCTATTCAATTTCTTTTTAAAATGATTCCGAAATTACCCACCTTGTCAATTTCACGGTATTCTTAACTGTACATTTTATTAACCATAGCAACACGTTTTTGCATCCAAATCAAAATATCATGAAAAATGCCTTCAATGATATCAAAGACAAGATGTTCTGTAAACTTAATCAATTTCATGCCCATAATGCATTTTTCATTTGTTTCTAGGACAAGAGGCGATCGGAGATAAGCGACGAATATATAGGAGAAAGGTCATCGAACACATTCATTTAGAAGGTCATCGTTCTTAAGAGCTTCCGCGACCTCGCCACAAGTATCTTTCTTTTTCATTAGAAAAATATATATCAAGAAAAATCTATGATTAATTACTTATAACATGTGATAGAAAGTTAAAATAATTGAAAGATGGACGAATATATAGAGGCTAATATGAATACAATCAGAATTTAAATGAAACCATGTCTTAGGACAGTAGATTAAAGTGTTATCCCAGACATCCTTTCTTAAATGATAGTGCCTCTTGTCGTTTGACGGGGTCTTAGGTGAATAAAAGATAAAGAAAAAAAATTCTTTATCCTAATTAATTATCACCTGTATAATAAATACCCTTAATCAAAAGTAGATAACAAGACAGAGGAATACCACAGAAAATAGAACAAATCCGATACAGGATTTTAATTTGACCTCATAGACCAACTCCGCCATACGCAATACATAGATAGTTAAAACATGAAATTGACATTCATCTCAATCATGACAATTCCAAATCGCTCATTCAGCACTCCATTCATTCATTCATTCATTCATTCATTCATTCATTCATTCATTCCAACACTAACTCAAACCACTCAAAACGCTTAAAAATCATTAGAAATGATAAGATCAATAATCACATTCAAAATAAAAATAGCTAGAAAAAAATCACAGTTCAACTGATATAATTAGAATAACGCGCGTCTGATAGTACTTGAAGATATATGAAACTATTTATAGAACATGTATGCACATTTTATTAAAGGGTGGAAATTAATATCGTTAAATTTGTTCGAAAAACTCGATCACGTCAGTTAGCACTTTTAATCAAAACATTCGGCGTTTAAGTCACTGGCGTGAAACCATCGTATCCTTATATAAATATCTTTAGATTCTTAAGTAACGGCTGAAAAATCTTACTTTTTGAGAATGATTCGTCTTAAAAATCTCAACTGTACTGTACTAATATATATTTAAAGATAGCTCCTGTTGTTTCCGCGCTAGTTTTCTTTCACTGTTTCCGCCTAACAAAATGCAAAATGCACTATCCGCCTCATATATATCCGAGGTCTGTTGCAGTTTACGGAAATGGCCAAGTGATGTTCCGAATGATGCTCCTGGTATATCTCACACAAGTACCAAGACATCCGCTCCGAGCCTCTAGCTGATCATCTAAAATAGTTGAACGATAATCCAGCCTTCGATTAAAGTCAAATGCCAGAAAGGGTGTATGCCGCCGTCGGGGATTGATTCGTGACCCTATTATATTGTGTAGCTCAACCAATTCTCGAGGCATTTAGCCATCTAAATATTTTTTTCTTTTTCCACAAAACCCCCTGTTTTTGGTACTCATTTTAATCGCATCGAAATGAGTACCCAAAACTTGGGGTTTGGAAATAAGTTCATACATCTTAAACCTAATAATTAGATAAAAAAAAATCTATCAATCAAAAAGCAAAATGTGTTAAATGCTCTGTCAATTACACATGGTAATGTTTATTTTTAGGAAATAAAGGCAATATTGCCTATCAAACCACATGTATACATATAATATTTTTTTACAACAAATAGTCAATGGTGGATTATTAATACTAGATGATAAGTTTGCTAACATTTACATACGCAAATATACGAGAGAAGGTATATTTCATATAAAAATAAATACGTCTATATAATGTCCTATTTTTAGACGTCCCCCGGAAGATAAATAAGGATAATTTACACAGGCCCTAACCTCTCGTTGTATAATGCGATGATGAAGAGTAAACTGATTATCATCGGGCCTGTAGATCATCGGGGATATTGAAATGTGGACTAATTGGGAAGCCTGTATGATATACGAACACGTCCCCCTAGACAGTCAACAGAATATTGCAAATAGACATGAGACAGCCGTACAACTCGCTCTAGAAAAACGGGAGTTCGCGTTGAATTTTTTTGTAGATCTTCTAGTTATTGCCAGAACCGCCGAATGATTTCAATATTTTTTGGAATATGGTCTAACGCTCTTTTAACAGTTCTCCATGATATTTCTAGTAATTCTCGAATCCGAACAATCATTTGAGCCTGTTCGTAACATTTCCAACAATTTGAATATTTTGTGACGTGCAAACATTTGGTAGCGTAGAAGCCACAAGATTCGGAATAACTTAAATTTGAATATATGGTAAGCGAAAAAAGCTTAAATCGCACTTACTTAAAAAAAAATCTAAAGCCTGAGAAAGAGTGCATATACATCCCCATTTTATTTCTATGGAAATAATAAATGTAGTTCTAAGAAGAAGAATGTACACCTTATACAGTTAGTTACATCGTGAAATTGACCTTCATCTCAATCAAAACCATTCTAAATCGCTCACTCAGCGCTCAATTCATTCATTCCAAACACTCACTCAAGCCATACAAAAACGCCCAAAACTCACTGGATTACATATAACAACAACTTCGTTTAAGATAAAAATAGCTGTGAAAAAATAATCGGGATTTCACTGAAATAATTGAAATTGTAAGCGTGTGATTAGATCTTGAAGAAATAGGATGCCATTTATAGGACATATATACAAATTGTTTAAAGGTTGGTAGTTAATGTCGCTAATTTTGTTCATCCTGAACAAAATTTGCGATATTAGTTTACCTCCCATTAAATTCACTCAAAACTCGCTCCACAAACTTATTCAACACCATATCAAAATCATTCAATAATCATTCATCTTGTCAATTTCACGATGTTCTTTACTGTACACCATATATACCATATATGAATAAAACAACTACATGTATATCGTCGAAAGTCCATTATTCACTTCTAGTTAAGAAAAAACAAAGTACTGTTTTTGAACAAGCTGCTTAATGTAATTCATGGATGTCTCTTTTTGTAGCGATTCTTCTGACAAATATATTATAAAAATAGTTTATCTATAAATTTTTGATAACGTCCATCTTGCTCGAGTCACAACATATTAATCAAAATAAAAACAAAATATAAAAGAAATACATACAATTGGTCTAAATATCATGTTAAAAGAATCACATGTTGTTGAAACTCAATAGACATAATTCTTGTGAGTTTTCAAAGCAATGGATATTCTAGAAATTTGATATAATATTCATATTCATTTTAAAATATCATATTTCTTTTTGATAAGCAAAACATGTACTAAGCGACCATTCTCTTTTACGACTGTTTTTGGTGGTCACGTAAGTGGTCGCTTAAACCCGTTTTTATTGTAAATCATGAAAATGCGTTTGATTTCTTGAACTTACCTCAGGAATAAAATCATATAAAAGCTATTCTCCACGTATCTTTGCCTAGGTAATTCCAAACAAAATTAACTGTTTCCCATAAGCTCTGGTGAAACTGTCAACCTGAAAAAAAACACATGTACCGAATTCTAATGCACATTCGAAGCGTGTACACACCAATAGACCTAACAACATTGTGAAATTGACCAGGTTTATTTTTGCATGTTTGGTTTACATGAAAAATATTTTGGAAAAAAACTCATTCCAAAATATTATTCATGTAAACCAAACATGCAAAAATTTGTGGAGCTACTGAATACGTCGAATAAGACATTACTAAATAGACTGTCTTCTTATTTGAGAAAGGCTTTCCTTATGAGAAAAAACTATTTTTTGATTATATGATTTTATAAAATCATAAAGATTAATACTCTCACGATATGGTATTTCATTTATATGTGTTAAAACATCTAAACTGTTATATGTATAATTTCTTTAACATTGATTGTCATTTCCTTAACATGCTACATCTGTATTATTTCATGTTGTGACTATGAGCCTATGAGCTTAATGTCAAAATAAAGATATGTTATGTTATGTTATGTTTATGACTTTGGATTGATTTTTGGAATGATTTTGAATGATTGCAATTAGAGGGCTTTGGGTGACATTAAAGGGAGGTTATCCATTATCGCTAATTTTGTTCAAGATAAACAAAATTAGCGATATTTATTATCTCCGTTTTATAGAATATACATACAAGTTCTATAAAAAGAATATTTTTTTTTCAGAACCAACCAGTAGCTTATTATATCAATTATGTCACTTAAATCGCGAAGTTTTATATTTAGCTTTATTTATTTCGAATGAAGTTGTTGATATTATTTTAGTGCTTCTTGGGCGTTTTTGATTGCTTTGAACCAGTGTTTTGAATGAACGAATGGAGCGCTGAGTAAGCGGTTAAAAATGTTTTTGATTGAGATGAATGTCAATTTCACGTTGTTACTGACTGTAAATAAAATCGTTGTAGGATATCAGACGTTAACTTTGCACTTCCTGCCAATCATTTCTTGTGTGCGATTAGTTGTGATAGGTCATTTGACAGCAAAGACGCGCCAATTGCATTTACCGGGGTATTAACGTGTGCTGTTGTCATATGAAATGAATAATTAAAGAAAAAAATATGCCGACGCTTTCTTAGTTACAAAATTAGTGTAGCCGGGTTGACTACAAGGGGTGTTTAGCTTTTATAGCGACGTGGTAGAGCACTCACCTTGGGACAAAGAAGTCCCGGGTTCGAATCCCGAAGGAGTCGAATATTTAATTGCGGGTTACATCAGTAAATCAGGTAATGCTTCAGCTATTTGTCTTTCGGGTAAGACGTTTAACTGATGTTCATTGTTTGATAGTAAAATATAAGCACGCCAAAGAACAAGGTATAGCTTAGCAAGATCCCTTATCCCTTGGAATACCCCCAGCCCCGCCCCCAACTAACTGTTTCTCGGGGCGTTATTTAGATGTTATTATGCTACGAAGGATAAATAGAGTTAAAAACACACAAACGAAAATGTTGCTAAATGTTCTGGATATTTAATGACGTTAATACATGGTATCGAGCGGTTCCACTTCCTGTCCTAGGTTATATACGGTGTGTGAAATTTAATCCTATGATCGGAGGTTTAGATTACGAAACAGGTAATTGTGATTAAAATGGTCGAAAAACACCACAAGTTATCACACCCGTCAGGAAAACAGTGTTGGGTTCGATAAGGTAATCACCGGAATGATGGATGACGCGTTACACAATGAACCTAGGATTGGTGAATCGATGTTTCTTTAATACTTTCCAGTAATTTTTTTGAGAAATATTGAAAGACTATCACTTGTTTATTTCCGTTTATTTATCTTTACTACCGTAGCATATGCCCATATGAGCGACGCCCGCAGAAAACGGTTGGTTGTTACGGGGGATAGTTCAGGGATACATGACGAAACTACTGCCGAGAACCGCCATGGTTCTGTTACGTGTTCGGCGTAAAGCACCGTCTCACGGCCATCACATTTGTGCATTAAAGAAATAGAATTGTCGATCGTTTTTGAGCAAGACCTGCACATATTTCATTTAGTGAATAACGAAAGATGAAATTTCGTGAAAATATAGCCTTTGTTGTTCGCCCAATGCAAGTTACTTTGATTCGTTAAAAGCAAAAGTATAAACGCCGCGAATTGATATAAGCGAAATATATGCTAAACTGCCCTCTTCAAAAAATCGGTTTCATATATGTACATGGGTCGTTAGTGGTACACGCACCAGTCCAATAATATCCGTTGAACTCAACGTTTTCTACGCGATATGGACGTCATAAATACTTAAAGGCGTAAACAGTGCTTCCCAGAATCAACGCATCTCTAAGGCATTGCCTTTTAAAGGTAGGACTTGTTGTAGCTTTGATAGAAATCACCGACATCACTTAACTTTGTATAGTTTGAATATAGATGTTCTCTCAAATACTTGTATGTTCTCTAAAAGCTTTGCTGAGATTTTTTAAGCAGACTTAGTATAGGTAGGATAATTAAATTTATCGACTGCCAGGAGAGTTAGAAACATCACGAAATCGACATTCAATTCGATCAAAACCATTCTAAATCGCTCACTTGAGCGTTCCATTCATTCATTCCAACCACTAACTCAAACCATTCAAAGACAAACCAAAATCAATTAAGACATATGGTCGACTAACTTCATTAAAAATGCATATAGCCAGAAAAAACTGACGATTATACAGAAATAATTGAAATTGTGAGCGTCAGATTAGTTTTTGAAGAAATATGAAGCTACATAAAGAACTATGTATATTTAATTAAAGAGAGGTAATAAATATCGCTACTTTTTCGTCCGGGACAAAATCAGCGATACCGATTTACCTCTCTTTAATTTTCCTTGAAACCCGATCCAAACGCCGTTCAATTTCATTCCAAAATTATTCCTAAATCATTCACCCTGTAAATTTCCCGATGTTGTTAACTGTACCTTATCTTTTGCAATGTCCTTTTCTAAAATTCAAAGATAAGGATGCTGCACAACAAATAATTGGTTCAGATTTTTTTCCTCCCAATTATACGAGACCACGAAAACAATGAAAGAAAACTGAAACCCTCAGTGGAACCGCTGCCGGATATAAAATATGGAAGGAATGTACTGTGATATCATCTTACCAATTAACCGTATTAATGGTCAGTCTTTGCTACCAGTAGTTGACAGATATACAACCAATATGGCTCTTCCTTGTTTTATTATTTATCTAAAATGACCTGGCACTCATTAACTTCCGTCAGTGCTCGAGTATTCCCGCAGCGTAACTCAATTTCATTTCACCTTTAAGGTTAATTATTCACATTTACATTAAAGAGACACTGTAGTACAGTGGTTACAGGCGTCTTCCCGACCAGCGAAAGGTTGTCGGGTCGAGTTCAATTCCTGACAGAGACACAAATTTTATTCATTGTGATTATCATCAAAATATTGATTTTTTCGTTTTTTTTAATTATCTTTCTTGTCATTATTTTGTTATTAGTTTTTTTTTGGTCACTGTCGATTAATATTTTTATATTCTTATATCATTCAATTTTGGTTCTTTGCACCAACCAAGACTATTGTATTCTGATCGAATTTGGATTTTTTTCATACCTCAATGAAAAAAAAAATTAAGTATTTAGTAAGCATTACTAAAAAGTAGTCCCAATAAAGATCTTATTTGCTTCATGGTATTGAATTATAACATATGAAGAGAATCGAATTGTTGGCGTTAATAACATAATCATACTTAAACAGGAATTCGATTAACGCGTTGAAAACCTTTATATGTTTTTAATGTTATACCGTCACAAATTGAATAAGTGCCTCTTCATCTCTTTAATATAGATAAAGATTGCAAAATTTATCATTATTTTAGGTGATTTATGGGCATGACTTCGCACTGATTAAATTTCAATCATATTGAGGCTGGCGGTAAGGCTTCTGTGCGAAATACCAGTAAGCTTATGCAATACTGTTCAAAATATCAAAAGAGATACTTAGAAAAGTGTTTTCCTAAAAAAAGAAATAAAAATATTTCTGGTCCAGGTCCTGCTTGAACCCGTGACATTCCGGTTGTGGGAAAGCATCCTTACCACAACCGCTAAATTTCCGTACACAATAAGGGTAGTGATACAATTTATTAGATCTTAACTTCGCGAGTAAAAGTCTACATTAAGAAACATTTACCGACTAACAATAAGGGTCAAAAGGAATATTTAATGAGTGCCAGGTCATTGTAGATCAATAATACAAGTATTTATTTAATGCTTTTTGGTGGTTTATCGAGGAATAACGGTAGATTGTCATTTTGATAAACTCAGTGCCTAACCAGTGAAATTATCAAAAACTATACCCCGTATATATACCCCGTGTATGTTCATTTCACCCTTTCTTTCTTCATCTGAGCGGAGCCAAGTGTGTGATGCAACTACAAACGTCGCATAGCAATCACATGTAAAATGTGATTCATGAATACTTGTCTCAAAATTTTCACATTTTGTATTATTTTTACATAAAAAAATACATTTTAATTATTTGGATTATTGAATGCCACACACAATTCAGTTACAATGTTTATTTATAAATTTCACCAAAATTATCAAGACATTCCATTATTCAGCAGAGAATTGAAATCTCTGTGATATGTTCAGTATTCCTAGTGAAATACATATCTGTTTAGATTGAATCAATCTAATGAATTTTGATACATTTATTTATTCAAAAAAGAAACTTTTATGAGCAAAATATCATTATCCAATACACGTGTGTGCAAGTATATCCAAAGCAACAAGCTGTTTAAATAATACGTCGTACTTTAACAGGTCTAATTAATTATGTTGTGCGGCAGTTTACCGAACTATGAACATTTTCACAGGTATATTATTATCATCACGTGACCGTAATTTTTCGAAATTTGTAACCGACTTTTGAACTATATGTAAAAGAGCATCTCTTTCCCAACGAAAGGGTCGTGCTTGGGGTACGGACCTATAAGACCCTTTTTAATGGCAAATCAGCCCTCCAACCGTAAGATATCTTTAAGCATTATGCTTTTCCACTTAATTGCTTTGAATGCATAACTGTAGCTAGTTTCTTTGTCCTAGCATCTGGATAAACGTTTCAGAAAATATTGATAAAAATAGAAAAATTGCATATTCTTAGGATTTAATACATGTGCGTACAATAAAAAACACAGTTATAGTTTAAATATATAATAGGTCTAAGATTATCGGCACTTGTTGGGAGAGAAATAATCGGAAAGAATGAGTGCCGCAATCGGGGATCGAACCCAAGACCTTTAGATTGACAGTCCGACGCGTTACCAACCGCGCTATGACGGAGGCTTTATTTCTACTAAGTGTAGTGATTGTATTGCATTTGACCTTAGCAAATGTCCAAAATCCTTGTAAAGATCAACAACATTATTCTAAATAAATATATTTAGAAAAAATGGCGATTTAACTAAAAAAATGAAAGTATGTACGTCTGATTGATTCTTGAATAAATATGAAGCTATTTTCTAAAACTTGAATATTTTATTAAGGAGAGGTTATCCAATATCGCTAGTTCTGTTCATCCGGAACAAAAATAACGATATTGAAATACCTACTTTTAATTTCGCTCAAAACTCACTCCTCTCGCTCATTCAATTTCATTCCAAAATCATTTACCTTGTCCATTTCACGATGCTGTTAGCTTGAGTATTTTTGAACTCATGACAAGACGATGCGTACACTTGTGCACAAAAATGGATAAAAGTATCGCGAATCTTTTCCAGAGGTTTTGTGGAAATCTAAAGAAACTGGATCAAAATACCTACATAAATACAGAAAAGGGCGGCTATTGTTCTTGGATAAGATATTAATAAATTCTAAAAATGATATTTTTCATACCTTTGCAACCGAAGATCTAACTTTCTTATAGCAAAACCTTTAAATGTTATCAAGATGGAAATTTCTTTTTGTGAAACTTGGTTAAGAAAGTATTTACATTCCTCGAACTGCAAATAACGTTTCATCAACAATAACTAAAAATCTTTCGATGGTCTTACCGTTGACTAAAGCACACTAATTAATTCAAATGCGCATAATTAATACACAGAATCTTTTTGTTACACGTAACTCACAAACCACTTTAGAAAAGATTGATTAAAAAAGGTTTGGCAATAAATGCTTAATGACAACTCGTCAAATTTCCAAAAATATCTAACAGATCATTTAAACTCGCAGGTCATACGATAAAGGAAGTGCAAATGTATTAATAACTATACATGTAATCACCACATATTTCACCCAATAACTTACTTATATGTATAACCTTCGATAACAACGTAAGAATTGAATGAATACAACCACATTAAAACTTTAACAAAGCTGAATATGATTACAAAAGATTCTGTTTAACTTAGTCCTACAATTGAGTATATAAAGCAATATCTGAAAATTGCGAACGGAATTATGCTTTCATTGATAGAAGTTCAGGCATATAACACTATATGTAAAAGTTATGTCCATTGAGGCGTTATCCGTTTGTAATTTATTTGGTCTGACAGCTCTCTTTGAATGTACCAATTTTCAGTAGCGTCTCGCATGGATCGGATGCAAATTTCTTTTCATGAGAAATATTACCCAATTTGTTATTAGCTACGTTCAATAAACAAATTGTCTGACAGCAGTCGTTAAAGAAACAAAGACCATCACTTGTATTATAGAAGCGCTAGGGAAATCTGGAGGCTTTACAGGTTTTGGTGGGTTTTATAAATACACTTTCAAGAAATGAATGTTAATTTGTTTACATCAAACCGCATAATAATGTGATTATAGTATTTACTTTTCTATCTTAAAACCCATTTTGTTGCTGATGGAAAATAATCCCCTTTTCTCTTTCCATCATCTTATATCGCTCCGTATACAAATAGGAAATTTAAACTATGTAGTAAGTTGTTGGTTATAATTATGTGTTTATTTCTGAGCCAATTTTACAAGCGAGTCATAATATTACTCGACCGATTACTTTTATTCTATTCATGCGTTTATATCAAACGTCTTTTAAAAGTCCATGTAACATTTTCAATTAAAACTACCACCAAAAGAAAAATAATTATTTTCTTAAGATGGAACAGTTAAGAACATCGTGAAATTGGCAAGAGAATTGATCTTGTACTGATTTTGAAACAAAATTGAATGGGTATGTGGAGCGAGTTTTGGTGGAAATAAAGGGAAGTTATCCAATATCGCTATTTTTTCAGGATAAAAAAAAAATAGCGATATGTATTACTCTCCTCTAAAAAGATATACGTTCTCTTCTGTTTGTGTGTCTCCATGGACCAATCAGACACTTTAAAATCAAATCAGGCCGATAAAATCGAAGAATAATTTTATCGATTTTAATTTAATATCTATCGTCTTGAACAATTTCGAAATGTGTTCTAATAATGTTGGAGTGTTCTTGATAGATGAGCGTGAGCGTTTGGAATGAATGAATGGAGCGCTAAGTGACTTATTTAGAATGGTTTTGATCCAGATGAATGTCAATTTCACGATGCTTTTTTCCTGTAGATGACTCATTGTATCATTACTCCGAATTGTAGTTCAACTAATGATCGTGTAGATTGCAATTACATGAAATACTAAAGATGTCTGTTTCATTTTGATTGTTGGAGATAAAGTCAGTTTTCAAAAGACAATTTGGTCTACACATTGGATAAAGCTAACAACATCGTGAAATTGTCAATGTGGATGGTTTTGGAAGATTGAGGAAATAAATTGAATGGGTTTGTGGAGCGAGTTTTGAGTGAATTTAATGGGAGGTAATCCTATATCGCAAATTTTGTTCAGGATGAACAAAATAAGCTATATTGATTACCTCCCTTTAATAAAATATGCATACAAGTTCAATAGAAAGCTTCCTATTTCTTCAGGAGCCTATGAGACGCTAACAATTTTAATTAGGTTAGTGAAATCGCGATTTTTGTCTATCAAAATTAATTTTTAATGACGTTATTGATTCTTTATTTTTCAAAAGGTTTGAGCTTTTTTAGATTGGTTTGAGTGAGTGTTTGGAATGAATGAAAGGAGTCGATGGTTAGTAATGGTTTTGATTGAGTTGAATGTCAATTTCACGATGTTACTAGCTGTAGACGAAATTGGCTCATAATCACTCGCTTAAACGTTTGTATCTTGAAAAAAAAAACTTAAATTGAACCAGCAAAGCACAGTGAATAAACAGAGAAAGAAATCCGAATATTAGAACGTAAATGAATGGAAAATAATTTGTAAAATCCATCAATATTGCATTCATTAGACACCTCATCAATTCAAATGTGCAGTCTTGGCGTCTATTAAATACTAATGTATTCAATTGCGGTTCTACATTTTTGAAAAAAAAACAACACAATTCCCAGTTGCATTTCTGAACCTGAGAATAAGATAACGCAAAGGCAAAAAGATACTTCACGAGAAAGAACTTTTCAAACGCACCAATAAGGGGATTTACAATACACTTAATTTCCATATATTTACCATGCACTTAGGAAAACGTGGCACAACCGAGCACTCAGACATCGTATCCAACGTTATCAAGTGTTGAATAACAAATGTTAGTTTCAAACTTGTAGCGCTCCCTTTTGCTTCTTATCCCGAATTCAATGCTATTTAGACGCGAAAATTATTTTTTTTATTATGTTCGCACATTAAATGAAGCGTTCAAACTTTCGATAATTTTCTCAGCATGGCAAAAGTCGCCCACGACCATCGAAACTCACTGCCTTATTTTAAGACTTTCCTCGACCAGAACTGATCGAAATAATTCTATTAAATTGGTGCGTGCAGCCCGTTTCGTGAACGATTGTTTTACGGCTAGGTCGAATTGGTATTTCAGGACGTAAGGTAGGAATAAGGTTATTCGATGAAGTGAGAATTTCTCATACAGAACCCCTCCATTGAGTGATGCCCAATCGCGCGTTTTAGAATACAGTTAAAGCATTGTGATATTGACATTCATCTCGATCAAAACCAATCTAAATTCCTCACCCAGAACTCCATTCATTCAAATACTCAAGTCATTCAAGAACGCTCAAATATTTTAAAAGATAATATCACGATTTCATTCAAAATAGGTATAGCTAGGAAAAAATGGCGATTAAAATGAACAAAAGGAAATTTCAGCGTCTTATTGGTTCTTGAAGATATGTGAAGCCATGTATAGAACTAATTTTATGTATATTGTATTGAAGGGAGGTTATACATATCGCTAATTTTGTTCATCCGGAACAAATTACCGATATTTGACTTCCTCCCTTTAATTTCAATCAAAACTCGTTTTCCGACTGGTGTTTTGGGATAGAGCTAACCAACCGGAATATTTGACCAACTTTACCTTATTTGGGGCCTTTTGATTCAAGACACACAAATTATAATATTCTGCGCTTGGAAATTACATATTCCTGTTTCTAATCAATTGTCAATAGATGAGAAATTTTCTATACATATAATTTTCTTATTCGTGTCAAAATATGGGATAGTATGGAAATGAATGAATTTGAAGTAAGATTTAATGCAGAAATCTAAAGGAGTATTCTGCGAATGTTAAACTGATTCTTTTGAGTAATTTTCAACTAGATAAATTGCTCCCTGACTGAATTTTCATACGTAATAATCTAAGTTCATGCGTAGCGTTTTTATGAATAAAAAATAAAAAATAAATAAATAAATAAATAACCCGAGATTTAGATGCAGTTTTATAGATGTAATGTACGAATGTGCGTTTGTGGTTGAGAAAACAGTAAAAACCCTCTACAGGTATTCGTAATGATTTCTTGATAATCCATGTTTCAACGTCTGTATGAACAACTAATTACATCGCACAGTATGAACTTGTGTATAATCATGTGAATTTCCTTTGATCTTGCATTTTTATGGAATCAAGTGCAACTGTGCAGTTTGTATGTTATATCTATCAGCAGTGAAAGCAGACACAATTATGTTTGTTTTTATGATTTACATAGCATTTATTACAAACTATTGTTAAACAAAATTCTATGAATTTCTAGATGTGATTGTTTTAACAGCTGCCCAGAGAAAAAAATATTATTTTGATAACTTTCGTTATTTGCTTTCACAGATAATGTTGGACAATCTTTCATCAGAACTCACATAGATCGAGATATGTTCGCAGTACAAGCCCCTCTGCCTTTCTGTGTCCCTTTCACTATGCTCATACTGCGATGTCACAGCACTGCCACGGCTCTTCCGCAGCATTGCTGGCGACCAAATGGCGCTGTAACCGAGATATAACTACACTCTTACTGCGACCTTGTCACGTCGTCATCTCAAGGCAATTGTTTTGTACATACTTAAAGTTTGCGCCGGGGAACCGCGCTCTGTGCCCACCTTAGGCTTAGGTGTTCTTTGCGATTACAAGACGTTCACACTGTAATCTCACCGCGCTCCTATAGCAATTTAAGAGATGTTACGGCGTTCTCAATTCGCTTTGGAAAGGACAGGTCTCATTAACAGGACCTTATGGAGACCCATCCTTTGCAGATCGACGTCCTAGTGTGGCAAACCTTTAATTTTGATCTGGGAGTAATTTACAGGATAAACTGGCAGCCATTTAGAAAATCTCTTTGCAAAATTTGAAAGATGTACAGTAAACCTAATTGTTTTATTAGAGAAGATAGTTGGTGCTTTCTTCTTTACTTTTATGTAAAATCCAGGGGCCCGTTTTACTAAACATCTTACGATCATTTTTTGCGTAAGCCAAAAATCAAAGTTGCGTCAACAGTGGTAATAAAAAAATAGATTTCTGCCATGCTTCATCTCATTGGAATCGTCTTCTAAAGACGATTCATTTGAGATAATACAAAGCAGAATCTAACTATGAATGAAAAAAACCAGGTGCGATTTGTGATCTTGACTTACGATAAATTTTGTCGTTAGACGTTTTGTAAAACGACCCCCAGGAGCCTTCATAAGGCCTTATTATAAATTTGGTTGGTAGATTTCCTTCTTTATTTCTATTTAAAATCTGAGACTCCAAAATAAAGGGTTCATAATCAACTTTGTTCAACAGTTTGAAAATATTTTGGCAAATGGTTAAAGTCGAAAGGTCAGAGATTTAAGCATTTGGTTTTGGATATGTCAATGTTTTAAGGACTTGTTAGCTTTATTTCTATGTAAAATCCGGAATACAAAATGTGGTCAAAAGACAAAGGTGCTACAACTTCCAATAAAAGAATGGAGGTTACTGTGAATTATTTGGGTACATGAATGTGAATAAAAACCTCAATTTTTGATAATTGTATGCCTCAAGAATGAGTCATCTTTCAGAAGTTTTTTTCCCATCAAGTATTATGTATATGTTAATGCGACTCTTCAACATAGGGTGCATTTCGATTTCAGGGTTATAATTTCAACTATTTTGGGATGATACATAGATCAATCCTAAAGGGGAAAATGAAAGTCTTAGGCCTAACAGCTTGCAAGGAAATATATTCTTTAAGCAATCCTTTCTGATATCTGTAAAAAAAAGTCTCCAAACAACACAGGCTAAATTTCATTCTGAATGCAATTTACAATATTTTGTTGGGCACTATGTGGACATTCTCATTAGCAAAATTTGAGAGATGTATGCGTTGCATTCTAGGAACTGAAGATTGTTTGCACTTCTTTCCTTATTACATCAAGTATCGCACAACACAGGGCTGGGTTATCTTCAAGTTGACACACTAACTATACTTAGGGTTATGTTTCATGCCAAATATCAGCGTTTTAAGCTAAATGATCTTAGAGTAGAAGATTTCTGAAGATATTGTCCTTTATTTCTATAAAGAATCAATGATACAACAACATTGAGCTAATATTCTAGATGATCCAATAATTTGAATCTTTATGATGAATGATGGATGAATGGCCTTAAGTAAATAAGTCATGCCAAATACAACAAATTTAAGCCTTTTGGTTGTGGAAAAGAACATTTTCTTACAGATTCTGTGTTTTATCTCCGTATATGTAAAATCAGGGATCTAACAACATATGGCTAATTTTGAGGAGCAAGGCCTTTTTTTAAAACTTACATACGTGTATCAAGTGCTTTTAGCACTTTAAAGGTTTGCCCCGGTTTGTATCCATCGTATCACGGGCTAATTTCAAGACTGAACATTCCCTGCACTGTTAAATTTAAGTAGTATAACAAGGTTAGTAAACACTAAATTCTTAATTTATTCATTATAAATAATTTCCCCTTGAACATAAAATATAAAGGAATCTAGGTCTTAGTAACGGTTTGGAAGGCGAAGATTTTTTTGAGTTTGTAGGCTGCGTTGCTGTTGAAACTAGAGTTATGCATAGAATCCAATTCTGTGAATCATTTTGAAAGTCCTTGACTTAAGAAGCATATCTATGAAGTTTGGTTTTAATATGATGTTTATTTTGGGAGGAGAAGGATTTTTTTCAAAATTGGGGACGGACTGACAGACGGCCGGACATTGATTGATCACAAAAGCTCACCTGAACACCTGAGCTTAAAAGGATTGACCTAAGGATAAAGTTTGGTGGAATTTAGAAGGGAAGTTATAGAGGAATAGACTGTTTTTTTAATTCTTAACGGAAGGTCAGACAGAGGGATACTGGGCATTGATCGATCACAATAGCTCACATTGAGCACCCCATGCTCTCAGGTGAGCTTTAAAGGATTGACTTAGGAACAATTACTGTAAAGTTCGCTGAATTCTGATGGAAAGTTTGGAGGAGAAGGCTTTTCTATAATTTTTGACGGTTGGACAGAAAGACGGACGGACGGACAAACGTCGGACACTGGGCGATTACAATAGCTCACCTTGATTACTTTGAGCTAAAAGGGAAAAATGACGGTGACGATTATAATCATAACAATAATATTTACAATGATGATAATGCTAATAATAAAATAGTAACATTTATAACATAATAAAATAATAATCACAGTAAAAATAATAATAATAACTATATTCTCTAATCTTTACCACTTATTCTTCTGAATTTGCATTTTGCTCCAAATTAAATGCCGATTTGTGTGGTATTGTAACGAATATGGATCAAGGTTTACCTACAATAACCAAGTACAATGCAGGAAGAATAATAGGGCTGTCACACCTTAACAAAAAGTAATAAGTAATAACTATAAAATTGTTCAAAATTTATGCAAATTTATTTATTCTGCTTTCGCCTTGAGAAATAATACGCAGCCTTGATAAAAATGTAGTTTAATTTACTATTTTCAGGATATCTTTTTCTTAGCATTTTCACTCAATACCCGTTTTTACATAAACAATGCTAATCACTTAAACGTATGATGGAAAAAACACTGAAAGAAAAGGAGAAATTGCTTGCTATCATCGTTTCTCATATTATATCATAACCAAGTTTATCAAAATTATGTTTATCTAGTACAGAGTCGGCACGGTATTTTTCATCTTCCGTGACATTACTTATATGCATTTTACTTATATGTATCCTAAATAGTTATTTACGTCACGCACATATTGAGCAATATTTGTTTTGTTTCTTTGTATGTATCACAATGTACGATTTGTTATGTACAAGTGAAATAAACTATCTATCTATCTATCTATCTTAACGTTTTAGCCAGCGTGTGCGGAACGTGTTTGATTTTTAATAACACGCTGCGAACACGTCGGGAACGCTATGGACACGTTCCGTACACGCTATCGGCACGCTGTGATACGTTGGCACACGTTGCGATACGCTGGGTATCTCATAAAATCTTGTGCAAGCACAAAATTTCTCAGCGTGTGCCGAACGTGTTGAAACAAGCTCCGCACGCGTTCCGAGCACGTTCCGAACACGCTCAGCACGCTAGGAGCTCGTTCAAATACGCTACGGACACGCTAGAAACACGTTCATCCAAAGTTTAACGTGCTTCTAGCGTGCCTCCAGCGTATAGGGAACATGTGCATAGCGTGTCTCCAGCGTACTTAACGTGTGTCTAGCGCGTTGCCAGCGTGTTCATGGCGTGTTTCTGGCGTAAGACAGCGTTTCAGTATTCAACGTAAATTTTAAAGTTCCGCTGCATATTTGTCTTGAAGTTTTACAATCAGCATGTCAAAAACAAATGTATATGTGCATGTACATATGTATGACTGTTTTACATGTATATATCTGTATGTTTCCTTATGACCAGTCTAAGAACGACATGAAAACTCGATAATAAGTATCATACTCTTTAAGCTGCTTGTCTTTTCTTTCATATAAATAATCTTGAATACTTCCTTTACGGATTTTCTAAATTGCTTAAATTGTCGAGGTTGAGAATGAAGCCTAAATGTGTATTAAACAGTGCGTTTACAGCTTGTGCGTCTGCTCTTTGGTCAGAATAACAATACGTTACGAAATACTTTACACATTATACAAACATTTATTCGTCTTTTTTAATCATTATCAATATACCAAAAGTTCATCGTAGGACATAATACAAGACGTGTTTTACTCTATTCTGTTCTGTTCAGAGTATTTGTCTCCATTAAATGTACTACAAGTTTGATATTTGGTTCACCTTTTCCCCCTAAATATAAGACTAGCTAGTCAAGATAGAGAGGGTGTAGACGGGAATCGAAGGTTGGTAAAATTTTGAAGTAAAATCATCCTATTTGGTAGAGCATATTGAGGAAGAAAGGAGTGTATTGTGACAAGAAGTTTCTTACCCTTCCGCAATAATTTTCGAGTAAAAGTCCCAGAAGCTTTAATCAGCCTGTAAATTATAAGTTTGTTAAATGCATGTTTAATATGTAACAGGTGCCAGTGTATTTTTTCTTTCCTTCTGTAGTTTTTCTTTCACATGAACCAATAAACTTTGAATTTGAATATGTGTAGTGGCCAGTGGCCTGTTCATATACGAAAAGAATGAATTTGAAGTGGTAATTTCTTGCAGAATTCATATTGTCATCACAAACACACTTCGAACACGTTATAACACGCTAGCAGCGCGTTACAAACACGCTTAGCACGTTCCGAGGACGTTACGAGAACGTTGGACACACGCTCAAGAACGTTGGTATACGCTGACATACGCTATCAACTCGTTCTGGACACGTTAATCACGCGTTACTCACACGTTCAAACTCGCTATGAACACGCTACAAACGCGTCATGAATTGACAAAAAGAAAATGTAGGTCAGCGTGTGCCGACGTTTTACTGACTTAGTCGTTTTCTCAAACGCGTTAGGCACACGCTGGCTTAAACGTTGAGGTGTGACAGGGCCATAAGTTAAGATCAGACTGCACGTCTGTGCAGACTGATCTTTATCTAAACTGTGTGCCAAAGCTTTGCTCGTATGTTTCGTATATAGTACGAGAAGGGTTAAGGGTCATTATAGAAGCTGTTTATATTCTGGAACAAAATTTGATTTCAGTAAAGATGACATTGGGCATTATTATCGTATATCCGATATAGAGATTGCTGTGAATCGAGGCAGATAATGAACTGTCAACATTACAAGGAATACAGCGAGGAGAGCTAGTAAGGTGATAGAGGTATGACATATATATGTGATCCACCAGGCAAACATATGTTGAAATATATGTGTGACCCATCAAGCGAAATGTGAGATTCTATTTAGAACAAAGTGTCGATCCAAGTCAGACTCTGCGGATTGCGCAGTCTGACTAGGGTGGAAACTTTTCTACTTTGCTTGTTCTAGTTATTGACCATTTTACCTTACCGTATAAAAACATTAGGAATGCGTTCCGTTGTTGACCTATGCTGGACATAATTCCTTTAATATTCATTTATCTGAAGTCCCTGATGGTCCCCTCTCGCCTTGCAGTTCACATATTCAACGCATAGAATGTTTTGTTTATTATCAAACAATAAAATTACGTCAAGAGCACCACCTAAAGGTGCAAACGCTCGACGGCAGGTGCTGGATAATACCAAAAATGTAAGTCGAAAAAAAGGACACTACCCTCACAAAAACGCCTGCAGACTTGTTCCCCTCTATAGTCTAGATATCTCTTGTGATGATGAACAGACATGGCAAGATTAACAGAGATGTTTGTAAAACATTTATGCCCCTATAGAAGCAGGTCAATGGCCTATTCTTTGTCAATCAACAAAGGATAATTACTCACAAAATATGTTTAATAGAGTTATGGTTCTTGAGTACTGCCCTTTTCATCAATGAGATCAATCAACCTGTGACGTTTCATGATTCTAGCTTGCATACCTTTTGAGATATGCTCCAGACAAAAAGGTCTGCCGACGGACCGACCGACCGACCGACAAGTGCAAAGCAATATACCCCCTCTTCTTCGAAGGGGGGATATTGAAGATATCTTCAAAAAAGTTGTGACCAAGGCAAAAGTTGTCACACGGACGTCTACGCCGATGTCTACATAAACGTCAACAACAACGTCAATGGCGACGATGCTACCCTTTCTTTCAATGTTTAAGAAGCTCAACCTGGCCATTAACTTGCATTGAATATAGATTCAAAGTAATATTTTTTCAGATAGTAGTTAGAAACTGACATTCTTTAATCGTGAATAAAAGCTATATTGTTTGCCCAACTTTTTCAATTATTCATTCATTTTAAACTATGAAAAATCGCCCACTCATAAGAAATTGTATAATGATCATAATTATTGTTGACCACTGTAACATAAATTCGAATCTTTTCCACTCTCTAATAAACATATCGTCAGACAGGGTAGTTAATAATTATGTATATCTAACAAATCTCGATATAATAATAGGCATGGTTTAAAATGCCAGCCATTGTATGATTAAAAATTGTTAAAATCGACTTTATACCATACCCAAACAAAAAGAACTAACCAACACAAGATGAAGAGAATGTACACTTCTTTTGTTTCTGACATATGCGATCCGTCATGCGAATAGGTACCAGTTCCCAGATGGTCCCTTTTCGCGTGACGGGTCACAAACGTATAGGATGTACATTTTGACAGACATATTGCAATTATTCGTTCAAGTATATTGCTTTCTTATCGGACTTATCAAACTCTGAGAGCGATGTCAATTCAACTCACTTTATTACCGAAAATAAGAGTGAATACTCAAATTTTCTATTTATCAACAAGTCAAAGGTTGTAACTTCAAGACTTGGAAATATGTAATAAGATAGGCTTGTTAAGGCAAAGATACAAATTGAAGATAAAATTGGCAAACTATTCTAGAAAAAACTCGTAATGAAATATTCTTTGAGCCATTATCTTTCTCGTTTGTTTTTCGAATTTGCACTTGCCTTTTGAAATAAAGTAATTGGCAATATAGATATCAAACTCATGAACAAATATGCAACATGGGTTCACCACAAATAAAAATAATGGTTCGAGATGAAAACGGTGAAGATCAAGTCTTTACCCTGCGGATTTGATCCTGCACGATCCTGCAATCCGTTTTGAAAAAAGATATAGTTTAAAGGGTGAGAGAATTAATGCAGCCAGTGCCCGTTATTCGAACAGGTAACCACTTTGTTGTACATTAAATGGGATCGTTTACAAGAAAACCTTGGTTTTATTGACGAAGTTGATAAAGTTTAATTGGGAGAGAGAAACAATGCAGCCAGTGTCCTTTATTTGAACAGGTTACCTCTCTGGTGTATATGAAATTGGATAGTTTACAAGAAAACCTCGGTTACATTGACATAAACTTGACGTCATCTAACGCATCTGTTCGCGGTTATTTGCATATAAAGGCGGGAAAAAATAAGTGTGTGTTTTTTCTTAAAACGTATAAAACTGGTGTTTACAGGAGAAAAAGAATCTCGTCTTGAATAAAAAGCTATTAAGCTCGAATAGGTCAAAATCACCCTGTCTCACACACAATCTCATGAAAGATCATATATATTTCTTTTCATGAAAACATAATTATATATCTCTGTTTGAAATATTCGACATTTCTTTCAATATGCATATTTAGATTAAAAGGATATCATGGCATAACCGAGTAATTCGCAATACACTAGTTCAACATGCAAAAGATGTAATATTATTCCATGTATAATTGTGTTCCCTTTTTGTCTTTCTGGAATGTCTATGGTCCTGTATTATTATTGTAGATACAGTGATCAGTTTCAGTGATTGGATTAGACAATAAACTGTCAGATGGATGGAATGATGGATGGGAGAGAGATGTGTCATTATACCACAGAACAAATACAAATCTCTATACCGTCTTCTGTAGCTCAGTCGTCGTTGGGAATTGTAGTAAAGGTAAGCACACGCGGGCCATGCGTTCATGTCAAAAAGGTTTGTACCATTTTGTTATCCTGAATTTAAGGCTGGTCTTTTTACCAGATTGTTATTTGCTAGCGCCTTTTCAAAATGAAGGCAATTGTTTTATAATCTAGTGTTTGTCGTATAGGCTATTGTAGGCCATAATCTCGTATTTAGTCCACAACTCAGATCTCAAATATTGAAATACAGAAGGTAGTCTTCCGCTCATAAATCTGCTAATCTTTCGAATATGCATACTTTTCTTTGTTTAATAGTTTTTACTCTTTTCTAAACAATACCTGTGGTTGGAGCCTCTACGATAGGTTCCTGGTATTCGTTACACAAGTACTTTTACAGTTAGTTACATTGTGAAATTGACATTCATGTTAATCCAAACCATTCTTAATAGTTCACTTAGCGCTCCATTCATTCATTCCAAACACTGGCTCAAACCATTCAAAACGCTTAAAACCATTGAAAAATATAGAATCATCAACGTCTTTCAAAATGAATTTTGATCGAGAAAAATCGCGAATGACATTATTCAAATTGTTATCGTCTCATAGATTCTTGAAGAAACAGGAAGATATCTATAGAACTTGTATGAACTTGTATGAATCTTTAATTAAAGGGAGGTAATCAATATCGCTAATTTTGTTCATCCTGAACAAAATTTGTGGTATAGGATTACCCCCCATTATATTCACTCAAAACTCGCTCCACACACTCATTCAATTTCATTCCTAGATCTTTCCAAAATCATTCACCATGTCAATTTCATGATGTTGCTAACTGTATAATAACGAAGCAATGGTCTACACTAAACTGACGATTCCAGAGGAGAGAGGTACTTGTTATTACAATTAACAACATCGTTTAATTGACAAGATGAATAATTTTGGAATAAAATTGAATTAGTGTGTGAAGCGAGTTTTGATTGAAATTAATGGGAGGTAATCCTATTCCGCTATTTTTGTTCAAGATGAACAAAATGAGCTATATTTATTCCCCCCCCCCCTTTAATGAAATATGCATACACGTTCTATAAATAGCTTCATATTTCTTCAAGAACCAATAAGTCACTTACAAATTAAATTATTTTAGTCAAATCGCCATCTTTTCGAGCTTTATCTTTTTTTATTGAAGTTGTCGATCTTATGTTTTTAGTGATTTGGGACCGTTTTTGAATGGTTTGCGTAGTGTAAGGAATGAATGAATGGAGCGCAGAGTGGATGGTTAAGAATGATATTAATCGGAATGAGTATCAATTTCACGATGTTTTTAATTGTACTTGCAATTTGTCATCATCTTAATGTCACTCTTCCTGGAAACAAAGATACAAGAAAATGCAAAAATAAAAGAAGCTTAAAAGGCCGATGTGTTGTTCTTGAAATTCTTTATATCAAAATCAAAAAGAAATTATTAGCAAATTTGCTTTTCTGAAATTAGTAGCAAAGAAGAAGGAGAAACAACTAGTAACATCATGAAATTAACATTCATCTCAGACAAAACCATTCTAAATCGCTCACTTAGCGCTCCATTCGTTTATTTCAACACTCACTCAAACCACTTCTAAAACGCTCCAAAAGTACTAAAAAAGAAAAATCAATTACTACATTAAAAAATATATGAAAAGAAAAAAAATCGCGATTTCACTGACATAAAATGATTTGTAAACGTCTGATTGAAGCTTGAAGAAATAAGAAGTTATCTATAGAACTTGTATGCATATTTAATTAAAGGAGGGTAATATATATCGCTTATTTTGTTCATCCTGAACAAAATTTGCGATTAAGGATTATCTCGCTTTAATTTCACTCAAAACTCACTCCACACACTCATTCAATTTCTTTCAAAAATCATTCCAAAATAATTCGTCATGTCAAGATAGGTTGACAGGTCTCGCGTCATCTTCTATCTTTTATTGGAAATCGTGGATATTTCTGACCTCTCATACACGAATCTTTTATGGAAGTTGATTTGTTACAGATGACAAGATTACTTGCAGACGACAGTGTGATGAGAACAATACTTGCAGACGATATAACAAAACGAGACATCAGCCCTGCGTTCAGTATCACCAAACGGTGCAAATAGTTTTCCAATTGTACCCCGCTTTGCACATGCACTTGCGTGCAAAGCAGGGTACAATTGGAAAACTGTTAGCACCGTTTGGTGATCCTGAACGCAGGGCAGATTTTGCTGTCAGGATATATATATTTATTATTCAATTTAGTCCTCTATCTCGAACATTACGTGTGAGTTGTATTTGTAGATCAATGTCATAGTGTCTTTTTAACGCAATGTTTGAAGAAGAAATTGATTGTTACTAGAGTGTTCAGAATTTACATAGAATATTATGATTAACTGTCTAGGAGCAAAGGATCACCACAAGAACACCTTTTTGTATTTTGTTCTTCATCAAGTGATATAATTTTGCATCTCTAACTGTATGTAGTCACTCTATTCCAAGTCAAATGTCATTAAGTCTCCTTTTCCTGTGACATACCTCACAATGCCACCAAAATGAAAAAAACGCGATTTCACTGAAATAAAATAATTTGTAAAGGTCTGATTGATTCTTCAAGACAAAGGAAGCTATCTATAGAACTCGTATGCATAACTTACTAAGGAAGGTAATAGATATCGCTAATTTTGTTCATCTTGAACAAAATTGGCGATAATGGATTACCTCTCTTTAATTTCACTCAATACTCACTCCACTCACTCATTCAATTTCTTTCAAAAATCATTCCAAAATAATTCGTCATGTCAATTTCGCGATGTTGTTAACTGTACTTCGGAAAAAATGATGAGTGAAGTTATGGGTTTCCATGGTAAGATAGGTTGACAGGTCTCGCGTCATCTTCTATCTATTTATTGGAAATCGTGGATATTTCTGACCTCTCATACACGAAACTTTTATGGAAGTTGATTTGTTACAGATGACAAGATTAGCTGCAGACGACAGTGTGATGAGAACAATACTTGCAGCCAATATAACAAAACGAGACATCAGCCCTGCGTTCAGTATCACCAAACGGTGCAAACAGTTTTCAATTGTACCCCGCTTTGCACATGCACTTGCGTGCAAAGCAGGGTACAATTGGAAAACTGTTTGCACCGTACGGTGATGCTGAACGCAGGGTAGATTTTGCTGTCCGGATATAAATATATATTATTCAATTTAGTCCTCCATCTCGAACTTCACGTTTGAGTTGTATTTGTAGATCAATGTCATAGTGTCTTTTCAACACATTGTTTGAAGAAGAAATTGCTTGTTACGAGAGAATTCAGAATTTTCATAGAATATTATGATTAACTATCTATGAGCAAAGGAACACCACATATAACACCTTCTTTGCTTTGTATTTTGTTCTTCATCAAGTGATATGATTTTGCATCTCTAACTGTATGTAGTCAATTCATTCCAAATCAAATGTCATTACGCCTCCTTTTCCTGTGATATACCGCACAATGCCATCGAAATGAAATGGGTTCTCAGTTAGGACAAGACAAAATTGTTAAGCCAGTTTGAAAAAAAAAAAAAAAAAAAAAAAAAAAAAAAACGAGCAAATTTTTTTAGCTCTTGAATGGTAATAAGAAACAATTTCATTAAAGCTTCGTTCCCGTGGCATATGTCGGAAAATCCCTCAAACCAAAAAGACCCTTCCTTATGACCGGGAAAAAAAGTTTCGTGAAGTTCAAGAAAGATTTAGCCAAAACTGTGACCTCTAGAGAAACAAGAAGCAAACTGTCTATAGGAATACACATGTACTTTTTACCACGATATAAATCGAAATGTCAGCAAAATCTTTCGAGATTTTCCTTAAGAACTAAAACACCATGTTCAAGTATAGGAAAAGATAAAGGCAAAATTGTGACCTAAAGATCGGTAACAAAAAAAATATCTTTAAGGCTCCTTTCCCCGTGAGATAAGTTGGAATGCCACCAAATCAATGTATATTTCCCAGACCAGGGATTCGACCAAAATTGTTACTTTTAGAGTTGTAACTTAAGGCTCCCTTTCCCATGTAATAAGCAGGAACGAAACAACAAATAGGGATCTTACAGGAGACCAGCCAAAACATCTGGGTGAGCTTGAGAAAGATTGTGTTAAAATCGTCATTTGAAGAATTAAAACAACGAACTGTTGACGATGGACGGAGGACGACGTACATCGAACGACGTTCACTTGACGATGGACAATCAAGTATATGTGACCCGTCACGCGAAAATGGACCATCTGGTTAATGCGTTAAGTGTCGATCCTTGTCAGGCTGCGCGGACTGCGCAGACTGACTAGGGTCGAAACTGTACGCAGTTTGCTTATTTCTGAATCTAGAATGATCAATTTTCCTTCCTGTGAAAGAATTTTTGAACTGCGACTTCTGGTTGTTCTATGCTCGTCCCAATCTCTTTTTCAATTACTTGTTTTACAGAGTTCCCAGATGGTCCCTTTTCGCGTGATGGGTCGCATATGTAATTCACAGAAATGATGGGTTTCCTTTATTGGGTGGCTTGTCAAGAGTTATTTATTCCCCGATCTGTTTATTGGATAATTCTGGTTATATCTGACCTTTTACACGCGATTCTCTTATAGAAGTTGATTTGTAACAGACGGCAAGATTAGCTACAGACGACAAAGTGGTAGTGGAAGATATGAGAGTTTATCTTATAACTATACAAATATCCGTGTGATAACATCCAATTTGATATTTTTCATGATATCGTATGGATAGTTTTAGAACAATGACATAATGCGGTTATTTTGAGAACTTGCATTTCTGTTAGAAACAGCGACGAAAACAAGGCAAAAATGGGTTATAACGACGTTATGCCAATGTAGATATAGACGATATTGAAGGAGTGGTCATTGAATACCGAATTAATCAATTTCGGTATTTGATGAGCACAAATTTGATATTATTTTTATAATATGACCCGAACTTTGGTGATAAAACGAGAAAAAAAACGATATTTATCGATCTATTTTATTCCGCTAGACAAATAACGCCGTTTGCGAAATGGCATCAGCAGATCCATTATGACGTCATTTTCCTAACAAAAATATTACATTGTTCTTCTTTCTTACCTCATTCGCATATTTATTCCACTAATCTAATAACACCTGTGTAATGTTATTTTTTTTACTCTTGCAATGTAGGTCATATTATAAATATTCATCTTTCTATAATTTCTATACTTATTCTTATTTTTTCTGGACATGTTTGCTCTGTAATTGAATTTCAAATTCTTCTACCTTTAATTTTATTTTTGAGGGTTTCATTGGTACATTTGTGATATTACTTTAGGCTACATAGGTTAACTGAGTTCATGCAAAAATATTGGGAGAACAGTTTTTTTTTCTCCAATTTTCACATAAGACAAAGGACAATTACCTGCATATATATTACGGTACGCCGAAAAAAAAAGATATTGACGTCAATAATAAACGCCTGTTAAGGTATAGACTGAATTAACTTTTGGTCTCTATAGTAATACATACAATCAACAAAAGGTTAGGACGTCTGTCATATTTTTATACTCCCTTTGAAAAACGGGACGGACAATGTGATCACTCGAGGCGTCCTGGTGCCCGGACGTTCGAACGATTGACGGACGCATTCGGAACATCGTTCGGACTTTTCCGTAAAGTGAAAAGTACCTAGTATAGTTTAGTAATTTTGGTTCAATTTTGAGGTAATTCGGCTCCTTGTTGTTCTTCGGTTAATACGCTTGAAGAAAATCACATTTTGTCTATTCTTTCCGATCGTCTTAGGAGATCTTTTGGGCATACAATAATTTGATGACAAAACGCAGTAAAACACTGCGTTTTGTTATCAAATTCTAATATGCCCACTTTTATGCTTTCGTTGATTTTTATTTTATGCAACGTCATCCTAAGCGGGATCGTTTATATTTTTGACGTCATATAAATCCACGTGCGAAATACCGCGCTATCATGGCTACGCCCGTATTATTCCCGAGGCCTATTCGCCGAGGGTTCCCGATTGTGACGGACGGCGTCCACTACTTTGTCCGTAGCATAACTGTGTCGCTATTTGTCTGATTTACTTGAACATTGACAGGAATGTTCCAATCATGGTAGTAGAGTGCGGTGAACAAGAACAGTAACTCTAGCTAGCTTGATTTTTGAGCTATTTTCCTTTTTTTTTTTTTTCATGCTTGAACATCCAGTAGTGCAACAGGCGTATCTTGTGGATATTGTTTTTACTATATTCTTTCAAGATAATTATTACTATATATTAAGTTTATAGAGTTCATTACCTTTTCTTATCTGTCATTCAGGAATCTGTTGTAGAAGTTGATTTTCTTGCAGACGACAAGATTAGCTCCAGACGACAGTATTGTGAGAACAATGATAGCAGACGATATAACAATACGAGGCTAACCTTTTCTGACAAGATATCAATATTTTATCAATATTCTCTTATCCCGTTAGCACGCCAACCCGCAATGTTACGTATTAAACCCTTTCCTGTTTTACAAAATTTTGGACCAGTCCAAATTCAAAGGTTTTGCAGACGAAAATTAAAAGTGGATTTAATTTGAAAAATAACTATTCAGTAGGGTAGAAAATAGTGTGGAAAAAGAAGAAATTGCTTGTTAGAAGCAATTTCTTCTTTTTTCACAATGTTTTCTCAATCATAAAATCACAGGCACGTAAAAAGCAGGGATTAAACAGGAAAGGGTTAATTGTATATAAAGATTTAGAACGATTCTCATTTGCCATCTTATTACGCTTTTTACTAGAACTTCTTGAAATGGGGGGGAAAGCCGCTGCCAAGTCTTCTCGAAATGATGTGAGTAAACATGTAAACCGTCTTTTTATTAAAACAACACTTTGAATGCCAAGAAAGGCTACTACATATTTTCAAAATGGTATTTAAAATGAGATTTAAAGTATAATTGTTTGTTTCAGCGTAGGATCGAAATTTTTTTACTATCGAAAATATAGTTTTAGCTGTTCACAAATTGAAAGCGTTATCGATCTTAGACATTAACAAGAGAAAAGGAATATTCTAAGGCACCAGGCTCGTGGCAAAAGGTTCTTTGCTTGAATCTTGTATTTAAAAAGTTACCATTGCTATGGCAATGATTACCTCTGAAAAACGTTTAAATGGGATATATGAAAGAGAGACAGCTGAAAGAAGGAATCCAGAGTACATGGATATGAGTAACAATTGAGAAATTGTTCAGCCTTCTAGAAAATCTAATTATGTTTTCAAAGACTTGGTATCAATCTTCAACCAACTTGATATTGTTCACACGAGAAAGCACGAAAAGGTATTTTGTTAAATCACTGTAAGTTCGTATTTTCATTGAAAGGTAATTGCCTACTCACCTTGTAGACAGCAAAAATAAAAGATAACTAAAAAATTCTTTGGAAAAAAGTGAAACTTGCATAAGATCGTCGGCAACCCTGAATTCAAAATTAACATTGACAAGTAGGAGGGCATCTGTATATTTTATTACAAATTACACCCAACTCGTATTTGAATCTCTTCCATTCCATTTTTACACCAAACGGCTAGCGTTTGTTCAATGATTTATCCGAATTTCTTCGGCTGAAATTTTGATTTTTTTCTTTAAATTTCGAGATTTATGATTTTTTCAACCGGAATGAATGCCTTCTTTTGTCTCTTGTGTGTGTTCTTTAAATCCATATAAAATGATTTTTTAACTAAAATGCGAGAGATATTCATTTTTTAATCGGTAATCAATCTTTTTCTATTTCTTCGTGTGAGTATTTTGAAAATACATCTACAAAAACATACAGTGACCGATTAGAAGATGGTTACAGTATATAAGGTTCTAAGTAACATGTATGAATATTTATAAATACGTCAAATATCTCATATTAGCTAGTGCTCAACTTACCTAACGTCATAATTTTCAAATCTTCACGTCTTGAACATTTACCTTCTCAGATATAACATTTGCAATTAAATTAGGCACTAATGCCGCTTTGGGCGAAGACATTAGCCTCTTTTCACACTATGACGAAATCCGTGAAAATCCTACGTGAGCCTGTGCGTGAGATTTCCAACAATTTCAAATGTGCGCAAAGCAAATACTCTGACCAGTCTGTGCATCTGCACAGTCTGACCAGAGTCTTCACTATACGATTTATAGACAGATTAAGACTTAAAGTACTTGCAGACAGGTCGACAATCTTCTAGTTATAATATGTAACTGCCTAGGCGGCTTGATGTTTGCACTCCATGCAGATATCAAGTTGTTGGAAATGTCACGCACAAAGGTATCTTTGCAGTAATGTACGAAAATCGCGAATGTCTAAAAATAAAAATCTCTCAATTTATATCTTAACATACTACAATTTTGATACATGCCGAATTGCAAGAACGTCCTGCAAGTTTGAACAAGTATTGCATTTTAACTCCGCGCAATAAACATTGACATAAGATAGTAACGAACAGTTTTCTGAATCATTTCTAGTTAGCAGTCCTTTTACTCTTTTAACAACTAAATAAGGTGAATAGATAGAAATCAAATATTGATTTAAAATAAAAATAAAAAGTGAGGTGAAATCACTATTTTTTTTTTTGCAGAAATTACCTAAAGTAGTGTCAATAAACATAGTTTGCAATGTTATGAAAACCAGAAACTGCTCATTTCCAGATTCCTCATTGTGGCAATTTTTGAAACGTTATTAGATAATGCCCACGGCCTTCCGGCCACGAGCAAGAAACAAACATGTATTATATAAAATAATGTGACAGTTTTAGGACAAATTCTTTAAAAGAGTGTCGTTTTGCATTTTTGTATTTAATGGCGTCATATTTAATGGGTGCCGCCTACATAACGTCAAAAGGGCTAAAATGAGCGAAGGATTGTTATACAGATAAAAACATTGTGAAATTGACAAGGTGAGTGATTTTGGAATTATTTGTGAATGGGTGCGATGAGTGAGTCTTTAGTGAAAATAAATGGCGGTAGTCAAATATCTCTTATTTTGTTCAACATGAACAAAATTAGCGATATTTATCACCTCCCTTTAAAAAAATGTGCTTCGATGTTCTACAAATAGTTTTTTATTTCTTCAAAGATCTAATCAAGCGCTTGTAATTTCATTCTATCGCATTTTTTTCTAGCTATATTAATTTTGAAAACAGTCGTTGACATTATCTCTTGAGGTGATTTTGGAGCGTTTTTGAATGGTTTGAGTGAGTGTTTGGCATGAATGAAGGGAGTGCTAAGTAAGCAATTTAGAATGTTTTTGACTGCTCAAGAAGAGTGTCAATTTCGCGATGCAACTACCTGTAATCTCCATGTAATTTCACTTGTTTGTCGGCTAGATAACCACGTGATACGTTTGTATGACAGAGACAGTCCGTGAATACACTTAAAACATCGTTAAATCGACTAGGTGAATGATTTTTGAATGATGTTGGAATGAACTTGAATGAGCAGGAGAAGCGAGTTCTAAGAGAAATTAAAGGGAGGTAATCAATTTTCGCTTATTTTGTTACGGAAGAACAACATTTCAAATAAATGTACATACCTATAAAAAATCCACAATTTCACTGACATAATTGAAATTATAAGCGTCTGATTGGTTTTTGAAGGAACAGGAAGCTATTTATAGAACGTGTATGCATATCTTATGAAAAGGAGGTAATTAATATGTTTTATTTTGTTCTTCCTGAACAAAATTAGATATATAGGGTTTCCTCTCTTCAATTTCTCTCAAAACTCGCACCTCGCATTTCATTCCGAAATTAGTTCAAAATTATTCACCTTGTCAATTTCACGATGTTTTTAACTGCTTGTTGAGATACTTTTTATTGAAGAATAGGGACATACCAGCGGATGATTACGGTTCAGCATATACCTCATTTTGTTAGCATTTCTAGGAAAGATTTTGTAGAAATGACATTGAAAATGCAAAGCTATTATCGGGATGTCAAAACAACAACCAAAACAGAAAAACATATTTCTATTTACAACAGCGTTCGTCTACCGGTAAACAACAGATAACGTTTCTATAACATCCTTAAATTTTTAGACACTAGACTGATTTGTTTCAATGTAAATTTATTTAGTTCGGTTGAGACGAAAGGTTTTATCTTATAGAGTCGCTCTCGATAACGCAGTTAAGATGTTTTAGCTTAAATACTTATTTCCTTAATTCATAATTGAAAAATGAAAACTATATGGGATAAAACTATTTACACTTACAACGCCGTGAAACTGACAATAAGAATGCTTTCTGAATGAATTAAAAAATGAAAAATATTAGCGGGGTAGGCGGGATGTATAATCAATTTTAGCAGGGAATACATAATCGCTATTATCGTTCGCAAAAGGCTACAATTTATTACAACCCTGAAAATCTTGTACGTCTTTTTTCTATTAAAAGACATATTTGTCATCGCCGACCAATCGGACGCTTTCAAATCCACACCAGGCCATAAAATCATGAAAAATGAATAATTTATATGGTTTAAGCCTATTTATTTTACATAGAATGGGAAACAAGTTCTTACAACTTAGATTAATCCCTCTCGATTCTGCTTCCTGGAAAATTCACCAGTACTCGCACCGAATGTGTGGGCCAATGAAAGAACCAAGATCGATAGCCGCTCCCGGGAATCGAACTCAGGACCTTTTGGTCAAGAGGTCAACGCTCTACCACTAGACCACGGACACCACGTATGAAGTTATGGGGCGTTTTTTAATGCTTATGCATAGTTTTTGGAAGCTTTCGGGGCGTTTTTGAAGCTTTCGGAGAGTTTGAACTTAAAATGGAGTGGTAAGAATGGTGTTAATGGCAAACTGAGGAAGCGATCTTGAATGGTTTTGATTGGCTTAATAAACTGCCAATTTTACGACGTTACTAACTGTCTATAGAATACGTAATGTAAAGGCTTTTATCCTGATGCTAGACTTTTGCAGTAAGTAACACCGTAAAAATGACATTCACCTCGATTAAAACATTTCTGAATCACTCAATCAACGGTCCATTCATTCATTCTTAGCACTCACTCAAACCATTCAGAAATGCTAATAATCACAAAAAAAGATCACAAATTATTCTGATTTTTAGAAACGTTCCATGACTTCTATGACTTGCATAACATATAATCGCCTGATTTGTTCGTGGGGACATAGAAATATACGTATACTAATTGTACTAATTGTAATTGTAAACATATTAATGTAAGGGTGATAACAAATATCGCTAATTTCGAACACAATTTCGGTATTGTATTTTCTACGTTATGTTTCATTCAAACCTCAAAATACGTTCAAGATTTATTCTGTTCATAACTGTAACAAGACAGAATGATTTGACAGATCACGGATTTTAAACGGTTGATAAGATAAAGCGGATAAGCGAGATGGAATTTTGAAATACAATGTATTAAAACTTTTACAATTTTCAATCATCAAAGGTATCCGATTTGAAATTCTATACATCGGGTGTGAAAATCCCATTCAGAAATACAAGAAATATGTAGTCCAAACAATCAGAACCTCAGGAAGAGTATTACACGTATTTGCAAAAACTCAATATCTGTAACATTATAAAAGCAGAATCATACGTATGTCATTGAGCGACCAAAAACTCATCACAAGATTTTAACTTTTTCACTCCTACCTATGATATATATTTGCATGCATGCATACATGATTGAATTAAATTGAATTGAATTGAATTGAATTGTATTCATTCAATTTGATTTGATTTGAATTGAATTTAAATTGAATTATTTGATTTGAATTGAATGAATTGAATTGGTTTGATTTAAATTGAATTGAATTAAATTGAAATGATTTGAATTGAATTAAATGGAATTGGATTGAATTGAATTTATTGGAATGATTTGATTTGAATTTAATTATTTGGTTTGAATGGGATTGAATTGAATTGATTCGATTTGATTCGGTTTGATTCCATTTGATTCCATTTGATGCGATTTGGTTCGTTTTAATATAATTTGATTGATTTGATCGGAAACAATTGATTGATTGATTGATTGATTGATTGATTGATTGATTGATTGATTGATTGATTGATTGATTGATTGATTGATGGATGGATGGATGGATGGATGGATGGATGGATGGATGGATGGATGGATGGATGGATGGATGGATGGATGGATGGATGGATGGATGGATGGATGGATGGATGGATGGATGGATGGATGGATGGAAAGATTGATTGATTGATTGATTGATTGATTGATTGATTGATTGATTGATTGATTGATTGCTTGCTTGATTGATTGATTGATTGATTGATTGATTGATTGACTGACTGGCTGGCTGGCTGGCTGGCTGGCTGGCTGATTGATTGATTGATTGATTGATTGATTGATTGATTGATTGATTGATTGATTGATTGATTGATTGATTGATTGATTGATTGATTGATTGATTGATTGATTGATTGATTGATTGATTGATTGATTGATTGATTGATTGATTGATTGATTGATTGATTGATTGATTGATTCTTTCTTTCTTTCTTTCTTTTGACCTCATTGCATTTATATCGTAGAGCCTGGTGCCCCTTCCAAAGAATTCCTGTTGTATCCTACACCAGTACAACCCCAACAGTCAACCAGAGCCTTAATGCATGTAGAAAATGTAAGATTGGTTGTTTTTAACCATGTGTTCCATCGAAAACACTAGTTTCATATTAAGTCTGATTTATTAACTCTCTTCCGTGTTGATTTTGGCGATCATTCAGGACGTACGGGATGAATCCTGGTATTTATTATTCCTACCAACGATACATAGGTATACATCAATAAATAGCGCCGTTAATTTCCTTGTAATACTATCAATGGCATGAAAATTGATAGCTAAATTATCATTTATCACTCAACTGTGTAAATAAGATCTTTATACATCTTAGATTTTGTTCACAAGTTAAATTATATCTAGAAACATCGTTTTACTAACATTCGCTTCGATCAAAGCTGCCGGTATTGTAAATCAATCGCTCAGCGCTCAATCTGATAAATTCAAATAACTCACTCCTAACGCCCTAAAATGTTTTGAAATCATTCGCAATGGCTTAGAAGACGTTCGAAACGAACAGCACATTCATTCAAAAGGCTACAACCATTCAAGGAAAGAAACCCCTCGATCAAGTCCAAAAGTACAACATTGTTATCTCACAATATGTTACTTTGCGGGGAGCTGAGTAGAGATCGACATAACGGGGGCTTTGCCAAAAGCTATTTTAGTGTCTTTACATTTTCATGCACTTATAATAGTTTTGCGCTGACCCCTCGATTAGTCAACGTTAGATTATCTCGATCTTATGACATATGTCTGTCACATGATACATATATAATACGTATTGAGTGTTTTGTATGAGAAAAAATATCTAACGAGGTTGGGAGAATTGATCATTGTCGAGGCTCTGCCGAGACAATTATCAATTCCCACAACCGAGTTAGATATTTTTTTATACAATACACTAAATACGTATTAAAATTATCGTAAAAACTCTATTCGCCTTGTTTTTGTAGATGTTTCCAGCAGAAATGCAAGTTTCTAAAAATAACCGATTTTAAATTTGTTCTAAAAATAACTATGTGATATCATAAAAAATATCGTACGGGGGTGTTATCACACGGACATTTGTATAGTTATAAGATAAAAGACCATATTTGAAATCTTTACTGGGAACATACATTTTCTATATAAATAATTTCTCAGAAATGTGTAATGTCTTGCTAAGCTTTCGCCCTGGTTCTTTTTTCTCTCCAAAATACAATATCGCCAAACTGACAAGAAACTGGGAAAGGTATTTTATTTTTGTTACTTCTGATGCCTATAATTACGATATAATTACGCGATTGTCGAGTTTATTTATCTAGATAGGAAGAAACGACTTGGAAAGTTTGGCAAATTACACAGCAGCTGATAAATATGTTACCCTGCTTTTGACACATTAATTAGTATCGAAAACTTCCTAACAGACATCTGAAACCCTTATATGTGGTGTAATATTCTGCGTAATTAATAAACTGGCAGGGTGGGGCTTAACTGTGACGTAATTTGGCGATTTTACTTTTCAATAGTTTGGGGTCTTTCAAATTTAAGCTGGTAATCATCGTTAATGCGTGCAAATAACTGTATCCTTAAACCTAAAGGATCCACGTGCTTTGAGAGAGTGAACATATTTCATCGTTTGGTAACCAACACCTCGTAACTTCAGCTTCATTAAGCTGAAGTTACGAGGATTTGGTTACCAATCCACGATTTAAGGTCTCGAGTTATTTATGTCGACTCTCTTTGGAAGTAGGTTATTTTATATAAAAGCTGATTTCCCTTAACCTTAAGTGGAACGACCCGTTCCTTAGTCTCCGCCCTGCCAGGGCATTAATCATGGATAATACATTATGTTGATTTCAGGAATTTTTCTTTGTCACCGAAGTATGAAAATGTGTAATTTTTCATGGTTGAATTATGATAGTTTAGTGATTCAGAATTTTGAAAGAAGATGGACTTTAAAGATACAAAATTATCTTGGATCAAAAGATCTATATAAATGAAGGTATTAGAAGTGTTACTAGCTTAAAATCTGCATTTGATAGACGCTTTCGATCATCAAATGATATGCCGTCGATATAATGCTTATACCTCGTAACTAAAGCTTTGAGCAAGCTGTAATTACTAGGTTTTAGAATTACATCGGCGATGTGTCCCTTACAGGAACTAATGACAGGACTGAATAAAAAAGAGTTAAAGTTCAGAAACCGCGTGAACATATCTGCTTACTTGCACACCGGTCAGTACCTTTATTCTAATTCACAGAGGGTCAACAGCTCACTCGATAGACACTTACTGTGAACTGATATATGTATGTTCAAAAATATAGTTTACCGTCGATGTTATTATAAAACCTTTTAAAAACAGTTTGATTAAAGCTGTAGTTACGAGATTTTGGTATTACAACGACGTTATACAATGATGCAAATTTTAAGATGGTTGTACAATGATGGGTATTTGCAAGAGGACCTCTGGTTATACTTATACAGTTGACAACATCATGGAATTGACACTAAATCCAACTTGAATGAATTCTTAATTACTCGATCATCGCTATATTCATGTCATACCAAAGCTGTAATCAAATCTTCTTAAATGACCAGTAATATCTCAAAACGCCCCAAAGCTTTATTCAAATCACTATCAACCTTCCATAATTCATTGGTCGGCATTGATTTGGAAATGTTTAATTGTACTGTACAATATAACAAAGTGGCAAGCTATCACAAGATACACCCGTTTCGCTGGTGGATATCCAAGTATAAAAAACAACAAAGAAAACTAACTAAAAGATTAAGCTAGGTAGAGTCACGGTTCTTTGCACTGCACTCAGTAATTATGAGAGGAAAATAACTGTCGAGTTTCAAGTCATTCGGAAATACGGTGACAGAGCCATGCTCCAGACCAGGAAGTGGACGCTGTCCCCAAGCCGAACGCAAGGACGCCACGGGTGATCCCATAATACCATTCGGAACACCACTCGGCCAATCTCACGATCAACCTCGGATGTACATAGACGGACTATTTTTAAAAAGTACTGGAAAACCTTGAAAAAAACTCGACGACGTCAGAAACTATGAGTAACAACATTCGACGTCGTCAACGCTACTCGTTTAAGGTAACTGCGGACAGATATCATAGTCGAATTTTCGACTTTCTTAAAATCTCACAAAAATTTCTGAGATTTGTATTTGAAGTGCGAAAAGAAGCGAACGCGCAATGAAAAGGGTCTGATGCTCGTTCATTTGACGTCGTGACGCCATTAAGGGGGCCAACCCCTTTCCGACCCGCCAAAATCAATATTTGCAAATATTTTCTGATTTCATCGGCCGATTTTAACAAAAAAAGTTTTAAATTGAAAGTCCAAGAACGCCCTAGCTAGGTGTTTAATTTCTGCGCACATTCAAATAGAAAAATAGGCCCGAAACGCTATCTTTTTCGCAAATTTAAAGATTTGACGTTCCTTTTTTCATTTCATTTTTTGTAAATAAGTAGAAATTTCTCAAAATTTCGTCCGGTGACCTATGCTGATTTTTTGTTATTTTGTAGCGAAAAGAATATGCTTTGCATTAATCAAATAAAAATGATATTTCTTCGGGTTAGATTTTTTATTAAATTCGATTTTATGAAGTTGTTGGAACGATTTTCGTCGGATTCGATGTCGCACTAAAACCATCTGCACTATGCTTATATGCGCCAATCTCCGTGCAATAACTTATTCTAAAATATTTGAAATTTAGGTTTATCGTAAAATATAGGGTCCAAAAGTATTAAATCTGAATGTGATTTTAAGAAATGAAAAAAAAATCACTTAAGTTTTATCCATTTAAAAAGACAGCTTTTGTAAACATTTGACGCGACGTTGAAATATCCTATGATTTGCGTTATCTTCGCGGACTCGAATTTTACAAAAAATCTAACCCGAAGACCCATGGTTTTTATTGCAAAAATCTTCAGCGGAATGGTTTGGCAGCAACATATCTAAATTTCAGCATAGGTCACCGGACCAATTTTCGAGAAAAAAGGCAATATTTCTAGTAACTGTACTCGAAAATAGCAACGCAGAAGGCATTAACATTTAATACGTTACACTTAATTGTATTTCTTACACTTATATCCTCATATCAAAAGAACATAAGATCCAGCGTCTTTAAACGAAGCAAATGTCGTTTTCTGGATGAAAATCGGGCTATTATTTCCGAAAAAATGGACAATTACTGATTTTGGCCCTTAAAAAAGGGGCCGGTCCCTTGATGACGTCATGACGTCAACTCTACGCTATGAAATTCCTTTTTATGACCGAAATATGAAAGCAGGTACTTCAAAGTATAGTTTTATCACATTTGGCATGATTTTCAGACAATTTGGACCTAAAATGGCCCTCTATGTGTCCGCAGTTACCTTAAGTCACTGACGTGAAACCAACGAATCCTAATGAAAATATCTTTAGATTCTTAAATAACGGCTGAACAAATCTTAATTTTTGAGAATGATTGGTCATTCTCAAAAATTAAGATTTTTCATCCGTTATTTACTGTAAAAGATATAAATCTACAGTGCTAGGTTTTCTTACACTGGTTCCGCCTAACAAAATGCACGATTTTGTTACATACCAATCCCCCTTACATACATCCGATGTCCGTTGTAGTTTACGGAAATGGCCGAGTGATGTTCCGAATGCCCATAATACGTCCCGCTACCCACCAGCCCGGATGTCAGACACATGAATGATAACATAACCTTTCGACTGGAGTATACAAATCTTAAGTCTAAGGAGGTTCGCAACAATCCTGAGTTTCAAATAATGGTAACATGAGCAGTCACCGATTATGAAACTTTGGTTATTGCTTTGCATAACCGTTACTGAATCTCGGGGAATTGCAAGCACTGTAGATACCGAAAGCTGAGAATAAGCGTGTTGTTTGGAGCTCAAATATTATAAAAGACTTGTCAATAACTGATGATCATTTGCCCTAGGTTTTTAAATACCTTAATTGTTAGTGCTTTGAACGAAATTGACAAAAAAATGCGGTACTTTTATCCTATAGGGGCTGCGCGAACGCATTTAACTGAGCAATTTGAAAGGGATTTTAAGGGTCAGCAAACAAAAAGCGATGGCTGATAATTTGTGTGACGACAAACAATGTCAAGATCGTTACTTACATCGTGAAATTGACATTCGCCTCAATCAAAACCATTCAAAATCGTTCACTCAGCGCTCCATTCATTAATTCCAAACACTCACTCAAACCATTCAAAAACGTTCACATCTATAGAAAAATATAAAATCAAAAACGTAATTCAAAATGGATTTGGAAAGACAAAAATCGCGATTTCACTGACAAAGTTCAAATTGTGAGCATGTAGTAGGTTATTGAAGAAATATGAAGCTATCTAAAGAGTTTGTATGCATATTTCTTTAAAGGGAGGTAATCCAATGGCGTAAATTTTGTTCATCTTGAACAAAATTTGTGACATTGAATTACCTCCCATTCAATTCACTCAACACTTGCTCCTCATACTCATTCAATTTTATTTCTAAATCATTCCCAAATCAATCATCTTGTCAAATTCACGATGTTGTTAACTGTAGTTGGTGTGACGTCAATGTCAAGAAATTCCGTTACAAGTTGAAAGACGATACAAAAAGGAGACACGTGAAAGCTACTCATACTTCTACTCAAAGTTTGCCAAGCACCAAAACTTTTTTATACTATAATTTCAGGAAAAAATAAAATTTGATTAGAAGAATGTTGGAAAATAGTCGATTGTTTTCAGTTTATCAAGTTTTAAGAAGAAAATAAAGCTTTATGAAGATAAGAAGACTTTAAATGTAGACCAAACAGGGAGACCCTAGAAATTGTTCTGTTTTCTTGAAAATTGAAAAAAAATATATACGAATTTGACCAAAAAGGTGTTCTTTCAACTGCATTTCGTTCAATAACGAGTATGAGAGCCGGCACTGTCAATAACAGCCTGAAAGCGCCTCTGCATACTACTGATTAAGTTCTGGATTACTCTTTGGGGAATAACAGACCATTCTTCTCTAAGGATCTGGTTGAGCTCCTTGAGTGTCCTTGGCTGGACCTGACGAGCCGAAACTCGGACCTGTAGCTCATTCCACATATGCTCTATCGGATTTAAATCCGGTGAGCGAGCCGGTCAGTCCAGACGTCTTATGCGCTAGCCAACGTGGTCAGCGGAGTACGAATACAAGGTCTTCTTGACCTCAGGTTATGCTCATGCACCCGTGTTCGTATGGTTCGAGTCGAAACTCGCACTCCCGAGGCGTTTTGAAGGTCAGATGGTAGCTGCTTTGCCGTAGCAAACCTGTTCCTTCGGGCTTGAATTTCCAAAAAAACGGTCTTCTGCGACGGGGGTAGCTCTACTCCTACCTCCACCATGTCTTCTTACAGGTGTACCATACTGTTGGTATCGTGCTTTAGCTCTGGTTACAACAGTATGGTGTAACCTCAGTACCATGCCAACATCACGGTGGGAAGCCCCTTGCTCCGCCATACCTACAACACGCCACAATTGTTCGACAGATAAATGCCGTCTGACATTTGGATTAGCCATAAGTAACGACTCAAAAGTCAATAAAGTACTGAAAAACAGAAACTTAGCATCTGCACGAAACTTGTACATGTAGAAAATGACAAAAAGACAGGTAAGAAACCGAGGTTCCTCATTTTGCACGAGTCTCGCGAGAAAATTGCGTGTCAGTTTGGAAATGTATACATTAGATATCTTGTCAATACATTATTGTACAATTTTAAACACGAACACGAATGTTTTTTTTGTTTTTTTAACAGCTCCTGTAGGACAGCGAAAAAAAATGGTGCTTAGCAAACTTTGAGTAGTATTTTCTGTGTGTAATTTCATTGTGTTGCTGTATTGCCCAAACCAAACCTCTGAAAGTATAGCGCGATTATCATTAAAACTGCGCATCGAAAAGTGATACTTTGAAACTCTTCTAATTGTTTGACCGCTATTTTACAGAAAAATACATGTATCAAACTAATTAGACCGAGATCCAATCGACCATTGTTTTTTCTAAAGAGTAATTTCACTAAACTAATCTTACTAATGGTATTAGAATGCTTTGAAGGAGAGAGCTTGGTGAAATTGGTTTCAAAGTAATGAATTTCCCTTTCAAACCATTTTTTTCTACAAATATACACAAAAATACAAAAAGAAATACAACAAATATGTATGGACACTTACGTTATTAGAATTACCTCTAATAAATAAAAGTGACATTTGCTTTTGAAACTAAATGACAACCCCGACCCTTCTTCAATGAATAAATAAATAATAAATAAAATAAACAAACAAACACACACAAAAAAACAAACAAACAAAAAATGCCTTTCTATATTTAAAAAATGTTATTCATCATACAATTAAGACTATATTGACCTGAGATCACTTCCTCAAAACATGAAAATGATATGAATGATATCACATATAACCTATTTTTATAATAATTGGCATATCCATGGTCATAACCCGATCCACTTTCAAATAAATTCCTTGGATTTTAAAGGTTTGGCCACACTTTAAGTCCAGAAAAATGATTGCAGGATACATAGATCAATATGTTAGCCAGGTTTCGAGATATAAACGTTTTTTTAGTCTTCTAGGCTCAACTGTATAAGATACATTTATATTTTTTTGACATGATATTTTCTTTTTCTACCATGACGTCCATTTTTTGTATGCAATATTGAGAACCGATTGATCAAAATACATCTAATCCTATGCTTGAATTATGATTTATTACTCTAGAAAAGACTCGTTTTGTCTGTTTGCGCTACGTACCAAAAGGATTTTTTTTAGGTTGCTATCAATTCAAAATTGAAAAAGAGCACTGCCTACGGGTGCCAACGCTCTAATGCTTATGATTGATAATGCAAAAACGAACCTAAGTCGAAAAAGGGGCGTGCTTTGAACATAATCGCTTTCAGAGTTTCTTTTCTTTATAGTGTAGATAGCTCTTGTGTTTGTGAAGACAGATACCACGAAGTTATATACAATTGGTTAAAGTTTGAAGGCCCCACGCCAACGACAACGTCGACGCCAACGACGTCAATGTGGTGAGAATACCTCGGGTTTCTTCGAAAATAGCTGAGCTATTAAACCCATTTTGAACCGCATCCGTTTATGAAGGAGTTATATTCCGGATGCAATTTGAATCTGACACACCCTTGTGGTCATATACTTAGAAGTATCCAAAAATTCTTTTCATATTGCGCATTGTGCGATCCAAAAGGTCTAAGAAAGAACGTAATACAAACGCAAAGGACGTTGTGCATACTTTATTAAGCGCGCGACAAAACTTAGCCGGGACGTGTAAGACACATTGACATTCTGGCAGGGGCTTAGTGAAGGCGTAGAAACAACCTGAGATTGTTACAGTGTTTTTTCTGCATTTCACCCGTTCTCCCGGCGTCTAAGAGTGTGATGGGGGCATTGATGAAGGGGCTATTTTCCGGACATTATCTATTTGATATCTTTCCTAACCATGTGGTCATAAATTTAGATGTATTCAAAATCTATTTTCATATTACGCATCTGATCTAGGTCAACTACGTGGATAAATGCAGAGAGCTGGAGGACACTTAAAAGTTCCTTCAAAAAGAACATTTGTTTAAAATGCAGAATGATTATACCATATCATCTTTAAGTCTTGAATGTAGGGCTGCTACCCCTAATGTTAACGACTCTTAGTAAATCATTTATACGTCTTTATTACATGTTAGGCTGCATTCACATTGTATAATCCATGATTAATGCCCTGGCGGGGCGGAGCCTAAATAACGGATCGTTGCACTTAATATTAAGGTTTATTTTTATATACAATACTTACTTCTCTAGAAAGCCGACATAAATTACTTGAGGGCGCATATCCCTCGTAACTTCAGTTTGTCACGAAGCTTTAGTAACCAAAAGATGAAATGTGTTTACTTTCTTCTGGCACGTGAATCCTTTTGGTTTTGAGGTACAGTTATTTGCACGCATTAATGATAATTGTGGACTCGTCTTTGAAAGAAACCAAATTATTGAAAAATAAGCACGCCGAATTGCGTCACGGCTAAAGCCCGCCCTGCCAGGTCATTAATATCACAGAAAAAAGACCAGCAAAAAGGATACCTAGAAAAAAGGAGGATAATAATACAGTCGCAGGTTGAGAAATTCTCGTTAAAAACCATCTGATAATGTGCCACAATCAACAAGGGAGTCGAGGAAAAACAAATATTGGTGGATGAAATCTAAACAGACCAATCTCCTTAACGGATGTTATCCGTGCAACATTCAACAAGTATCAGTTTGATTTGACAGTTTGCTGGAATAAAACCCTTCGTTATAACAGAAACACTTTACAAATATCGTAGCCATGATGCAGGAGGTTGTTGAGTGATATTAACATTCATCTCGATCAAAACCATTTTAAATCGCACACTCGGTGTTCATTTCATTCCAAAAACTCACTAAACCCATTAAAAATCGCTCCAAAACCACTAAAAAGATAAGATCAACATCTTCATTCAAACAGAGATTTAGCTTATATCTCATTTTGTTCATCCCGAACGAAATTAGCGATAATGAATTATCTCCCTTTAATTTCATTCAAAACTCGTTCATTCAATTTCTCTCCAAAATCACTCAAAAATCAATTACCTGGTAAATGTCACGGTGTTCTTTACTGTAGATACAGTACAATTGTACAAAATTTAGTGAGTGAACAAAGGTAAGAATGGTATACATGTATGACCAAATTGACCTATGAGCACTCTCGAAAACGTGTACACTGTATATTTTGACGTATCTTGAATAGCGTATGTGTTTAACAAGTAATCTCGAAAAAGGGAAAAATCGGCTTAACCAACGTTTTAGATTTTAAATAATTTATACATTTAGAATTTCCTGAACGCAAGCCATATTAAAATGTAACAACTATACACATCCTCGGCTCATGACAATTTTATTCCAGGCACGTCTGATTGAATCTAGGGCATGACATTTATCAGTTTGACATGATATCTTCTTTCTAGACGAATAATCGTACTCTAATATACAATAAAAAACAGTATGTTGCAACACGTGAAAATAAAAATATCAAACAGGTCACCATTTTGATAAAGTAGGTTTTGTAGGTTAGAATATCCATAATTAGAAATTTTGAAATAGACTCGAGCTTCAGAACACATGTTTATGCTCCGGTTTAAATGCGCTTACTTCATTAAAACACTAAAATGACGGTATGGATGACGGACTTATGTTGTCATTTATATTTAAAACATCGTGAAATTGACAAAGTGAATGGTTTTTGGAATTACTTTGGAATGAAATTGAATGAGTGCGAGGTGAGCGTTTTGAGTGAAATTAAAGGGAGGTCACCCAACATCGCTAATTTTGTTCCAGATGAACACAATTAGCGTTATCTATTATACCCACCCCTTTATAAAATATGCATAAAAAATTCTATAAATAGCTTCATATTTCTATAAGAACCAATCAGACGCTCGTAATTTCAATTATTTCAGTTTAATCGCCATTTTTTTCTTTATATATCTATTTTGAATGAAGTTGTTTGTCTTTTTAGAGATTTTGGAGCGTTTTTGAACGGTTTGAGTGAGTGTTTGAATGAATGAACGAATGAATGAATGAATGAATGAATGGGCCGCCGAGAAAGCGATATAGAATGGTTTTGGTCGAGATTGATAGCAATTTCAAGATTTTTGATTTTGTAGCTATGTAGAAGTAAAAAAGGCTTCATCACAAAAAAAAACAAACTCTTGTCGATTTGATTATTTTTATTAGGGTGACTTCACTATGAACCAATGACTTTTTAAGAAAAAATACCCAACTTTTTCTAAAAAAAATACGTACAGAGGTACAGAATGGTTTACAAATTCAAATATTTCATTATTCTTGACTATATCCTATGTTGTTGGTACTCATTTGAAACGTCTCAGCGAGATGCTTCAAATGAGTAACCACAACATATGATTTAATTGGGAAATAGAGATTTTAGACTGGCCTTTTCATCCTCTTATCTGGACCCCTGGTGTAACTTTGATCCTGCTGTAAAAGACACATAGTTTGTAATAATTCAAACGTCAGTTGTAGGAGTGAAGTGCCAGATTTCTGTCTAAAAATCTAAATGGATCATTGTTCTTGTAATGAATGAACATTTTTGAGCCAAATGTCAAATGAAATGAGTCGCCCCAGGAGAGAACAAAGAATTGTGACCTAGTTTAAATAAGATGTATGAACCGAAACGGCATATATTTATATAGCTGTGAGTTCAGGATGCATTAAAAGTAGCTAGATATTTAGACATGAAAATCTATAAGAAAACAATCGCGTGTAACAAAAATTATTAAAACACACACAAACTTACACACATACAAAAGAAAAACAACAACAAAAAAAAAACCTTTTTTTATTAATATTTGAAAAAAGACCGTAACATCAGAGTTCACATTAAATCATTCATGGAGGTGCATGTAAAAAACACTGACCATACTGTATAAATGAGTGGAGAAAGTCCGTCATATACTGTGATAAGACTCGTGTTCAGAATTCAAAAAAAGTATAAATTTTCGAACGTTTAAAACTGATAACCCGCTTTGCAAGTGAATCAACATACAAGATTGGAGAACGATTTTCATGAGGTTTCACGATCGTTTAAATCTTGAACGCAGGATGTGGTTTTAGTTTCATACATCAATGAATAAAAAAAAGATACATTATCCAGATATTGCATAAGTTAAAATGATCTATTTAAAAAAAACCTCTCTGATGCAGATTTTTCTTTGGACTAATAAAATAGCAAAAGTATCTGCGAACTTAATTTTTTTTCATGGAAGTATTAAACCAAATGTTATTCAATCATGGAACGTGACATAAATAAGATTAAACAATTCAAACAATTATGACAAGGAATTTAGAAAATTGGCATGTGAAGGTATAAACAACATTTGAGTTTCAGAAAATCTTCCGATAGGGTAAGTTCGCAATCTTACAAACTTGATGCGTTTTAAGCACCCTTCTTTGCCTAAATTTTCTCATTAAAAAAGGGAAAGGGCAATAAGAATTCAATTTGAAATTAGTCAAGGTTATCAGTGCCTCCGGGAAATTAACACATTACAGTTAGTAACATTGTGAAATTGACTGTTATTCCGATCACAACCATTCTTAATCGCTCAATCAGCCCTCCATTCATTCATTCCAAACATTCGATTAAGCCATTCAAAAAACGCCCCAAAATCACTAAAATGATAATACTAACAACCAAATTCAAAATAAAAGTCGATAGATAAAATTCACGATTCACTTACATAGTTGATTTTGTAAGCGTATGATCGGTTCGTGAAGACATAGAAAGCAATTTATAAAACCTGATGCATATTTTCTTAAAGGGAGGTATTACATATCGCTTATTTTGTCATCCTGAACAAAATAAGCGATATTGAATTAAACCCCTTCAATTTCGCTTAAAAGATAGTTGCATTCTTGGATTTTACCTTCTTGAAAGAAAATATTTTTTTTGGCAAGTCAGTTTATTGTTTGTCAGTTCTAAGACGTCATATTATTGTCAATGATAACATATGCAATCGCTAGACGCCCCAAACTGTACTACATTTTTTCTTTAACAGACCTGAGCCGTTCCGCCTTAATTGGTCATCTGGAATTTTATCTTCGCAAGTTAAGGGTTCTAGCTCCACTATGATCCTTACGAACATGTTAGTAAGGAACGTATTGGTGCTAGAACCCTTGGCTTGCGAAGATGCTTGAAACTTCGTAAAATAGATATTTGATTTGGAAAATGTAAATAGCACATGCCAATCAGATGTATCATTTCAAAAAAAAAGCTATTGATGGAGGTACATTCCAGATTTAGAAAATCTAGCTTAAGCCGAAAGTTTTAATCCAGTTCAGTCTGTCTGAGTTCCTCATTAACAAATATTTGTAAGACAGTGGAGCAATACAGGCCCTCTTGTTCCTTTGTTACTTCCTTGTGATGAAACCTACGATTTGTTTATCTTTACACTGAAACGAACTTCTAAGCGACCACCTAGTTTTTAATGAAAGAGTAATATTTTCTTTAGTATATGAAATTGAAAATATTCAAATAAGTTTAGAAAAATGATTCAGATTGAAACTAAAATTAAAATTGACCCGAAAAAAAATTGACAAAGGCAACAAATTCTAGGGGTTTTCCAGGTACCCATGATTTCAAAATCAACATTACTGGGTGGAGTAATTCTAACATTTTCAGCTTTTATCAGAGGGAAAGCAATCACAATGTTATTTTCTTCAACAATTTGATATCGCACACGCAAAGGCCACCAAAGTTGTCACTTATTCGACCAAGTTCCGAGTATTTCTGAAAGTGAAATGTTGAAATTTCTCTATAATGTGCGACTTTTGTGAAGGAGGGTTCTCGTGTTAAACCGTCTACTACAGGCACACCGGACAATATTTCGAATTCATTCCCTTTTCGTTATAAGCAAAATTGATCGTTCACATAAAATTAAAGAACATTTTATCAAATGACTATATATATTTAAAATATGGCAAACGTAAGGTGGCCGTTTAGAAAACTACGTTTCAGTGTAAAGTCTTCACGGTCAAAATGAACGTTTTCAAATCAACACCAGCCAATGAAACGCAGTAATTATTTAATCGATTTGATCGAAATATGTATAACTTGAAGTTTTCGAAGCTTTGACCAGGGCGGAAACGTTTTGCATGCCGATGGTGGACATTTTCGCTGTACAGATCAGAAGTTATTTCGAAATATGAAGAAAAACATGCACAAACCACCCTCATTAGCGCTCAAATAATTCATTCCAAACACTCACTCAAATCACTCAAAAACATCCCGAATGGTAAAAAAAGCTTCAAAATCGTTACAAATAATACATAGTTCGATCAAATCGATCAAATTATTACTTAGTTTAATTGGCTGGTGTTGATTATAAAGTGTCTAAATTGACCGTGAAGACACTTAATAGGAACAATTCGTAGGTTTTATTTAAAGGAATTAACAAAATGAACTAGTGGGCCTGTATCGCTCCACTGGCCTTCAAATCTGTTAATGAGTAACTAAGTCAGATATGGAAGTTTACAAGGAAATTTGTGAGGAGGCCAAAAGATGGAAAGAAAAGCCAATTGAAGAGTAGGCTAAACCTTTCTATGGAAAGCCGTTTTGCAAAATAAATATTAGTATTGATTCTAAAAAAAGTTCTTTTATTATAAGATAGATATGTCTGCATGGATCTTTAAGCAATAAAACAATACTGTATATAGCATGGGAAACGACGATCAATTTTTCGAAAATAAGCCCCATCAATACAAGGGCAAATCAAAATAAATTCTACTGGGAGAGATTAACCCAAGAAAAATTATCCTGCAAAAATTGGTTTAAATTGGTCAAATGGACACACCGCCATGACCATAGCTTGCTGGCCTTCGGCCAGATGAGCTTAAAACAATATCGCCTATTTCGTCCTTAAACGAATCATTAAAAACTCGCTCCTCACGCTCTTTCAATACCATTCCTAATCATTCCTAATCATTCGTTTTGTCAATTTCACGATGTTGTAAAATGTAGTATCTGGATGTTTTGAGACGTCCTAACAATAATTTTAAGAAGAGCAAACTGTTTCAAGAAATATCTGAATATGTTCCATTATGTTACATCCATTAAGATCTTTTAAATATAGCGCAAATAAGGTCAAGCCTATTTTCCAGACTTTTGTAAGAGATGACATTTTCATGACGCCTGTATCAATAGATTAAATGGTGCTCACGTCACATGGTCCCATCCCCTTCTTCAGACAAATGAATTAAGAATTTTACGAGGCTTGTACAGTTAACAGCATCGTCAAATTAAAAAATACAATGAAATCGGAATGATTGAAGAGTGAAATTTAATTAGAGGGATGAGCGATTTTTTTTTAATGATTTTAAGGGGGGCAATACAAAAACGATAATGTCGGTCAATTGGGTGAAATTAACGATATTGTAATATACCCACTCCTTTTTATCGAAATCTGAAAAATTTCCTATTTTTCAGTCTTCACTGACTATTGTTAAAGTCCCTTCTTAATGGGGCTGTCACACCACAGCGTATAGCACTAACGTATACCAACGTATGCTCATACGCTCGCATACGCTGATGAACGCTAGGCATTCGTTGGTCATAAGTCGTGTACGCTACACGTACGCTGGTATACGTTGGTACACGTTCTTATACGCAGAAGTCCGAAAATAATTTTTAACATGTTAAAAAAAGTTCAGCGTATGCCAGCGTATTGAGTATACGCTAGCCATACGGTATGCATACGGTCAATACGCTAGAGTGTCGCCCAAGGTACGTTACTCATAGGTTGAGTACGCCTGTCATACGCTGGCTGAAAATAGTCATTTTAGCTGTAATACTGGTCCTATCCCTCAGTTTTAAGGCTGCATTATCTTTATGAAAAAAACCAGAACCATCCCGCCTAGTTTTGCCGAAAAAATGAATTCCATAGGAACAGTTATTTATGGGGCGGCGCCTTTTATTTGCCGCCCTTTTCACGACTATGTCTCAAATCGATTTGGTTCACACTCACTTCTCCTAAACTCATGTCATCTCCACTATGAAAAATCTGGGTTAGACCAAAATATTCTAATTTTGAATAATCCTGTCTGACTCCTTAAAGTTTTCAAATTGAAAAAAAAAAATAATAATAATAATTTAATTCAAGTTATTTCAAGATTTCAGCATCCTGATTGGCTTAACAATTGAAAGGTTGATTTTATTCCTCAATGAAAACCATTTTCGGTACACATCTTATATTAAAGCATCTACACAAAATAGTCCCGTGTGAAATCGGAATGATCATAAAGGTATCCAATTCTTTATCATTACCAAGTCAATTTTTTTCTTTAAATTTTAATTTGCAAACAATATATAGGTATCATTAGAGCGAATAAGGTAAATCAGAAAAGTCATTTGGTCTTTTATCGCCTGACGTTTTCCAAAAACGTGATTACACGTACGTGAACAATGTCATGTGAAAACATGCACATTTCTTTTAAAACTTAAAATTATTCCATTTTCGTAATGATATGATCGTGTATAGAAACATGTAGTCAACTTTTTTACTCGCATCGTGTATTTTGCCTTGAAATGAGATTCTGTTTTTTCGTACACTAAATCAATCTATGCAATGTGATTTAATTTTGAGTCACAGTTTTACATTATTTGAAAGAATATCACGGAGTCAGCGATTCGAATTTTCCGATCTACGAATTAGACCTCTATGCCAACCGAGGATGGTTCGAAACTGACAATATATGTAGATAAGAAAAGGTCCTCTTGATGTATTTTTTATTTCAGTTAATTTCTTACGTTTTTGGCCTATTACAAGAAATGACGCATTGGCCACGGTTGACATGAGCTTCAAAGCACTTTAATTTTTCAGTATTTTTAGATGATATATATAAATTCGAAAGATAAAGTAGAATTTGTTAGAGCACAATCATAAAAAACAGCTTTTGTTGCTGTTGTTGTTTTTCACCTTTGTTATAAAGCAAACAAGGGCCGAGAGCATAAGTGTTGGATGCATTTGATATTCTTCTTTCAGACTCTCTGACCAAATAAATTTGACCCGAAGATCCATAAAATATATAGCGTAGGAACCAAATGGCAGGACTGACAGACAGAGTGATATATAGATAGAAATATAAGCAGGCAAAGATTAGAAAGGAACAGTTAACCACATTGTGAAATTTACAATCATTACGACCAAAGCATTTAAAATCACTCGCTCAGCACCCCAAACATTCATTTGTGAAAGTCGCTACTATCACTCAAAAACGTTTCAATGATGTTCAAAACGCTCCGAAATCGAACAAAAATTATCAACATTCAAATCAAATCGATCAAATAATTGTATGATTTGAGTGACCTATGTTGATTTTTTAAGCAATTGATTTGTCCATAAAGACACAAAATCAGGAAAATATGTAGATATTATAAATAGTGGTAATAAATTATCTCTTATTTCTTCCACTTGGTCGAATTTACCTTCCTTTTAATTAATGAAAACTCATTCATCAGACTCACTCAATTTCATTCCATAATCATTCACCTATTCGATTTCACGAAATGCTCAACTGTAGGAAAGGATAAAGAGAAATATTGGTAGAAGTTAAAGATAAAGATCAGTATCCCCGAGCTAGAATATATCGTGATTACAGTTAACAACATCGTGAAATTGACAAGATGAATGATTTGGGGATGATTTAGGAATGAATTTGAATGAGTGTGTGGAACGAGTTTTGAGTGAATTTAATGGGAGGTAATCCTTTATCGAAAATTTTGTTCAAGATGAACAAAATTTGCGATATTGATCATCTCCCTTTAATAAAAAATACATTCAAGTTTTATACGTGGCTTCCTATTTCTTCAAGAGCCTATGAGACGCTAATAATTTGAATAATTTTAGTGAAATCGCGATTTTTCTCAATCAAAATTTATTTTGAATGACGTTGGTTATTCTATATTTTTAAATGGGTTTGAGCGTTTTTGAATGGTTTGAGTGAGTGTTTGAAATGAATGAACGCAGCGCTGAGTGAGCGATTTAGAATGGTTTTGATTGAGGTGAATGTCAATTTCACGATGTAACTAACTGTACCACTGTCTTCATCAGTATGTCCATCCTCAGAACCAGGGTTAAATCATCGAAGCATGTGAAGTGGTAATATGTCATAATTTACAACAAACCGACCCATTAACCAGCAATCATATTCGCTTGACCAGATAATTTTACCCTTTTCTTCTGTGGAGTATTTTTTGTTGTGTAGTTATGGTAAACAAATCAATCCCTTCTGATTTCGTAAAACAATTATAGCATACGCTATTTTCTTTTACAAAATAGCAGCGTGCTTTAAACATTACATGTATTATTATTATAATCATTTTATACCATAACGGTATTTTTAACCAATCGGAAAGCCCCTTTTGATGGGCTAAACTAGCAAGTATAACAAGTACTAGTATAACCAGGGGGTCGTTGGCTCTTAGGCGATAGCCTGAGGCATTGATAACAAAGTTGACGAAATGCCAAAACCACTTATTTGAAATTCTTGACTGGCTTGACCAAATTTCAATCAAGTCTATGTTACTATGAAGACAAACAAACTGATTACACAAAGACATTTGGGCCAAAAATATGGTCTTGAGAGTTCTCGGGGCAGAATATTTGTCGTAGACCTGATTTTGTAACCTTGTTTTATTTATCCAAATTGACCAAATTTCAAATTCTTTCGCGATTTTATGTAAATATACATCCTGACCAAGTTTCGAGGTATTTGAGCCAAAAATCGTAACCCTACAGTGCGTATAAGCTTATTCTAAGATTTGAACCAATTATCTTTTTTTAAACAGAATTGATCAAATTTTGAGTGTGACCTGTAGAGTGTATTCAACTTTTTTTCAAAATTTGACAATTTGAGTTCATTTTTTGACCCAACTTGACCAAATTTCGAACTGGATCGTGATTTTCGGAAGACAACTATTCTGACATAATTTCAATTTAACCCAAGTTGCAAGATATGTTAGCAAAAATTGTGGTCTATAGAAAGCACACAAGGTTTACCTTTTGGCCTCATTTTTGACCCAATTTCAAACTTGTCTGAGATATAACGACGATGTGGCCAAGGTTCAAGCCATATAAGGAAAAAATGTGGCCTTGGTCGGGCATGCAAAACTATCCTAAGATTTGACCCTTAACATCATTTTTTAATTCACTTGACCCTTTTTCAAACTTGTCCGAGATATCATGTAGGCATACATTCTGACCAAGTTACAATATATCTGAGTCAGTATTTGCGCTCTAGAGTGCACACAAGGTGTTTAAGTACAGTTAAAACCATCGTAAAATTGATGTTCAGCTTGATCAAAACCATTATAAATCACTCATTCAGCACCCCATTCCTTGATTCCAAACACACACATAAACTATTCATAAACGCTCCAAGATCACTATTAAGAGGACCAAGATGGTCCTAGATCGCTCACCTGAGGCTCTTTGACCCCTGAGACATCACATTCATTAGATAGGCAGATGTCAAAATGAAGATAATTGTTTAAGATCAATACCATGGAACGTTTTCAGCGAAGAGCCAGACAGATATGCCTTTTTGCTCTTTGATTCTTTGTAAAAAGGGATGCACCCGGGTGAACCCCAAATGTGATCCCGGGTCTTGATATGATCAAACTTGGAAGAGGTCCATAAGATGATGCTACATACTAAATATGAAAGCTGTCTGCCTAATGGTTTCAAAAAAGAAGATTTTTGAAGATTTTCCTTATTTCACCCTTCGTGCTCAGATGAGCTGGAAGGGTGCGCCCGGATGGAGCCCAAATATCACCCAAGGGTCTTGATATGAACAAACTTGGTAGGGGCCCACTAGGTGATGCTACATACCAAAAATGAAAGCAGTGTGCCCTCTGGTTTCGATTAAAGAAGATTTTAAAAGATTTTCGCTCTTTGATTCTATGTAAAAAGGGTTGCGCCCGCGTGGAGCCCAAATATGATCCTAGGGTCTCGATATGAATAAACTAGGTAGAGGTCTACTGGATGATGCTACATACCAAATATGAAAGCTGTCTGCCTTCTGGTTTCATAGAAGAAGATCTTTGAAGATTTTCCTTTTTTTACCCTTCGTGCTCATAAGAGATAAAGGGATGCACCCGTGCAAAGCCAAGATATGACCCAAGGGTCTTGATATGAACAAACTTTGTAAAGGCCCACTTGGTAATGCTACATACCAAATATGAAAGCTGTCTGTCATCTGGTTTCAGAGAAGAAGAATTTTTAAAGTTTTTCGCTCTTTGATTCTATGTAAAAAAGGTTGGGCCCGGGCAAAGCCCAAATATGACCCCAGGGTCTTGATATGAACAAACTTGGTAGAGGTCCACTAGATGATGCTACATACCAAATATGAAAGCTGTCTGCCTTCTGAATTCAGAGAAGAAGATTTTGAAAGATTTTCATATTTTCACCCTTTTTTGTTAAGGGTAAAGGAAAAGTTAAGGGTGGATTTCATTTATTTGAACAACTTTGGTAGAGCTTGACCCATGGAACATCCCTGCCAAGTTTCATCAAGATTGGCCTACTGGTGTATGAGGAGAAGATGTTTAAAAAAAATTGTGAACGACGCACGACGCACGTCGCACGACGCACGACTGACGACGGACGACGGACATTCTACGATCACAATAGCTGACCTTGAGCACTTCGTGCTCAGGTGAGAGAAAAAGGCAAGAGCAACAACTTTATTCAAAATAGATAAAGCTAAAAAAAATGACGATTTAACTGAAATAATGACAATTATGAGCCTCTAAATAGTTCTTGAAGACTAATTTAATACTATTTATAAAACTTGTATGCACATTTTATTAAAGGGGGGGGGGGTAAAAATATCGCTAAGATGTTAAATTTGTGCATAGTCACATGATAATTAACATTTAATGAAAGTTTCATGGAATCTGTCAATAAATGCAAGATATGTTGCATCACAAAGACCCCTTTTTCCATGACACAGCAACATAATCGCCAAGAAAGAAATCAGAAATAGTTCTATCCAAAAAACGTACCCGACAGCATTCATTTGCATCTATTTTTTATATATATTTTGTCATATCGCTAACTCGACAGCACCTATGTTTTCCCTGAATCAAAATTTCAGAAGGAAATCTTAAATAGAATGACTTCAGATTCATTCCTGTTAAATTCAATTGAATTATGACCAGTGGTTTCAAAGAATATTTTTTATATTTTACCATATAGGACCAATTTGGGTTGACGTGAATGAAGGAATCTGATTTTGACCAGTGGAGCTAAAAATATGCAACTGTCTCAAAGCACTCTAATGACGCTTGCCATTTTGACATTGCGAAATTATCGTGCACATGAAACTTAATAATTGCAGATCGGATAACATATTCTTGTGCGTTATAAAAACGCTAAAACATTGAACTCAAATTTCAAGGAAATATCCATAATAAACACTGGGCCAACATCAATAATGACGCATATTAAAGAAAAATACTCGCAAGACAGTTTTATATGATCCTTAGTCTTTTTTCCTGGACACGATTGCTGATTCCTCACATAAACAATATCAGATTGTATGTTATATTGCATATTTTCTTAATTACAATATTTTGAGATCAGTCTTGACGTAGTTGTATCGAGAGATTGCATGTATACAACTTCTCCTCGTGATCACTTCCGGTCCCGTGGAAGAATCAATATTTTCTTTTGCCTTTACACCTTTCATTCACAATACTTTATTCAATGGTTGACGAACCTGTTCGTAAATCGACAATTAGTTACATCGTGAAATTCACATTCATCTCAATCAAAACCATTCTTAATCAGTCACTAAGCGCTCCATTCATTCATTCCAAACACTCACTCAGACCATTCAAAAACGCTCAAACCCATTGAAAACTATAGATGCAATGACGTCTTTTAAAATAAATTTTGATAGAGAAAAATCGGATTTCACTGATATAATTCAAATTGTAAGCGTCTCATAAAATCTTAAAGAAATAGGAATTATCTATAGAACTTGTATGCAAATTCTAGTAAAGGGAGGTAATCAATATCGCTAATTTTGTTCATCCTGAACAAAATTAGCGTTATAGGAATACCTCCCATTAAATTCACTCAAAACTCGCTCCACACACTCATTCAATTTCATTCCTAAATCATTCCAAAATCATTGACCTTGTCGATTTCACAATGTTGTGAACTGGAACTGACAATTCATTATACACTGAAATTGAATTTGCATGATAAGATTCCGTACATATTTACACAATTTTATTGTATGGGTAACCATTTTTTTTTTTAAATCTGCTGATTTCATATAAAAGAGAAAATGTTGTGTACGATTTCAATATTTTGGAAAGTCATTCCGATGATAGTAAATCATGTGACATAAGGTCCATGGAAAAAATGCTCACCTTTATATATATAAAAACACTTCCAACATTCCTTGACAAACAAGGAAAATGTGCATGCCAACATCTTTAGATAATGTGCTTATTACAACAGTTAATTTCATCGTGAAATTGACTTTCATCGCGATCGAATTCATTCTAAATCGCTCCTTCAGCGCTCCATCCATGCATTCCAAACGCTTACTCATATAACTCAGAAACGCTCAGAAATTGTTAAAATAAAACCACGCCTAGAAATCGTTCAAAACTGAAAGATACTTTATGGGAATAGATAAAATAATTGTGTGGTTTTATTGGCTGGTGTTGATTCTTAAGAATTCTTCAGAATTAGAAAAGTAGACTGGATAGATTTTATTAAAGAGGGGTAATAAATATTGCTAGTTTCGTCCAAGATGGATTACGTCCCTAAAAGATCATTCAGAACTCGCTCCATACTCTCATTTGATACCATTCCAAATTCATTCAATTTTTCAATTTCACGTAATTTCTAACTGTATTCTTACTGTATTTCAAATGGCAACGAAGTGTTTAAATTACAAGGGTATCCATAGCTTGCCACTACTCCAGCTTGTGCCCTACAGTAAGTTACATCGCGAAATTGACAATCATCTCGATCAAAACCATTCTAAATTCTAAATTCAGCGCTCAATTCAATCATTCCAAACACTCACTTAAACCATTCAAAAACACTCCAAAATCAACACGATATAAGATCAACAACTTCATTTAAAATAGATATAGCTAGAAAAATATGGTAATTTATAATAATAATTTGAACTATGAACGTCTGATTGCTTCTTGAAGAAATATGAAGCTATTTATAGAATTTGTATGCATATTCTATTTAAGAAAGTTTAAAGAACGCTTTTTGCTGTCCATCCTGATCAAAATTAGCGATAATGGATTGCCTCACATGAATTTCACTAGAATTGTGCAAGAATTTGATCGATTTGAATGAGTTGTCGATAATAATGACCGATTTTGAACCGTCTTTTAACGTTTTTAAGCGTTTTTGAAGGGTCGGAAACGAATGGTTTGAGCGGTAAGTGAGTGTTCATAATGGGTTTGATCGAGGTGAAGGTCAGTTTTACGATGGCTGATCTTTTATTCGAACAATCCACCAACTGCGACAATATTAAACCCAGGTCAGCCTGTATAGTTATGTCCATTTTTCTCGATTCCAAAAATGCCCTTTAGCGTGAAATAAAACGTGCTCTATTATCAAGGAAAATCTGCCGAAATGACATTATTTGGTTATTTCAGCTGTCATTCACTTTAAAAAAGACTCCAAAATATTGTAGAAAACATGGCGATGGGAGAGAATTTGCTTGAAACAAGCAAATTCACTTGTTTTCCCTCATTGTTTTTCCTTTGAATTTCCTTCAATGCATATAAAACCCGGTTTGTCGGAAAATGGTTGCAAGAACCGGTAAATAGCAGCTTTTTTTCATTTCCGAAATGATATATGTTTGCTTGTTTAAATAGATGTGACCAATCACGCGAAAAGGGACCATCTGGGTAGTGCAAAAAGTGTCGATCCAAGTCAGACTGTGCGATCTGCGCAGGCTGACTAGGGTCGAAACTTTCCGCACTGAGCTGATTTCTAAATCTAGAATGGTCAATCTAACTTCTCATGAAAGAAATTTTGAAATGCGGCCTCTGGTTGACCTGTACCTGAATAAATCTCTTTTTCAAAAATTTCTTTAAAGAATTCCAAAATGGTCCCTTTTGCGTGAGGGGTCGCAATTGATATTTTTTTGCATTTTTCAAGTATTGACGATTAAATCTATTATAAATTTTATTGTCATTTGGGCAGGTTTTTCTAGAGAACGGATTATATATATGACCGTTTCAAAACTTTGATCTAGCGATAGGGTAGGTCAGTTTTAAGTACTTACCTATTAAATCCGTTTAATCGGAATAAACACAACTTTTTGTTCACAATGATAAATGATTCCACCCGGAGAAATAACGGTCTATCACAAACACCTCGCTGTTTTGATTCAAACCTAATGATGGAGAGATTAACTCGAGTAATTCTTATCGCTTCTTTATCACTGCCGCATGCATGCAAAATTGCTTAATGAAGGAACACACGTGTTATAGTTAAACCCTTGAATAATTCACGGATTTGGTTTGTTTAAGTCTCACTAAACATCCTTAATGTCGTAAAACTGTATTGGTAACAACACAGTTCTAAAAAGACACCTAATAAACTAAGGAATACTTTCCCGTTATGTCGAAATCAATAAAGCGCGCCCTTCAATACTTCGAGAATTACGCACTTCAAGTTATCGGTCGTGTAAAAATGATTGAACATTATAATTTTTAACCAAACATCACATTTTGAAATAATCATTAAAAAAACAAACAAACAAACAAAAAAAAAAAAAAAACAAAAAAAAAAAAAAACGGCAAAATATGAGCAGTCGAAAAATAACAAAAATCTTAAGAAGGGAAAATATAGGAATTGCTCGTAAAAGATAAATTATCTCCACCTCAATCGACTAAATGATAAATATTTAAGGTAGTAGCACCGTAATAGTTCCGCAACATTTTGGACCACATGTTCCTTTACAATGTTAACCGAGGTTTCCTAATGAAAATCATTAGGAAATCTCGGTTAATACTGTTAAGGTTCGTGACTTCCGAAACGTTGCGGAACTGTTACGGGTCCACCACCTTAACATAATAATGCCGAGGACACTTTCAGCCCCTTTTTGTGAGTTTTTTTTTTTTTTTTTTTTTTGTTTTGTTTTGTGTTTTTTTTTTTCAGAGAGTTAATACAGACATATCAACTTGACATAAGTAATTCTAAATTACAGAAAAATGAAAAGCACTATTTATACAGCATAACAGAGACGTAATATAATGCCCTCTTTCAGTAGCGAAATCGAGTAGGTATTGAACAATAAGCTGATATTTGTACATCATAAAATTTCCAAAAATTGACACATCATCTTTGCACACTATCCTTCCCTAATAAACCACCACAATGCCCCGTATAGAAGCTGTCTAGTGTATTGATGCTGTTAGATTTCAATAGAAAGTCGTCACCTATAGCCGTTATACAGTACACGTAGGTTACTCGATGTTACTTAGCTCAATTCAGACGCTAGATAAATCTAATCTGTTTTTTTTTCTGTAATTTTGATGTCTTGGAAAGATAGGGAGAATTCTAAATAGAGAATAACATGTAAGCGTCTTAAAATACCAATGTTATCTGATCGAGGTTGTGAGAATTTATCATGACGAGGCTTTGTCGAGTCATGATTATTGTTCGCAGCCGAGACCAGGGCCCGCGGTAATAAAACTTTTCTCATTCTTAATTTAAATTTGTCTCTAATTTCAATTTAAGATTAAAGTCGTAATTCTTTTTTAATACTTATTTTAATGTAATAACATAAAAGATAATATATTTAAGTTGTAATAAATAACAACATATTAATATTATCTTTTATTTTCATACATTTATTTAAATTTAGAGTTTGAGAAAATGCTCAGTTGAGCTTGAGAAAAGTTTAATAACTTCGGGCCCTGAAAACATTGATATGTTACGACTCTTATTTATTATATTTATCATGCAATCGTTTTTCATCACTGAATTATAATTGACCCTTGAAAATCAGACTTGAAATTTCGATCTTATTATGATATAATAGTTATTTTGTCTATACCACTGGGAAACTCGAATTCTCTTTTCAAGGAATCAGGGGATTTGGTGTTTTCCTTAACATTTCCGGGTAGATTATCGGTAGATCACCAATGGTAAATTTCACCGACATATCACTGATACTTGTATAATACCGAAAGATTATGCACTGCAACCGTTACGTTTAACCTATTTGACCTAATATAAGGGGGGAAATTACAGATAAAACATCGTGAATTTGGCAAGTTGAGTTATTTTGGAATATATTTTGAATGATATTGAATGGATGTGTCGAGCGAGTTTTGAATGAAATTTAAGTGAAGTTATTTAATATTGCTAATTTCGTCCAACTTGGGTGAAATAGGCAGTATTCCTTACCCTCTTTAATGAAATCTTCGTACTTTTCTAATTTTGTGTCATCATCGATAAATCAGACGCTTACAATTTAAAACCATGTTATTATTTGATCGATCTGATTGAAATATTTATCATTTTAAACTATTTACAAGCGTTTTTTTAAAACAATATAGAAGCGTTTTTGACACTCATCTCGATCAAAACCACTGAAAAACACCTCGCTCAGCGCTCCAATCATGCATTTCAAAGACCCTCTCAAATCACTCTAAACGCCCCGAATTAGTTAAAAAAAAAACACTACAAAATCGCTCAAAATGTCTACATTTCAATCAAATCGGTCAAATATTAACATAATTTTATTGGCTGGTGTTTGGTCGTTCTGCATCTGGTTTGACAGTGAAGGCACAAAAACCTGAAAGAAACGAGTACTACACAGATTTATAAAAGGGGTGGGATGAGGGGTTAAAAGATCGTCGCTTTTTTCGTCAAATTGAACGAAATTTGCGATTATGTTATCTCCCTTGAAAATAATTCAAAACTTGCTTTCTACGCTCACTCAATGTCACTCAAAAACTAATCCAAAATCACTAATGCTGTCAATTTCATGATGGTATAAACTGTTACTGTATGAATCTAAATTTGATGTAAACCCGGAAGGCAAAAGTTCAGTAATTACAACATTCAATTACAAAGGCGTCTTCAAACTTAAGAGACCTTTATCAAAATTCAAATTTAAATCACGCCTACAATTTGTGAAATTATACTTATAGTTTTGCTAAAATTGAAATATAACCAATTGATGCATTTTAGATCGTCACAAAATAAGAGATTATATGTAAATTCTATAAAATCTTCAGTTAAAACATCGTGAAATTGACATGCATCTCGATCAAAACCATTCTAAATCGGTTACTCAGCGCTCCATTTATTTATTTCAAATATTCACTCAAACAATTCAAAAACGCTCCATAATCACTAAAAGGATAAGATCAAAAACTTCATGCAAAACAGATATAGCTAAAAATCACGATTTTACTAAAACAATAGAAATTATGAGAGTCTACTTGGATCTTGAAGAAATATGAAGCTATTTTTAGATCTTGTATGCATATTTTATGAACGGGAGGTAATAAATATCGCAATTTTGTTCATCCGATACACAATTAGCGATATTTGATTAGATCCCTTTCAATTCACTCAAAACTTGCTCCTCCCGCTCATTCAATTTCATTCCAAAGTCATTCCAAAATCATTCACCCTGTCAATTTCACGATGTGGTTAACTGTATATATGCTGACCAAAAAAGACAAAATATTGTAGATTTTAATATTAGGTCGCAAGAGTAACCCTTGTCATACTTAGTATAAAAATGGAATAAAGATCAACTTTTAAATTCCATCAAAATATAAAAGTACTAAAACACTGGGTGAACTTACTGTGAGTCAGTAATCATCCTTGATATGATTCGAAAAATTTTCTGGTAAGCCCCCGGTCCCACAGGCCCTGATTTCAAATTTTCCAACATCGGAATAATATCGGCGTGGGTCGGGATCTAAAATAAATCGGGGTAGATTTTGAACATGTACATTCTTAAATCGTGTCGAAATCGGTGTAGCTCGGTGCACGTCGTCGTTGTTCGAAGCATGCAAGTCGTCGGTTTTCGGCGTTATTCAGGTCCAGAATCGACTTGTCTGCTTCGGCGATGAAACCAAAATAACGCCCAAGCCTCACAGACCCCGATTTCCAAAATAATCGTAGTGCTTCGGGAGAACGCATTTTCTCCGAAATACCACGAATTCGAGCCGTTTTTCTCCGATCATCCTTGGACGGGGCGTATTTTTAGACATACATGCGGTGTGTTCCCGATGGGCTGCAAAAACCCACGATGCGATACGATTTACTACGCTTTTGCCCCGATTTTGTTCCGAAGTTCCCCGAGTTTAGGAGCCGAGTTACAACGAAACAGTACGATCTAGACCGACTCTCCCGATTTCTTACTACGATCCACACAGATTTACTGCGACCTACGCCGACAGATCCGGATCGACTACGGGTTTAGCAGACTGGAAGCAAATTGCAGACATGTTTGCCGATCGCTGGCAGGTACCCAATGAATTGTTTTTGCATATTTCCGTTTATTTAGGCTATCGTCGATACCGTAGCACATGCCCATATGAGCGACGCCCCCAGAAGACAGTTAGTTGTTACGAGGGATAGTGCATGAATACATGACGAAACTACTGCTGAGACCCGCCATGGTTCTTTAACGTGCTCGGTCTAAAGCACCGTCTCACGGGGCCTCGGTTTAACGTCTCATCCGAAAGACAATTATTTTTGTTAGTGTACTAGCCCGGGAATCGAACCCACGCAGTCGAAATTCAATGGTTTTGAAGTCCGGTGCTCTACCAACTGAGCTAATCGGGCTTGTGAAATTGTTTTTAAAGTTGATTCGCCTTTTTGTTTGTTTGTTTGTTTGAATGGGTTTAACGCCGCTTTCAACAATCTCGCAGTTATATCGCGGCGGCCGGAGCACCTAACAATGGATTCCTGGTATTTCTTTCACCTGTACTACCATTACACCCTTTCCTAGCCTCCGACTGCTATTTCACATAGGTTTACGATTATCTACCCATTGGTGAAAGACAAACGTCGGAAAGGATATTTGCCGCCACCGGGGATCGAACCCACGACTTCCGGATTGGAAGTCTTATGCCTAACCAACTGCGCTATTGTTGCGGCGGTTCGCCTTTTTATACTCCTCGGAATTCGGGGTACTTCGTCTTTATTCATCGTAGTACTTCGTAGTAAGAAATCAAAAGAGCAGGCCTGCTTCGTATTATTTCGAAGTAATTTGGCTCAATAACTCGTACTACTTCGGAATAAAATCGTGACAGATCGAAGTACATCGGCTCGCTTTGTAGCTAGCTCGTCAGGAAACACCTACGGTTTCTAAAAAAAAAACATATCCAAGGTTGGCCGGCAAAAAAAAAAACAAAAAAAAAACAGTCCAAATTCGTAGTAGATCGGTGAAAATACGCACTACGGGCTATACGATTATTTTGGAAATCGGTGATTTTGAATCCAACACGCTTACTGCATTTCTTTCGAGCAAGATAATAAGAATACTTGCTAATTCTTGACAGTTTTGATCCTAATTAGTCTGCGCTCTCAACATATTTTTCGAGGATCGATACTTTCCCCACTTTCGCTATTCTACCTTTCCGCGTGACGGGTCACCATTAATTGGCTACTCCGTAACATGTAGTGTAAAAGTTTAGAATCACGCAACTCTGTGGTTTGATTGTGAGACTGAAAGTCGCCGTATGTGATGAGATGGTCCAGAATTAAAAAACCGTGTGTCATACAGTTAGTAACGTCGGGAAATTGACATTCACCTCGATCAAAACCATTGTTAATCGCAAATTCAGCGTTTCAGTCAATGTATTCCAAACACTCATTATAATCACCCAAAACGCTCCGAAATCAGTAAAAACTCTTCGAAATCGTTGAAAATAATCAACATTTAAGTGAAATTTATAAAATTATTCCAACACCTTTTTGCCAATGCTGACTTTTAAACGTCTTATTGGTCCGTGAAGGCACAAAGATGGGATAGTACGTAGATTTATTTAAAGGGAGGTAATAAATATTGCTAATTTGTTCCAATTTGGACGAAATAAGCGATATGGTGTTATCTCCCTTATATTTCACTCAAACATAGATCCACACAGTTAATCAATATCATTTCGTAAATTTCCAAAATAATTCAACTTGTCAATTTCACGATGTTGTTAACTGTATGAAACATATGCGATTATGCTTTCCTTAAGGATTGGTAAACTTAACATAATGAAGATGGGACCGTTAATGAGCACTCCTGCATTGTTTTTAAGAACTTAACGCTTGAAAATCGAGTATCTGTTGACTAACCACAAAATTCTGTTTTGATGGTAGTTCGTCACTAGGGTTTTTTTTTCGAAAAAAAAGGGGGAATTTTATCCACAAGTTACCGCCTATCACGTATTAATGTTGTTTATGAAAAGTGCTAAGATCATCTGTACAATGACAATTATTAGTTGTTGTTTTTTCATTATTGGACGAGTAAAAAAAAGGTCGAAACAATGGTCCCAAAGACGATAATAAAACCTTTTTAATTTCAATAACTTTCTAGGATATTATGCTGTAGATACAGTTAAAAACATCGTGAAATTGACATTCGTCTCGATCAAAACCATTCTAAATCGTGCACTCAGCGCTCTATTCATTTATTCCAAACACTCACTCAAACCATTTAAAAACGCTCAAAAATCACTTAAAAGATAAGATCAACTTATTTTATTAAAAAAATCTTTGTCACTTTCCCTTTATGGCTATTTATAGGTTGGGCATCAAATATAAGCTTGTGACGGCTACAGTTAGTAACATTGTGAAATGGACATTCGCCTCAATCAAAACCATTCTAAATCGCCCACTCAGCGCTCAATTTTTTTCTTTCGAACATTCACTCAAACCGTTTAAAAACGCTTAAATCAACAACGTGATTCAAAATAAATTTGGGTAGAGAAAAATCGCGATTTTACTGGTATTATTCAAATTGTAAGCGTCTAAAAGATTCTTGAAGAAATAGGAAGCTATATATAGAACTTGTATGCATATTATATTAAAGGAAGGTAATCAATATCGCTAATTTTGTTCATCCTGAACAAAATTTGCGATATAGGATTACCTCCCATTAAAACCCACTCAAAACCCGCTTCACATACTCGTTCAATTTAATTCCTAAACTATTCTAAAATCATTCATATTGTCAAATTAATTTTGTTCAGGATGAACAAAATTAGCGAAATGTATTACCTCCCTTTAATAAAAAATACATAAAAATTATATAAATAGCTTCATATTTCTTAAAGAACCAATTTCTGACGCTTGAAATTTCAATTATGTCAGTGAAATCGCGATTTGGTTCTTACTTTATTCGTTTAGAAGGTAGTTGTTGATCTTATATTTCTTAATATTTTTTTTTTATATTTTATTCAACCAAGTTTACATTATCATATTATTTTAGATGTCTATATCTACATTTTATAATATGTCACTTGTTTTATTTGGTTTATTTGAACCGCGTTATTGTGACCTTTGGAAAAAAATGGTCTTAAGTCCGAATCAGTAATATTCAAAGTAATATTTTTGTTTTTTATCTTAAACAGAAAAGTCCCCCAGAGTGATTGAAAGAGTTTAGAATAACCGATATTTCGAAAGCGTTAATTTGGCGCGTTCTTTTAGAACGTCATAGTCCCAATTTGGTCATTTATTTTTATTTATTTATTTATTTTTTGTAAGCAAGTGACATATTATATTTGACGAATTATATATAAACATAATATCATATAGACAAACAGTTCATATTTGATAACCCATTTACATTTTTAAAAATTGATTTAAAGATGAAAGAATACTCTAATTAAACGTTTTAGTAAAGAGGAAAAAGTCAATTTAAACGATTCTTTTTCGTATATTTATTTTCGATTATTCGGTGTATTAAGCATAATGTCGATTCTAAACTGAAACTCTGCAACTACACCCTAAATCAAGCCATAGTTACAAGCTTCCGAACAAATACGACGATATGTTTATCTATTTCTTTTTATGTAGATCGATGACAGATATTATTGCGTAAAATAAATATATGAATTGTAGAACTTATATTACTAACGCTATTTTAATAAACCTTACAACTACAGCGTTTGTATTTACAAGATTCTAGAACAATCGCTATCCATTATCCATTAATTGCTTTGTATATGAACTATTAATTATCAACATTAATCTATACTGATGAACAAAAAGGTTTCAGTTTGTGTTTTCGGTAAAATGGCAATTGTAGATGGGTTATCAACTTTCAATGCGGAAGAATAAAATATATCATTTAAACATATTAACAACATAAACAGTATAAAATAACAAAAAAAAAAATGGTTTTAACGGTGTAAGTAGAAAGAAAAAAGGAAAGATATATGTGAAGATGTTACTACAGAAAGTAAGTACATCACTTCTTTTACATCATAAGGTGTTCTTGGTGTTTGTTACTAACATTATGTATTTAGCGTAGGTCAGTTTAGATATTTGAAGATTTCTTATTCTTTTTTCTTTGTCTTAATTACTGACTCGAGTGATGCTTTTGACAATTGCCCAATATTTTTCAAAGTTTTTGTTTGAATATTTATTTCGTATGACATTATTATTTCTTAATAATTTCGAGCGTTTTTGAAAGGTTTGATTGAGAGTTTGGAATGGAATAGAATAATGGAACGCTGAGTGAGCGGTTTAGAATGATTTTGATTGAGATGAATGTCAATTTCACTATGTAACTATCTGTACGTGATGACGTGGTGTGGCGTATTTAAACAGAGATTCTAAATAGTTGCTAAAAATATTTCTATGTGATATCAATGCTTCTACATTATACGATAAAGATTCCTTGCCGTCTACCATATGTACTCCGTCACGCGAAAAGGGACCATCCGGGAATTCTGTAAAATGAATTAATGAAAAGGAGATTTAAGCATAGGTCAAATAGAAGTCGCATTTCAACGACTCTTTCACTGGACGATAGATTGATCATTCTAGATTCAGAAAATAAGCATGGTGCTAAAAGTTTCGACACTAGTCAGTCTGCGTAATCCGCGCAGTCTGACTAGGGTCGATACTTTACGCACTTCCCAGATGGTCCCTTTTAGCGTGACGGGTCACATATACAAACTAAAGTTAAATTTTTCGCCGTTTATATTTTAAAGCCGGATATGGTGTGACCTTGACCACGGGTATAACAAAATGAAACAGACCGATAAAATATCAAAGATTGAAACTATTTAACAGGCCGGGTTTTACAGAATAGAACAGAACAGATTATTTATTCAACAATATGACTTGAACACATTATGGTTCTTTACCACGTTGCTATAAGAGCCAGCTTGTGTGCCAATGTAGTTCAAATATTTCTTAATCACAGCCCAATAGCATTCGAAAAAACACACCGTACAACCGGTTGCGGCGATGACGGGTGAGAGTCAACTACGACAACACCGGAACATTATGCCGAGGAGCCGGTAGGTCAAATAAATTTATTCGTGTAAATAAACGATGGAAGCTTTGGTATTCTAAAGCAGATAAATGATCGTGTAAGTGTCCAGCGCATCTCTAAAATAAATCTTTACTCATATCCTTCCCAAATAAGGCCACAATCATTGATTATTTCGGAGGTTTCCCATGAAAAATTACGAAATTAGACTTTATGCTCTCATATTTCGCCTATCTCTCAATAAATGCTATTTTAACTTGTACACAGCTGAAGTCTTATCATCCGCCGATATTTCTTCATAATTTGAAGCCATAATTCAAAAAATTAAACACACAGAGGATCCCCAAAGACGACATGTAGTAAGAAAAATTGTTGCTTCTGTAGACAGTCGAAATTTCACGGGGTTGACGAAGACGACAGAATTGAATTATTTGTGATTGCCGATGTCGACAAACCCATATTCAGATTCTCGCATAAAAATGATCATTTTTGGTGTCGTATTTTTCAATAACACATCAAAATAATTTAGATCGACATACATACTGACATTCATGTCCACTAATTTTAAATGGTGTGTTATATCGAAAATCGTGCTGTCGTAGTTGACCCTCAACCGTCATCGCCGCAACCGGTTGTACGGTGTGCAAAATAGATATCTAAAATATTTCAAAAAAGACTTAAACTGTATTACTTCCATAGCAGTGCCACGAAGAACACAATACATTTACAGTTAAGAACATCGAGAAATCGACAAAAATTTGATTTTGGAGTGAAATTGATTGAGTGTGTGGAGCGAGGTTTGAGTGAAATTCAAGGGAGGTAATCCAATATCGCTAATACTATTCAAGACGAACAAAATTGGATAATTTTAACCCCCCTTTAATAAAAGATCCATATTATTCTATTTGTTTGTCTTTGTTTTTGAATCAGACCCTTTAAAATCCACATGAGCCAATAAAATCGTAGAATAATTTGATCGATTTGAATAAATGTTAATGACTTCGGAGCGTTTTGATCGATTTGAGTGAGTGTTTGGAATGAATGAATGGAACAGCCATTGAATAGTTTGATCGGAATGAGTGTCAATTTCACGATGTTTTAACTGTACGTCGACGGAGTTTAAAAGTCCCGCTTGAATATTTCTTTTTTCGCGAACTGCGCAGTCTGACTAGCGTCGAAATTTTCGCACTGAGCTGATTTTCTGAATCTAGAATGATCAATCTAGCTTTCTTTGAATCAATTTCTGAAAAAAACTACAGTTAACAACATCGTGAGATTGACAAGATGAATGATTTTGGAATGATTTAGGAATGAAATTGAATGAGTGTGTGGAGCGAGTTTTGAGTGAATTTAATGGGAGGTAATCCTTTATCGTAAATTTTGTTCAAGATGAACAAAATTTGCGATATTGATTACCTCCTTTTAATAAAAAATACATTCAAGTTTTCTACATGGCTTCCTATTTTTTCAAGAACATGTGAGACGCTAATAATTTGAATTCTGTTAGTAAAATCGCGATTTTTCTCAATCAAAACTTATATTGAATGACGTTGGTTATTCTATATTTTTCAATGGGTTTGAGCGTTTTTGAATGGTTTGAGTGAGTGTTTGGATTGAATGAATGGAGCGCTGAGTGAGCGATTTAGAATGGTTTTGATTAAGGTGAATGTCAATTTCACGATGTAATTAACTGTACCCCTCTTCGATCTGAACTAGACCTTATCTCTTTTCCAAATGTTTATTTGACGGGGTTCCCAGATGGTCGCTTTTTGCGTGACGGGTCACAAATACTGAAATGAAATGGATTTCAATAAAGAAGTGGAGCCTCTTGGAGCAATTTTGACCGCCGTCATAGCGCAGTTGGTAGCGCGTCGGACTGTCAATCTAGAGGTCCCGGGTTCGATCCAAGACGGTGGCACTCATTCTTTCCGGCTATTTGTCTTTCACCAATGGGTTGAAAATCGAAGACCTATGTGGAATAGCAGCTGGAGGCTAGGAAAGGATGTAATGGTAGAATTGGTGCGAAAAATACCAGGAACCCATTATTGGGTACTCCGGCCTCTGCGATGTATCTGAAAGAATGTTGTAAGCAACTTTAAATTCCAATCAATCAATCAATCAATCAATCAATCAATCAATCAATCAAGCAAGCAAGCAAGCAAGCAAGCAAGCAATCAAGCAATCAAAGAAGAAATCAATGAAGCAATCAATGAAGCAACCAATCAATCTTTCAAGCAAGCAAGCAAGCAATCAATCAAGCAATCAATGAAAGAATCTTGGGTGTTTTTTTTACTTTTTCGGGGCGTTCAGAATAATTTGATTAAGGGATTGAAATGTCGAACGAGGGGGCTAGAATACCCATAAATCGCTAACATGAATAACAAACCCTGCCCTGTCACGTCCGTATATAATTGTTGGGTCAATTAAAATTCAAAAAACAAATTTTGAGGAGGGTTATCTGGTTAAAGTCACTAAGAAACTTTTAGAATTGTCACCAAAGTTGCATTTATGCCTTTCGAATCTAAATGTACCTATTTCTTTTTTTAGGAGAAAAAACGTTTAAAGATTTCGAAGTTAACAACAGAAGATGTTGCATTTTATAGTCAAAATAGCCTCACGCAGACACACCAATATATTGCGGTCTTTCAAAATTTCACGAACAAATTTTGATAAAAGTCACTTAAGTCACTTTACTTCTTAAATCAATGCCCCGAGAGGTAAATAGAATATAAAACAGCAAGAATCGCGGCATGCAGAAAATAAACACTCAATTCTGTTAATTATTTATCTGAAAAACCTTTTTTGTAATAACATTGACATTGCTTTCATCTTCAGATAAATCGAAATATATATGCAATATTTCCTATGTAAAAATGCTGAGAATGTGAGAATTCAGGATTTATCTGATTTCTTCATGACAAATGATGCGTTACTATGGTAACCATTGGTTGAAGTGTCGATTACAAGAACAATTACTGTTTAAAAAAGGAACCCTCTGAAAGATGAGACATAGGCAGACAAATGTCATAGGTAACTTGGAGCGATAAGCGAGCATAAACCATCTCAGAGTTGATATTAACAGAAACAATACTGTACATTTACGTCAAACAATCAATTTGTAGAAACTCAATAATGATGCTGTTATTAACTTATATCTTGGATAAACATTCTGCTAGTAATTGGATGTCATAGCTTTTGTAAAACTTGACGTCTTAACAGCGCTTGGGAGGAATAAATCAGGTATGAATTAAGAGGATCACATTGATACTCCATCGCCCAGCTGGTCTCATATTTTGTTACCAATATACCATAGTAAGATAATAACTGTATCTTCACAAAAATATCGAACTAAGTGTAACAAATAGCACGCCAAAAATGAAGGTTTGCTCAAATGTAAAAGAAATGATCTTTTAAGCATGCAGATTTACGAATATTCTAAACATATTTTCAACGCTGCTAAATATTAAGTCATGATCGCAACATAAGTAAAAACAGAGTTACTTATGCATGTCATGTAAGTTAACCCAAAACCAAATGATGAAACATACTTTCCTATAGTGAACACTTTTCTACCTTGGGTTATCAAAACCTCCAAACTGAAATGACGAGCGTTGGGTTACCCACATTCGATTTTAGTTGATGTATGTGAATTGATATATATCAATGGTGTATCTTAACCTTAAATTAAACGACCACTTACTTGGGATTGGCCAGGCCAGGGCAAAATTCATATATTATACATAACAATTTTAATCCTGAAAGAAATAGTAAAATAAGAGGAGGCCTGCAGCAATTGGCTTGAAATTTCGAACGGTGTTCTCCAAAGCTTTATGCTTGGCCCCACGCTCTATAATATTTTTATTCACGACATTTTAACTTCAAACATAAAACAAATCTGTATAATTATGCTGATGACAACACTATCGCATACCCTTACACTGATATAAACATGTTGAAATCTGTTCTTGAAAAAGAAAGTTGTATTTTTATTGAAGCTGATCAAATGCAGGAAAACCCCGATAAAATCCAGGCCATCGCTGAAGGTGGCAAAATACCTAAGCCCTTGTTTTCAGGTCAGCGATGATGACATCACTTCCGATGATGCGGTAAACTTTTAGGTATTGACATATTGACAAAGATTTCGTTATATTTTAATGAACAAACCTTTAGATTCTGCAAAAAAAGCTGCCATGCAATTTTATATCCTGTTACGTCTCAGTTAATTCGAAAACAAAGTTTTGATTTACAAGTCTTTAATTAGATCAAACTTTAATTACTGTCCAATAGTATGGCATTTCTGCTCAAAGTCCCATACCGAAAGCTTAGACAAGTTACAGCATAAAGTATTAAACTAATTTTTTAACGATTTTGAATGTTCCTATACTGACCTCCTGAGTAAAGCAAATATGCCCTCTTCACATCTAATCAGAACAAGAAACATCACCATTGAAACTTAAAATGCTTGTAAAAATTTCACTGTCATATGTACATGATCTTGTCTTTATTCTTTCAATTAAGTAAAAAGTGAAGAAATCCCCACTGTTAGAACTGCAAACTATGGTAAAAGATCCTTTAGATTTGAGATTCCCCAGGTATTGTGTAGTCTACCAAATGATATAAATATCATTGATAACTTTAAAGAACTCTACAGACTGTTGAGCACCTGGACAGGCCCCTCATGTGAATGTTCAATGTGCATTTAGCTTAGTATAATTTCTGCTCTGGCGTTTTTATGTTCTAAAGCAAATTTATAGGCTTTTTCGCATGTCTTCTTTATTTGAATGTTCATTTTTTTCTTTTATACAGGCTGTTCTGTTTTTCTTTCTGTTCATTGATACACTGTTATTTACGTCGAAAAATAGCTTTAAGCTAATGTTTATTTTTTCTAGAAACGATTACAAATTAAGCTTCTTCTAGCTTGAAATAAAGATGTCACCTTGACAAAAGGCGATGAGTGCTATCATTTATCAAGCAGGATAAAAAATAAAAAAAGTAATGAAGTCGGGGAAAATTCGAATAACGGTTTATTGCAAGATTATGCGATATATTGTAGTTTTCAAAAATAATGGAAAAATATAAATTCTGAGGTACATTATTTTTTTTCAGGAATGACGTCAAGCGGTCGTTTTCGCGAAATAGCCGGATTAACACAGACGAATGGTGAATAATTTATCAAGGATATAACAGGACTAAAAGCTGATGCTGATATCCTCGTTGGAAACTTTAACTTACATGGGATTGAATGGAACTCGAATAGTACAAAAACAGAGAACGGGTGAGGTAGACTTTAAAACGGTTAGGGACTGCTTTTTAAATCAGATGATGAAACTAGACAAATATTCAACATGACAAAACAAGCTTTCAAAAGATGAGGGGTGAACTAGATAAATAATTGGAGAGAATCCCATATAACAACAAGAGGACCATGATGGTTCTAGATCGCTCACCTGACTCTCTTTGATCACTTGGACATCACATCAAGTAAAAAGGCAGATGTCAGAAAGAAGATAATTTCTACATAAAACCAAGTTTCACTAAATTTTGGCCATATTTGAGGCCATTAGAGTTATTTCAAGTAAATTATCATTAAGACTCCTTTTCCTGTGATATGGCATGGATCCTTCCCATTTTCAACAAAGTTCATTCTTGTGAGCTGGCAAACATTTTGACCAAGTTTCATGAAAATTGGACCATATTTTTGGCGTCTGGAGCACTTAAAGGAAAAAAAGTCATTAAGGCCCCTTTTCCCGTGATATGGCACGGATCCTTCCCATTTTCAAAAAGGTTCATCCTCATGACCAAACAAACATTCTGACCAAGTTTCATGATGATTGGACAATATTTGTGGCCTCTAGAGTGTAAACAAGAAAATTGTCATTAAGGCCCCTTTTCCCGTGATATGGCATGGATCCTTCCCATTTTCAATAGGGTCCATCCTTGTGACCTGACCAACATTCTGACCAAGTTTCATGAAGATTGGACAATATTTGTGGCCTCTAGAGTGTAAACAAGAAAATAGTCGTTAAGGCCCCTTTTCCCGTGATATGGCATGGATCCTTCCCATTTTCAATAGGGTTCATCCTTGTGACCTGACCAACATTCTGACCAAGTTTCATGATGATTGGATCATATTTGTGGCCTCTAGAGTGTAAACACTTAAATTGTTGACGCATGACGACAGACGACGCACGACGCACGACGGACGACAGACGACGGACATTCAATGATCACAAAAGCTCACCTTGAGCACGATGTGCTCAGGTGAGCTAAAAAGTCACTGAACAATGGAAAAGTTTCACAGGCAACGTGGACAAAGCTTTAGAGTTTTATTATAACAAGATAGTCAATTGGAAAAAAGACAAAAAGTCTGAATTTATCAGTCAACGACTTGAGTCAAAATTAAGCGAAACCAAAGATTCTGGAGCAAGATAAATAAAGGTGACGATGAAAGTGAAAGGATGAACTATGAGAAATCAGAAACCAAATAAGACAATCAACCCGTAAGAAAAGAAGATTGTCTCCAAAGCAATGGTAAACCCCAAATCGTTTGGACTTATGTACAAAGGAAAACTAAAATGAAAACGGGCATACCCGACCTATATACTGATGATAATAAACGTGGTATTGACAATTTGTGATACAGAAAAGGCGGACATTCTTGCAATTGTGTCTTTTATTCCGTAATGACCATTGATGAAGAGGAGGACCCCCCCCCCCCCCCCCCCAAAAAAAAAAAAAAAATCATTACATGTGAAAGTGAATTAAAGGATAATTTCCATAATAGAAGACGATATTAAAAAACGGTAATGAAACCTTATACTATTAAGTCCCTTGATCCAGACGGGACACACACCCAGAGCCCTCAGGGAGCTCTCAAATGTGTTGGCCAAACTACTAGCAATTGTTTTCAAGAATTCGATTGACAGTCGCTCTTTACCAGAACAGTGGAAGTAAGTAGACATAACTGCAATATTCAAGAAAGACGAAAGAAACTATACAGGAAAATGTCGACCGGTTATCCTTAGATTTATTTTTGTTGTAAAGTTTCCGAAACAATGATAAGAGAAAGCAAATTTGACCACATGAAAACCAATGAACTATTTAACCCTTGGCAGTATGGATTCATTTCTGGTAGATCAACTTTATTGCAACTACTCACAGTTCTAGAGCAGTGGACTGAAATAATAGACGATGGTATTAGTATAAATGCCGCCTATTTTGACAAAGTTAGCCATAGAAAGCTACTACATAAATTAAAACAGTACAACATATTACCTCTTTATAGAAACTGGAAAGAATCATTCTAAGTAACAGTTTGTTATTGTTAATGGAACCTACTCTGAACTTGGGAACGTCAAAAGTAGAATAGGGATTAGTGGTAGGGCCCGAACTCTTCGTACTTTTCATCAATAACACTGACGTTGAATTAGAAAAAACAGTGACATGTTCATCTTAGCGGATGATACCAAGATACATAGAAGATATTGTAATCCAGATCAATTGTAAAAGTCTCAAGAGTTCATATACCAAATGCAAAAATGTTCTGATCGTTAGTTATTAAAATTCCATTCGGAAAACTGTAGATCTATTCATATTGGTAGTGGACAACCAACCTAATTTGAATACAAACTAAACCAGAATAGACACCAATGAAAATGAGGGATCATGAAAAAGTTATTTGAGTTATTATTGATTCAAAACTTAATTGCCCATTCTCTCTTAAGGCCAACGCCAAAATGTTTGTGTCCCATGTTACTCCAGAGTTTTTGAAGTGGAATTGAGTCAGTACAATGCGTGGAATGTGTCTCTTGTAACTGATTTCCCTTTCTATATGACTGATACGATCTTTTTATTTACGTCAGTATATGGCAATGTTAGACAAGGCTCTTAGGTTAACAACAATTCTAAATTTACTTTGAGTTGATGCACATGCCATATGTATACTGGGCAAAAATAAAAAAGTATCCACCCAACAAAACTTCGGATTTCTTTAAAAGTACACACAGAAATTCTATGAAATATATTGCAAACTGCGATCTGATCATTTGGAAATAATTTTGAAAAGATTTCTAAGCAATTCTAAATTTACTGTGAGTTGATGCACATGCCATATATATACTTGGCAAAAATAAAAAGTATCCACCCAACAAAACTTCGGATTTCTTTAAAAGTACACACAGAAATTCTATGAAATATATTGCAAACTGCGATCTGATCATTTGGAAATAATTTTGAAAAGATTTTTTTTGTGAATTGAAGAAGCCGCTACCGAATTGTGGGCGTAAACGTCGCCAGGGAGTCGTTTTTTAAAAATCGCAGACTCTCTATCAAATATTCAATTGATTTTTCCGACAGTTTTAAGCTTGCCAAATGCAATATGAGTGCGTTAGGTATGCTGGATTGATAAGACATTTTGATACCTTCTGCCACTTCCTGCTTATGCTACGTCAAATGAACACAAACAAACATAAAACATCCTACGCAGATTCAAAGCTCAAATTTACCAAATTCTGTCTTCACGTTCCTTGTGGAGAAAACGAATTCCAAAATTCTCAATTTTATTTTTTACTGAAAAAAAAACCCACAACATTTGCATTGCCACGTTTCGCCAACGTTTTCCCTCGCTCATTGGAGAGGTTCGTATGAATATCAAGGAAATTTGTTCGCCTTACACCCGTTAAGACTTAAAAGGCTATTGGCTTGGTTTTATAGTTTGACGATTTTATAGGTCAAGACAATCATTTAACTTCCGTTTTGAAAAAGTGATTGAGAAGCGCAAATGCAATCGCGTCAACGTGAATGAGAAAAATTGGCGTGACGTTTTCCCAGTGGCCTTATTGAGTTGAAGGGGGAAAAGAACAATACTACTCGGTCGGAAATAGTCAGCAATCATCTTTATTGTTCTTCGCTTTCAAGTAATGTCCTTAAAATTTAATCAACGTTCGGCGTTTTTTTTTTTATTACGCCTGTGGTCAAGTTTTCTCGGTCTCGGTACAAAACTGTGTTGTGTGTTGGAACACAAATATTGTTTAATTTTTCTGAGCTTTAGAGGTTAAATGCATTTTACTGCCTCGGTGGCCTAGTGGTAAATGCACTCGACCCGTGACCTGGAGGTCCGTGGTTCGAGCCCCACTGTCGCCGGGGTGTGTTTATGGGCAAAACACTTAATAGCCAGCTCCAGTTCACCCAGCTGTAAAAATGGGTAGCAGTGGGATAAAAACCATTGCCTCTCTCTCAGGGACGTGAAAACACCAGGATTGAGTGTTCGAGAGCGATTCTATAAGCTTAAGCTTTCGTCGCAATCGAACTAAAATAAATTAGTATAAACTAAACTAAATGCATTTGAGAAGAAACTCGAGATCGGAAACGTTACGTACGTCGACGGGGAAAACAAAGATTTTGTCGTTCCTTGAATAAACCAATAATGACACGTTGTTTGCATGTAACATGATGTGTGAATGAGAAACAGAAGCGCTGCAAACACATTGGGATCTTAATTTATCATTCAAGTGTAAAAGATATTGACAAAAGAAAAGTGGGTACTTTCTGTTTTTGCTAAGTATATGTAAATGGGTTCCCGGATATTCAACCAATCACAAGGCAACCAATTTCTTTGCAATTTACATCGAATTTACCGTTATTAATTCTATATACTACGTAACGAAAGATCTTCTTGCAAAATGGTCCAATTTCGTTAAGAGAACAGTTCATTAAGACATGTGTCCCGAATGAAGAGCGAATTGTTGAATCGAAAAAGAGTGACTTCATTGGTAAATTCGCAAAGACCTTTCCTCTACATCTGTTATAAAATAAATTATCTAAAAGGGGGCATTTATTGTTTGAATGATTATTCTTAGCACGGAATTTTAAGTAAAGAAATGAGATGCAAAGTTCAAATCATTCATTAATTTTGATTGAGAAATAAGAACTATGCACTGACACAACTACATGTATTACTTGTTTGCTGTTGTAAGTTGGCAAGAAAAAATCATTTAAGATCTTGTGAAACTTCTCGCTACATTCCTATATTCCTGGATGTATAAATGTCGTCTATAAGAGACCTCGTGTTTAAACATCATTCTTGAGTTCTTAATGGTCTTTCGTAATGAGCAACTTCTCTCTACTATTTGCACGATAAATAGATTTAAAACCGATTAAGCTATTCTGGAAGTACCGTATGATGTTCAAATGTCATACCTTGAGGAATCTGACTTCAGTCATTGAGTACAAGTGTGATATTTAGAAAAAAAGACAATTGGACTGTGATTTTGGGTAAAATTCGCAGAGTATTAAAAATGCCTCCGGACCACTTGATTATCCTTTTTGTAGGCTATTTTTACTTTAAAAGTTACACCGTATGTAGTTTTTATTACGAACTCGATAAATACAAATGAAACAGTAGACCATTTAAAAGAAAGTGGGATCGAGGTATATTATAGCGGAAGAGCTAAATACAAGACATTTTACATGCATCATATCTTGATAAACAGAAAATAAGAAAGGAAAAACATGTTTAAATTCGATGGACTTGTTTTATCCCGTATTGTCTACAAATTAAAAGAACAGTTCTGACATAGGTTTGGATTATGTATATTTATATTGAGAAATACAAAACAGGACAAAAGAAAACAAAATCTTGTTCGTAATACCATCTTACAAAGGTCTCTCTTTTTCTCTTTTGTATAAATAAAGCTAACGTATAGAGTGTTTAAGATGAATTTGCTAGGACTTGTTCACGATAAGAGTAGGGAAAATTATCGGAACAACAGCTTTTCAACTTTGATTAAACACTACACTACTAGTTATTCATTTAAACTTTTTCGTATAAAAAATATTGTAGTATGAAAGGATAGGAAATCAAGAAAACTAAGATCACATGGCAATCCCGGTCAATAAATAAAGGTTTGATCGATTAATAACTGAATCCACTCTTCATGAACTATCGGTAAGCACTATATCTTATTATACATCATTCCTTAATAAAACAAACCTGCCTTAAATTGATTCACACCTTAAAATGTTGTTCTATTGATGTTTTCTCTCATAAGCATAAAGCGGTATGTAGCTAATTAACCCCACATTCTTATTTTTGGCCTATCACATAAAAATGGATCCATTTTGGAATTAGTCGAAACTGAATAATGAGTACTTCAGAAGCTGACACTAATTCTTTAATGACACTACAGTGAACAAGGTTGTGAAATCTGCACTCGTTCCACTCAAAGCCAATTCAACTGCGCTCGCTCATCATTTAATCTTTCAAAAAAAGCTCAAACCAGTGCCCGAGGTTATAATACTTTTCTCAGGCTCATCTGAGAATTTTCTCAATTTTTAGATTCAAGTTAATGTATGAAAATAAAAGATAATATTAATTAGTTGTTATAAGACTTATCAATATTATCTTTTATGTTAATACATTAAAATGAGTATTAAAACAGAATTAAGGCTATAATCTCAAATTGAAATTTTAGGCATCATGTAGGTCTGTGAAGACTTGCAATTTTCCTCATATAGCATTGACATTATTTTATTGAAGATATCTACAAAAAAATCGAACATTTCGTTCAATTTGAACGAATCTTGCGATTTCTTTAACCTCCCTTTGATGTCATTCAATACTCGCCAATGCCAGGAATTCGATTTCATCCCTAGATAATTTCAGAAATATCCATTTCATCCATTTTACGATACTCTTACCTTAAGTTATTAAAATGGTATCTCACAGTTAAAAATATCGTAAAATCGACATTCATATCGATCAAAAACATTCTAAATCGCTCAATCAGCACTCCATTCATTCATTCCAACACTCATTCAAACCATTCAAAAACGCTCCAAATCACTAATATGATAAGAGCAATTACATCATCCAAAATAGATATAGCTAGAAATAAATGAAATAATTGAAATTTTGAGCGCCTGATTGGTACTTGAAGAAATATGAAGCTATTTATTGAACCCAAATGCATATTTCATTAAAGGATAGGGGAGGGATTTTATTATAATTTCCTTGAGAACTCGCTCCTCCCGCTCATTTAATTTAAATCCCAAATCCATCCAATATCATTAACCTGGTCAATTTCACAATGTTGTTAACTGCAGCTTTGTCAAACAAGAGGGCCGTTGGCCCTGGGTCGCTCACCTGAGAAAAAAGCTTCATTACCTAGGTATGTCCATGCAACCACAGAAAAAGAGATTTTCATTTATTCAATCAGATAACATTTGAAATAATCCCCCCCCCCTCTGCTCCTCCCCTGGTCATTATTTATTTAAGCTTTTTTCATAAAAGGTCTGTGATCAGCTAATCTATGCCAGATATACAGGCTGAGTCTGAGACTTTTAAAGTTTTCTTTAACGAGTTGATCAATCCATGTCAAATATATAGGGCGTAGGGATTCAAAATTCTCAACAAAGCACTCCCCCTCCCCTAAGTTGCTCTGCACCTGGTGAATCTACAGTCATGATTTTAGCTAATTCAATTAATGTCCATATGCTTATCATCCATGCCAATATTGAAGTCTGAAGGGCTCCTGGTTCATTAAAGGATGAAGGTTAAAGATTACAAAATTTTCACAAAAGTACTACCCTCTCCCCCCTGGTGCTCTGCACTTGGTGAAATTAAAGTCATGATTTTAGCTATTTATATTGAGGTTCATATGCTGATCATCCATGCCAATATTCAAGTCTGTCAGGCTCCTGGTTCAGAAGAAGAAGGTTAAAGATTACAAAATTTTCACAAAAGTACTACCCTCTCCCCCCTGGTGCTCCGCACCTGGTGAATCTACAGTCATGATTTTAGCTGTTTATATTCAGGTCCATATGCTGATCATCCATGCCAATATTCAAATCTGACAGGCTCCAAGTTCAGAAGAAGAAGAAGGTTAAAGATTACAAAATTTTCACAAAAGTACTACCCTCTCCCCCCTGGTGCTCCACACCTGGTGAATCTACAGTCATGATTTTAGCTATTTATATTAAGGTCCATATGCTGATCATCTATGCCAATATTCAAATCTGTCAGGCTCCTGGTTCAGAAGAAGAAGAAGGTTAAAGATTACAAAATTTTCACAAAAGTACTACCCTCTCCCCCCTGGTGCTCCGCACCTGGTGGCCCAACAGATATGATTTTAGCTATTTTTATTACGGTCTATGACCTGATCATCCATGCCAATTTTCAAGTCTATAGGGCTCTTGGTTCCGAAAGAAGAAGAAGGCTAAAGATTACAAAATTTACCCAAAGTACTACCCCATCCCCCCTGGTGCTCCGCACCTGGTGGCTCAAAAGATATGATTTAAGCTATTTTTATTAAGGTCTATATGCTGATCCTCCATGCCAATTTTCAATTCTGTAGGGCTTGTGGTTCAGAAGAAGAAGAAGGTTAAAGATTACAAAATTTACCCAAAGTACTACCCCCTCCCCCCTGGTGCTCTGCACCTGGTGGCCCAAAAGATATGATTTTAGCTATTTTAATTTAGGTTTATGAACTGATCATCCATGCCAAGTTTTAAGTCTGTAGGACTACTGGTTGAGAAGAAGAAGAATTTTAAAGATTTTCTTAAAATTTCGTCGTTTGTTGCCATAGCAACCAGAGTTTTTCATGGATTTCAATTCTTTTAGCTATTTTTGAAGGGGACCACCTAAGCAACATTTCTGTAAAATTTGGTGTTAATTGGCCTAGTAGTTTAGGAGGAGATGTCGTTTAAAGAAATTGTTGACGGACGCCGGACGACGGACGACGACCGACGACCGACGACCGACGGACGACGACCGACGACCGACGGACGGACGCCGGACGAAAGGTGATCACAATAGCTCACATGAGCACTTCGTGCTCAGGTGAGCTAAAAATAAAATATATAGTTGTGACAAGCACCATTTTACAGTTTTATTGTATATTGGTGCTAGGCAAAATTACAGTTAAGAATATCGTGAAATTTAAAATATGAATGATTATGGAATGATTTTGGAATGAAATTGAATGAATGTGTGGAGCGAGTTTTGAGTGAATTTAATGGGAGGTAATCAAATATCGCACATTTTGTTCAAGGTGAACAAAATTAGCGATATTAATTACCTCCCTTTTAGAAAATGCATATATGTTCTATGAATAGCGTCCTATTTCTGCAAGATCTAATCAGAAACTTACAATTTCAATTAATTCAGTGAAATCCCGATTATTTTCCCCGGCTATTTTTATTTCAAACACAGTTGTTGTTATATGTTTTTCAGTGAGTTTGGAGCATTTTTGAATGGTTTGGGTGAGTTTTTGGAATGAAATAATTGGATTGCTGAGTGAGCGATTTAGAATGGTTTTGATCGAGATGAATGTCAATATCACGATGTAACTAACTGTAGTGGAAACGTAGAATGACATGGGTGAAAACGTTTTAACGTTTAGAAGGTTTTCTGAATATTGAATGGAGGGTTCTTCTTTACCGCAGTTAAAATAGTTCACTATAAGGACATTTTGTGACCTCGACTGCCAATTCAGCTTAACTGTGTGTTTATTTTCTAGACATGTTTTTTTTTTGTTTGTTTTTATTACTTTTTTTCAAGTATTTTTTTCTTTGCTATAGTTGTTTAGACATGATTTAATTACTTTCATTTGTCAGATTAACACGCGATACTCATTTCTTATACAGGGTCGTCATTTTTCGATCAGCTGACCTTAGATTATTTTTGGTCTGGTCATCATTACTGACAGGAAAAACAACTTCTGAGAAAAGATGGAAACAATGATTGAGTTCGGATTTATGATGTAACGCACTGGTTAGTCGGATTGTATAAGGCCAAATTATGTACTTATGATCATACACAAGCAACTTGTTATCCTAAATATCTAAAACTTTTTTTTTCAAAACGTTTGTTACATATACTATGGCCTTTCCCGCATTCAAGATTAAAAAATTCGCGAAAATCTTTAGTAATCTTACCCTGCTTTCACTTGAGAGAACGGCAGATATTTATCAAACTCTTTCTTAAACGTTGAACACAATAAGTTTCAACCTGAACTGCTTTACTCATGTCTTAAGAGGAGAAAACCTTTTTAATTCTGTATAAAATGCATCTCTGAATACCAAATCTGTCTAATAATGTCGATATTTTTTGCCTTTATTGAGAGACGCTGCACATTATTCACCCAGTTATTCAGACAACTTCCTGATCTAACTGTAAAACCTTTGAAGTCGACGTGCTTGCAGACATACATTAAACACATTTCCTCTAATTTACATACAAGATCTCAAATAAAATCATTTGTAGAAATGAAATCAAAGAGCTGATGATGCCGAAATAGTGCTGATCAATGTGTTCAAAAACAAACAAAAAACATTCTTTTTTTCAAATTGTCAAGATTTTAAATATGCACATTTTTTCAGGATATTATCACAAAAAGTATAATTTTTTATTGCGGTGCATTTTAATCTTTTTTAAGAATCAAAACTAACAAGGCAGTTCTTACTGCAATACGTCCTAAAAAGTATTTCATCTTTGCATAAACAAAAGGTCCATGAGGGCCTGACACGCTATACTAACCATCACGATACTCCTCGGTTTGATTTGATATTCGTTGCTTTAGAAAGAATGTATGAATCTAAAATTATACTAGCAGACATTCTCTTTGAATAGTTTTTAAACAATGATCTTAATGCAACTTTTTTCTGTGTTTTCATTAAATGTTCACATAGAGCCTTCCATACTATGGCTTACCCTACAAACACTATTTTTTTTAAGACAATTTGATAAAAATTAAGCACATAACTGCATACCAAGAATAATTGCACTCCAATAAAATAAAGAATTTTGATTGGTTTAAATAGCATCACGTGGGGAAATCTGCTGCACTTTATTTCTGTATAAAATGCAGTAGGTCTTTCGGGACCCCCCCCCCCCCCTTCGATCTGCAAGTACTGTGTTTTAGAAACTCGAAAAAGCCCTCGTTCCCGTTCCACAAAGTAAAATTGCTGTTAAATATATTAGAAATAAAGATATTTTTGGAAGAATTTATGATTAAAATCCTGCAATTCAGAATCTGAGTCGATGTTTACAGCGAGTCGACAAAGACCAACAAGCAACCCTCTCAACTAAGCCCGATCACGATAGTTTCGTTTTGAAATGCAGAATAACTTGTCAAAATTATCATATTATTTTTTATCATAAGTACCTCTACGAATGTCAAAGTGTGGTTTATTAGTGTACCGTTTGATTAACTTTACACCATTTAACTTCGATAGCGAGAAAAAATATACGATCTAAAATTAGATTGTGTAATCTATGCTCGCAGAAAGTTGACTCGAAACTTTAATGTTTAGTCTAGTATTTTAATAGTCTCTTAGATCAAGAGGATTGCAAATATAAGGGCCGATTTTATTTTTAGTTTGTTTATTGGGGTAAAAAGTACAATTGCCTTAGCACATAGCTTAAGAATAAGGTGTTATTTGCTATGTGCTAAGACAATTGCACTTTATACCCAAATAAACGCAGTGTAAAAGACACTCATCTTTATAATATTTAGAGCAATTCGATACAATTGGACAATATTTGATGACTTTATTCCGTAAACGAAAATATGCTGAGCGAAAATCCATTAGGCTCCTATTCCCGTGTTTTCCAATGGATCAGTCTGGATTTCTTATGTTCCTACAATCACCCTGTGAAAGTTTCGAGAAACCCTTTAATCTTTGTAGGCTGTATAGCGTAAACTAGAACGTTTTTTTTTTTTTAAAATATTCGGTGACTTTTCCCGTGGTTCTACTAATCAGCCCAATTTTCAAAAACATTCCAAATGACCCCACAATCATCGTGTTTTATGCAGATCTGATTATATTTGTAGGTTTTATCGCCATTTAAAGATTATTTCGGCGCAAACTCAACAAGGCCCCCTTTCCCATGTTTTCCAACAGATCTGTCCCCTATACGATTGGGACCTTCCATATGACAGAACAACCATGTTTGAAAGTTTCAAACGAATGCGATTGCACTGGTGGACTTATCTCGTCAACAAGAATATCTTAATCGAAAAATACATAGGGCCCCTTATCCCATGTTTTCCGACTGATCAGCTCAATAATCAAAAGGAACCTTCCTTAAGCCCCTTCATTCATCCTGTGAAAGTTTCAAGCATATTTGATGATATTTGTGGCCTTAAATCGTAACCGAGACTTTTCTGAGCGTAAATGAATGGGGCCGTTTTTCCCGTGTTTTCCCATGTATAATCCCCGATTCGGAAGGAACCTTCCTTCTGATTCTACAATCATGCAGTGAAATTTTCAAGCAAAAACAATGCTATTTGTAGACTTTATCGCGTAAACAAAACTTGTTTAAGAACAGAAGGGCTGGAACCACGCCATCGCTATGGCTCTTCTTACCTTAATGATCCTCAATTCAGGATAATCGTCCATTTTAGAGATTGACGAAAGTAGACTGGTTATATTCGATGTCAAAACTTTTCCACGAGAATGGGTTATAAGGCATATCAAAAGTATAATGAATGGTACTAAATCCGAGAATTCAGATTAACCCATTTTTTGTATAAACACCGTTTTAGTACATTTTTTGTGCTGTTATTGTTTATCTTTCATCAAAAAATTTATCTATGCAGAAGTACAATACTTCCTATATAAAAAAGCTGAGAATGTAAGAATCAGGATTTATTTCATTTCTCCGCGACAAATGATGCGTTACTATAGTAACCACGGGTTGAAGTGTCGATTACATTTCAAAAAAGGATTCTACTGAAAGATGAGACATAGGCAGACAAATGTCATTGGTAACTTTGAGCGATACTTCAGTATAAATCATCTCAGAGTTGATATTAACAGAAACAATACTGAAGAATTACGTCAAACAATCAATTTGTAGAACTCAATTATGATACCGTCATTAACTTATATCTTGGATAAACCTTCTGCTGATAATTGGATGTCATAGCCTGTGTAACATTTGACGTCGAAACAGCGCTTGGGAGAAAAAAAAGCAGGTAGAAAATAAGAGGACGGGATGATCCAGAAATTCGTACAGTTGGTTACATCGTGAAATTGACATTCACCTCAATCAAAACCATTCTAAATCGCTCACTCAGCGCTCCATTCATTCCAAACACTCACTCAAACCATTCAAAAACGCTCAAACCCATTGAAAAATATAGATTAACCAATGACATTCAAAATAAATTTTGATTGAGAAAAATAGCGATTTCAAAAACATTATTCAAATTATAAACGTCTCATAAGTTCTTGAAGAAATAGGAAGCCATGTAGAAAATTTGAATGTATTTTTTATTAAAGGGAGGTAATCAATATCGTAAATTTTGTTCATCTTGAACAAAATTTACGATTTAGGATTACCTTCCATTAAATTCACTCAAAACTCGCTCCACACTCACATTCAATTTCATTCCTAAATCATTCCCAAATTATTTATGTTGTCTGTTTCACGATGTTGTTAAGTGTATAACTTTCGCATTTCTTGCTTGTTTAGTGCACAATTTCTTGAGTGAGCAGTTAGTTTCTACGAAAGGCATAACTGTTTTATTTTTGCAAAATCATATATTAAGCGGCCTTAAATTTCGTCATCAAAGTAACACATGTATGATTAGGCGGGGGAGCGTAAAAAATAAAGAGAATCTGTTTCATTGATCAAATTTTGCGAAAATTTTCGCAAATTTTAGTTGAAATTTTTGGCCCGAGGTAAATACGACATAACAAGGGAATCATTAATTGTACTTTAAACATTATTGTATGAGTTTTTACGGACACAGAATATTCTAAATATGCAAGAGAATAGCGACCTGAGTCAACACCAAAATGTGATTCTGTTTATTATCGAATTTTGTCATGAGTTATTTACCAACCCAATCATTTTAAATTAAGAAAAATGTTATTATGTCAAAAAAGAGAAGTTTTTCGTCACCATTGATATCCGAAAGGTTTCATGCTTTATAATAGGATTTAGAATGGTATAAATATAATGGGGTTTCAACGAACGAAGGCGTCCCAATTGATAGTCAATTTTTTCCAAACTTAATGGTCCTGTGTATGGGTCTCCACTTTACTAGAAATACTGTTAATATAGAAATTGTACAAATTTGAATTCCAAATGGAATATGGGTACTTTCTGCAAGTAAACTTATTTGGCACAACTAAGCATGAAAACACATGGGGACAAACTAGAACAAAGTTAATAATGACATCTCATTTGACGTTCTTGCTCCCCCGTCTACGTGCGGGGTCCATGTCTTAGATGAGTCACTTTACAGCCGCTATATAGCTTACATATTCAAAATTTTCCACATTTATTACACAGATGTTGCATTGAACGAATGTTTACTTTTTATTTTGTTAGTCAATTTTTCTTAAGTTTTATAACCCCATTTTACGAATTTCTGGATCAACCCTCGTATAATTGCAATCCAAAAAAAAAAAAAAAAAAAGAATTCTGATTGGTTTAAATCGCATCACGTGGGGAAATCCATTGCACTTTATTTCTGTATAAAATGCAATAGGTCTTTCGGGAAACCCCCGAAATTCGATCTGCAAGTCCTGTGTTTTGTAGGAACTCGAATTAAACTAGTTCCCGATCATCAACGCAACATTGTTAATCAATCTTTTATAAAATAATATATTTTCGAAAGAATTTACGATTACAAGTAAGCAGTTCTGATTCTGAGCCGACCTAAACTTAGAAAACGGCGAGTCTACGTAGACCTTCAAGCAACCCTCTCAACTAAGAACGACCACGCCGTTTTCGTTTAAAATACAGACTAACTTGGCAAAAACAAGATTTTTGTCATAAGTACCTCTACGAATTTTAACGTTGTCTTTTATTTGTGTATCATTTGTTTAACTTTATGACATTTCACTTCGATAGCGAGATAAACAATACACGATCTAAAAATAGATGGTGTAATTTATACGCGCAGAAAGTAGACTTGAAGCTTTAATGTTTGGCTGAGTATTTCAATAGTTTCCCCGATCTAGATAATTGCAATTATAAGGGACGAGTTTCTTTTTCACTGCGTTTATTGGGGTGTAAAGTGCAATTGCCTAAGCACATGGCTAAATCATAACGCCCTACGGGGACGAGTTTCTTTTTCACTGCGTTTATTGGGGTATAAAGTGCAATTGCCTAAGCACATGGCTAAGTCACTACGCCCTACGGGCGTTATTTGCCTTGTGCTAAGGCAATTGCACTTTATACCCCAATAAACGCAGTGCAAAAGACACTCATCCCTATAATCTTTACGATATGATACTAAATAAGTGATGATAAAGATAATGTCTATAAAGAATTGTTACAAAAAAAAAAATAAAATAAAGAAGATCGCTTATTTCAGTATGCATCCCTACGACTTTGTCAAAAAATTTTCAAACTTGCAATTATGGGCAAAATTAATGACCACTGCAAAGATAACAACATTATTGGCTTTATGTTCTTTTCCTGGATTTAAAAAGATTCCGAAAAAGAACAAAGATTCCACCTGGTTAGACGACGAGAGATGCCACCATGTTTTAACCTTGGAATATAATGTCATGATTCCGTGTATAAACCGTATAGCAATTTTATCGTAAGCTTACCTTGTATATCGTAGTTTTTTTTAATACAACTAAAATTTGAAAATTTATCGCATCTCAATTTTTAAGAGTGACGTCCTTAAATTTTATTTCCTTTGGAGTAGTCGTAACGTTACAGAATGGCCAAACGGGCTGTTACCATTTTAATGACATGTTTTGTCGAAAGAGTTTGTTTAGAAGAGAAAACTGTATACTATTTACTGTAAGCTGATGTTAATACCGTAAATATGAAATTAAGTTCCCGGCTGTTTTGCCTATCAAAATGCTAGAAATGTCTTTAAGTTTACATTGTCATAACAAAAGCTACCAAGTCTATATACTACAATACAAATGACTTCTTGCTGAATCGTATAAATAATGACAAAAATAGGGATTTCCTGGAGACCTTCGATTAGGCTTAAAGCCTTAATATTACGCCCTTTTAAACGTATCTTATGCGTCTTGCTTGAAGGAGATTTTGATCGCTTCGTCTTGGGTGAAAAGTGTATCGTTAAATTGAAACATAAAACAACTCCACAAACTAAATGGGTAATTTCAAATCAACATTCGACCTAAAGACAGTCATCTAAGTTATTCTCAAAGTAACATATTACCAAATATGGAAATCGTTGATGTGTTATATCTTTGAGAATCAGTTCATGTCGCCCTAATTGCACCCAGTACAGCTTTTATGATGTAATGTAACGAGTGTATATAAGAATTTGATTATAGCTTAGTCGCAGAATTTAGAGCTTGGGAAGATCTTCGTACTTGATAATTATCTCATCGATCAATTGAGAAACTCCATTTTATATTACTTTTTTCGGAAAATCAGTTTAACAACCAGTTAAATCCATGTCTGTATTTTTTTATAGATACAATAAATGTAAAAGGGACATTTAATGATTATTTTTAGGGTAGAATATTACGAACAATAATGACGTGTCATTTTGAAATTGACAAGATGAATTATTTTGGAATTATTTTTAGAGAAATTGAATGAGCGCGATGATGGGGTTTGATTAAAATTAAAGTGGGGTAATTCAATATCGCTAATTTTGCTCAGGGTGAACAAAATCAGCGATATTCATTACCGCACTTAAAAAAATGCATACAAGTTCTATGAATAGCTTCATATTTCTTCAAGAATCATTCATTAGCTGATAAATTCAATTTAGTCAATTAAATCTCGTAATTTTTCTTTCTAGCTATATCTTTTTTGAATGTGGTTGTTGAAACTCCATTCAATCAATCAATAATCGATTTATTGGCACTTTCAATAATTTTGCTCTCACCTGAAGACATGTACTGCTGGTTGTCATTGTTAGTAGGTTTATGATATGACCTACGTCGCGGGAGTGTATTAACCTCGTTGAATATTTTTGATATTACACGCGTATCATTAAACAAGTGATATAATTATGCAAATGAGCTCAGAGCGAATAGCAACGCTAGTTTGTAACCACGAAGATGACGTCATAATGTATATTGTGACGTCAGATTCAAACGGCATTGTAAGTTTCGCGGCAGATTGAAATGTTGAATTTCAATAATTTTGACGATTTTTCCTAAGAATTCGGGTCATTTTATAAGTAGAATATAAGATTTGTGCTCATACAATGCAGAATTGATTAAACTCGTCATCTAAAACAGATAAAAACTTGGCGCCCTCTCGTTTTTGTCTGTTTTTAGAAAACTCGTTTAATTAATTCGGTATTCTATGACCCCTCATTCAATATCCTCTATATAATCCATGGGACAACTTATTTCTGACCCCGGGTGGGTATTGTTACCCGCTATATCAGAGTGTCTCTAAGACAACGGGCTACCAGCTCAAGACTGGTTCAACTACCGACTATTAGAATAGCCTAGAATAGGCTATTCTGATAGTTGAAAGTAGGACCAGTCCACAATCGGGTAGGATTCGGGTTCGAAATAAAATTGCCAATTATTTTTGCTCTTAAAGGGTGGTACCTAGGTAAGGGGTCGTTGCAATTAAAGTTGAGGTAAATAGCTTTTTATTTATTTCACCTACATAAAAAGGTAGACGACAATAAAAGATTGAAACGTTTAATAGTCGCATGGAAACCAAACACATGCTGAAGTTATGAGTCTTTGGTCATCTGCTGTTGAAAGTTGTCTTCACTTTTGCAAAGACCGTAAATTTGTTTCGTTTTAGGATACGGTTAAATGCACTCGCCAAAGATCCCATTTAAGATCATGTGCAACTTTTCACTACGTGTCCTATATTTCATTGATATATAAATGAGGTGAAACTCCTTCTATAACAGACCGCGTGTTTAAACATCATTCTTGAGTTCTTAATGGTCTTTCGTAATGAGCAACTTCTCTCTACTATTTGCACGATAAATAGATTTAAAACCGATTAAGCGTTTCTGGAAGTACCGCGCGATGTTCAAATGTCACAAACCTACAGGACCCTGAGTTTAGAAGAAAAATTCATCCGTGAAATTTGGCAAAATACGTCTGCACAGTATTAAAAAAGGTCTTAGTGACACTTGAGGATCTTCGTTGCTATTATACTTTTCGAAGATACATGTACAATGTTTGAATCTTATGTTACGAATGCAACTAATACAAAAGATTTATTTTGATGCAAAGACAAGTCGGAATTGACTAACATCAAGGCAGAAGAGCTGGATACAAGACCTTTAATCATATCCCAATGATTAAAAAATAAATAAATTACGCATGCATAAATGGAAGCTTTGTCAACCTGCTAATAATAGGTTGGGTGATCAAATCAATGTTGTCTTTAGAAAAAACACACAATATGTAACATCGTAAAGTTGACATTCACCTCAATTGAAACCACTCTTACTTGCTTAGTCAGCGCTCCATTCATCCAAACACTGACTGCAAACACTCAAAAACGCTCCGAAATCGCTAAATAATCGAACTCGTATAAAAGATAATATTTTTACACTGATTCCTTGATTATTTGGTAAGTGTTGATTTTAAAATGTCTGAGTGGTCCGTGGAGGCACACAGATAGGAAATGACGTAAAATTTTTAAAAGGAATGTACTGAGTAAATAGTCATCGTGGAATTGATATTCGTATCGATCAAAACCATTCTAAATCGCTCACTCAGCGCCCAATCCCTTCATTCCAAACATTGGCTAAAACCATTCAAAAACGCTCAAAAATAACTAAAAAGATTAGATCAACAACTTCATTCAAAATAGATATAGCTGGATAAAAAATGGCGATTTAACTGAAATAATTACAATTATGAGCGTCTGACTGTTACTTGTAGACATTTCAAGCTATTCATGGAACCTGTATGCATATTCTATTAAAGGGGGGTAATAGATATCGCTAATTTTGTTCATCCGGAACAAATTAGCGATATGGGATTTCCTCCCTTTAAATTCAAAGGTCGCTCCTCCCGCTTATTCAAATCCATTCTAAAATGGTTCCAAAATAATTCACCTTGTCAATTTTACGATGTTGTTAGCTGTAGCTTACTTTCTCCAGTTTGGACTTGATGATCAGTCTCACACATTCAATATCATTTCAAAATAATTGAATAATTGATAGAATTGCATTTCCCGCCTTTCATTCAACTAAAACATTATCGCAACAATAACTATGTATTTTTTTGTTCATTGACTATAAATATTCTTTGTCTTTCATTGTTTTCATTTTTCTTGTACGTTAATGTTCCAAAACATAAAAAGAACATATCAACAGAACTGAGAACATATCCGGGGTCAATAACTAACTTTTGATCGATTTATAACTGAATCCACTCTTCATGAAGTATCGGTGAACATTAAATCTTATTATACATCATTTCTTAATAAAACAAACCTGCCTTTTAGTGGTATACATCTTTAACTGTTTTCCTATGATGTTTTTACTCATCAGCATGAAGAGTTATATAGCCAATTAACCTTACATTCCCATGTGTAATGGTCATGTATAACGCGATCGCTATTTTGAAATTAGATTTTTACCCTCTTCTCGGTGTAAAATAGTATTACATTTTTCTGAATGTGAAATAAATGATAGCGTAATGAGATATGAGATAGGATAGCGTAGGAGAATTTCACAGAAAGCGAAACGAGACATTTATCGCGCGGGTTATATGACGTCAAAAAAATCAACGTTCGCGCTAAAGATGACGTTGCTTGAAAGAATGGGCGGAGCTATCTGTGTACACAGATAAACACATGACAAATGAATATTGTTACTAATAAAGATCTATGTGATTTCTTCTTATGTCATATATGCGTTTTACACCATCGTGATATGATTTTAAATCGCTCGCACTGCGCTCCTTTCGAAAATAAAAAAGCCCTCTCAAACCATTTAAAGCGAACTGGCATCGCGAAGCATTTGAAAAAAAAGATCACTTCTTTCATTGGGGAATTCCATTACTCCAATACATAAAAATTTGAATTTGTGATTGTGATGATTAGAACGCTGTGTATTGCTATAAATGTCAATTTCGCGATGCTACTTACTGTTTCGATGTTTCTTATTAATTTTCAAATATGTGTTGCTTCAATTCTTAAGATATGACTAAGATACTGCTAAAAGTAATATTCTTCAATGAGACAAGTATACATTATCCGCTGACAGAACTTGAAAAGGTGGCTCTTTTTTCCACAAAGGGCCAAATCTTTTCGATCAGATGACCTGAAGTTATTTTCGGTCTGTGCATCATTTCAGACAGGAAAAAGAACTTCTGAGAAAAGATGAAACAATGATTGAGTTGGAATCTCTTTTCTGATTTATGATGTAACGCATCAGTTAGTCGAGATGTGTAACCCCCAAATTACTTTTTATCATACAACATATACGATAACGTAGACAAAATACGAAAACAGAGATATCCCGAGAACATTCGGAACATCACTCGGCCATTTCCGTGAACTGCAACAGACCTCGGATGTATGTAAGGCGGATGGGTATGTTACAAAATCGTGCATTTTGTTATGATTTTTTAGCCGTTATTTAAGAATCTAAAGATATTTATATAAGTATACGATTGTTTCACGTCAGTGCCTTGAACAAGTAGCGTTTGCGACGTCGACTGTTTTCACTCAAATTTTCGAGGGCTAACGCCATTTTAACTGACGTCATCGAGTTTTTCCAAGGGTTTCCCGTAATTTTTAAAAATAGTCCGTTTATGTACATTCGAGGTTTATCGTGAGATTGGCCGAGTGATGTTCCGAATGATCCCGAGAAGTAAAACGTAGACTGTCCATTTAATTTATATGACTATTTTAGTTAACAACATCGACGATGAAATTGACAAGGTGAATGATTTTTTAGAGATTTTAAAATAAAATTGAATGAGCGGGAGGAGGAAGCTTTTTGTTAAATTAAAGGGAGGTAAACCAATATCGCTAGTTTTGTTCCGAATGAGTAAAACTAGTAATATTTATTACCCCCTTTTAATAAAATATGCATACAAGTTCTATAAATATTTTCATATTTCTTCAAGAACCAATCAAACGGTAATTATTTCAATAATTTCAGTTAAATCGCAATTTTTTTTCTAGCTATGTCTATTTTGAATGAAGTTGTTGTTCTTATCTTTTTAGTTGCGTATATAACATACGCTGCGGCCTGTCCTGTCTTCAACATGTTTGAGAATAGTTTCTTAAATGATGCCACGTTTTTAAAAACGTTTCACGAACGTTTTCATCTTTAATACACAGCAGCTCCAAGAATGTTTTTCTTCCGTATAAAAGTGCATCGCTGAATACCAAACCTGTCTAATAATGTCGACAAATAATGCCTTTATTGAGAGACGCTGCACATTATTCACCCAGTTATACAGACAACTTCCTGGTCTAACTTAAGGTAACTGCGGACAGATAACATAGTCGAATTTTTGACTTTCTTAAAATCTCACAATAATTTCTGAGATTTGTATTTGAAGTGCGAGAATAAGCGAACACTCAATGAAAAGGGCCTGAAGCTCGTTCATTTGCCGTCGTGACGTAATTAAGGGGCCAACCCCTTTTTGACCCGCCAAAATCAATATTTGCAAATATTTTCTGAATTAATCGGCCGATTTTCACGAAAAAAGTTTCATTTTGAAAGTCAAAAAACGCCCGAGCTATTCGTTTAATTTCTAAGCACATTCAAAAAGAAATATAGGCCCGAAACGCTAACTATTTCACAAATTTTAATATTAGACGTTCCTTTTTTCAATTCATTTTTTGTAAATAAGTAGAAATTTCTCAAAATTTCGTCCGGTGACCTATGCTGATGTTTTGTTATTTTGTAGCGAAAAGAATATGCTTTGCATTAATCAAATAAAAATGTTATGTCTTCGGGTTAGATTTTTTATTAAATTCGATTTTGTAAAGTTGTTGGAACAGTTTTTGTCGGATTCTACGTCGCACCAAAACCATCTGCACTATGCTTATTTGGCGCCACTCTCCGTGCAATACTTTATTCTAAAATATTTGAAATTTAGGTTTATCGTAAATTATAGGGTTCAAAAGTATTAAGTCTGAGTGTGAAATTTAAGAAATGAAGAAAAATCACTTTTGTTTTATCCATTTAAAAAGACAGCGTTTGTGAATATTTGACGCGGCGTTGAAATATCCTCTGATTTGTGTTATCTTCGCGGAATCGAATTTTACAAAAAAATCTAACCCGAAGACACATGTTTTTTATTTCAAATTTCTTCAGCGGAATGGTTTGGCAGCAACATATCTAAATTTCAGCATAGGTCACCGGACAAATTTTCGAGAAAAAAGGCAATATTTCCAGTGACTGTACTCGAAAATAGCAACACAGAAGACATTAACATTTAACGCGTTGCATTTAATTGTATTTCTTACACTAATATCCTCATATCAATAGAACATAAGATCCGGCGTCTTTAAACGAATCAAATGGCGTTTTCGGGATGAAAATCGGTTTATTATTTCCGAAAAAATGAACAATTACTGATTTTGGCCCCTAAAAAAGGGGTCGGCCCCTTGATGACGTCATGACGTCAACTCTACGTTATGAAATTCCTTTTTATGACCGAAATATGAAAGCGGGTACTTCAAAGTATAGTTATACCGCATTAGGCATGATTTGCAGACAATTTAAAATTTGGACTTAAAATGGCCCTCTATGTGTCCGCAGTTACCTTAAAAGCTTTAAAGTCGACGTGCTTGCAGACATACATTAAATACATTTCCTCTAATTTACATACAGGAACTTAAATGATTCATTTGTAGGAGTAAACTCAAAGCGTTGATGATCCCGAGAGTGCACGTTAAAACTTTATCTTGACTTTAAAACAATAAATGGCGGCAATTCACTATTGGTGTAAATTTACATCTTACATTAAAGGGGAGATCCTTACCACAAACAAAGCTTAAACAAGCCGATTAAGGTAGTCGACCCGTAATAAATAAGCACCGTTTCGGAAGTAATGAACTTTAACAGTGTTAACCAAGGTTTCCTAATGAGTTCCATTAGGAAACCTCGGTTAACATTGTGAAAGGCCATGTGGTCCAAAATGTTGCGGAACTATTACGGGTCAACATCCTTAAACAGGTGTAAATTTTCAAACTAAGATAGGAGGAATTATTACTCCTTCATAAACATCAACCAGCGCAACCGGTGTTGGAGCACATTTAATGGGGGTAAATGGTCTGTTAAAGAAATAGACCCGTACAAGGTCCGCTTCATTTCGGAACTCAAAATCTTTCACAATGTTGACCGAGATTTCCTAGTGAAATCATTAAGAAATCTCGGTTAACAATATTTAAGGTCATTACTTCTGTTGACCGGTAAGTTTCAACAATAAAGAGATCTTGATTCCTATTTCAAACATTAATTTCTTTATGGGATGAATAAGGATTTGTTTTCTCTAGATTAATTACCAAAAGAAGTAAATGGTATTTGAACCCACACGTAAAGGCAATGAACTATACTGATTTTTTTGTTTGTGTCAATGGAGTTTTACGCCGCTTTAAACAATCTTTCAGTGTTATTGCGTCGGCTGGAAAAAACAAACAATGGACTCCTGGTATTTCTCCCACCAGTTCTACCATCAAATAATTTCCTATCATCCAGCTGCTATCTCACAAAGGTCTACGATTATCAACACATCGGTGGAAGACAAAAAGTCGGAAAGTATGAGTGTCATCATCGGGAATCGAACCTGGGACCCTTTGAATGACAGTTCTAACGGTACCACTACGCTTTGACGGCGGCTCTATACGGAAGTACAGTTCCTGTATTGTTTCTCTCTCCATTTTTATCTCTGTCATTGGAAAATATAGTTTCCAAAAACGTTACGATAAAAACGGGAGATAAAATAAAGGTAAAGATTGGGCGATCACAACTATTTTTGTCTGAACACCCCCCCCCCCCCCCCCCCACACACACACACACACAAAAAATCAAACAAAAAAAACGCCAAGGTAAATTTGAGGTAAGATACAGATCTGATAGCCGTTGTTGATAAATGTTTTTCTGTTCTGCAAAGTCTAAATTGCATGACAGGCGTGTTACATGTTTGCCTTCTTTTAGGCTTATTGTCAAATAAATTGGTAGCATAGCATGAGAATTTCTTGTTTCCATCCAATTAGTAAGAATGATACATCAAAGAAGCCATTGATACGGGCCAATTATCGTAAATATTTTACCCTCGTTAAAGTGTTTATCTCTAATACTAACAAATCGGACATTGCCTTCTTATGTTTCTTTATATCTTAACATACACCATAAAATAATCCAAAGAACATTCTATGTAGTGGTATATGACCCGACAGGTGAAAAGGGACCACAAGGGAACACTCAGAAAATCTCTCGCGGACTGGAAAGGTAAATTTTAATTATCCTTCGCCGATAAAATCATAGTGGGAATATTGTTTTAGCATCGTCCATCCGTCCTTCTGTCGCCCGTCCGTCCGAGATTCGTTTCCTCGTTATTTTTTTGAAACCATTGATTGGATTTCAATGAAACTTTGTGGAAAGCTTCACTACAAAAAGGAGATGCGCTTATCTTCGGGGTTTACTGGTTCGACTATTGACTTTATAGTTACTGCCCCTGATTGGTGAAGCAATATCGTTCGTCCGTCCGAGATTCGTTTCTGCAGCATTTTCTCCTTTTGCCTTAATAATTCCTGGGCTATAATGTCCACTGACATCATTTCTATTCTCTACAACAACTTTGAATTTGGACCACCCTAAAAGTGTGTCATTTTGGAAGGGGTTTAAATAATGCAAAATAGTGTGAGCCCCTTTTGTCTTATCCCAATTTAAAAAATAACTGACTGATGTAAGGTTTCTAAAATTAAATGACTGATAATGGCTAGGTTTATCAGACAAGTGATATCATGTCTTTGGTTGGTGTTGATAGAAGATGACCTTTCCCAAAGTTTGATATACTCCATTGACAACAAACTATTTTCGACGGGGTATACTCAATCTACAGGTCCCGGGTTCAATCCCCAACGGCGGCATTCATTCCCTCCGACTATTTATCTCTCACCAACGGGTTGATAATCGTAGACCCATGTGAGATAGCAGCTGGGGGCTAGGAAATGATGTGATTGTAGTACTGGTAAGAGAAATACCAGGAATACATTGTTAAGTGCTCTAGCCGCTGCAATATAACTGGAAACATGTTGAAAGCGGCGTAAAACTCCATTCAATCAATCAATTAATTTAACAAATTTGATTGTTAAATATTTTCCTATTTTACATTTTGTCCGAAAGAACAAGCCAATCTGGTACCAGAAACCTTCCTTTATTAGTAATAACTGAGTTTGAGAATAAATGTTGAGTTTTTCAATTACCCTTACACATTTTCGAAGAGTTTGACCCAACGGAGCCGTGTGAGTTGCAACATTTCGAAATGCCGTTTAGAAAAAAATAAGTCGAAGTGTTTAGATCTTAAATTCTGTTGCTTATCATATTCAATATACCCGTGCATCAAATTATTTACTATTACCAGTTTACTACAATCGATGTGTTATGTATTTCTTTAAACAAATCCCGTTCAAAATGGAAACTTTCAACAGCCCTGCTACAGTTAGTAACATGAAATTGACATTCATTTCAATTAAATTCATTCGAAATCGCCCACTCATCACTCCATTCATTCATTCATTCATAACACTCATCCAGACCATTCAAAAACGTTCAAAATGACTTAAAAAGATAAGATCAGCGAACTTCAGTCAAAATGAATATAGCTTATAAAATAGAGATTTCACTGACACAACTGTAATTGTGAGCGTCTGATTGGTTCCTGCAGAAATAAAATGCTATTTATAGAACTAACATGCATATTTCATTACCGGGGGAATTTAATATCGCTAAGTTTGTTCATAATGTACAAAATTTGCGATATTGGAGGACCTCCCTCCAATTTTATTCAAAACTCCTCCTCACATGCATTCAGTTTCATTTCAAAATCATTCTTAAATCAATCATCTTGTCAATTTCACGATGTTGTTAACTGTTAATGATGTGGGTTGTAAGCCCTGTTGATCTGTACCTGCACACACAAATCATGAGGATGATAACCAGAGCAAAGACAAGGTTTTTCCAAGATTTTTTCTAGTGCTAGATATCATAAAGTGTCTGGCCTATCTTGTCAATGAAAGTAAAAGTTTGCCTTTTGACCTACAGCCTGACCAGTTTTGTCCCCGGTCAAAGATATTTGATTGGAAAATTGAGATCTTTGAAATGTTAAAAAAACAAACAAACATAAAAAAAACCCACACACAAGGATGCTATGTGCGAAGTTTGACTGAATTCAACCCAATAGTTTAGGAGGGGATTTTTTTCATACTTGTTTTCGGACAGTCGGAAGGACGCCGGACATTGACCGATCAGGCGAGCTAAATAGCAAGCAATAAACAACACCCCTTTCCGAAACCCTATGTAAATGAGAAGAGCACAGAAGCCCTCTTTTAATGTCACAAATAATTGATGGCATTCTTTGAAAGGATTTGACAGAAGGTTTAGCATATCTGTCGTCGTATTTTAAAGTCGTAGTGGCGTGGACGGTTCTATTTCAACCCTGATAATATATATAGCATAAACATTAACCATAGGATCTGGTATTTGATTTATCACAGAAACACATTAATACCAGCCAAACATAAATCTGAACATAGAGGATTCCTTTCTTTGACTAAATATATATGACTAGTCACGTGAAAAGAGAACTTATACGAAACGCAAAAAGTACAATTTTCTGAATACAATCAAGATACATAAAAAGCGGATATTGCAAGGATGAAGTAATGTTAATGGGTTCATAAATTACGATTATTGATGGAAACAATGTGAAATGAACAATCTTTAAATTTATTTTAACTTTTCCCTTATTAACAGTTTTCTAATTCTTTAAATTTTAGAGTGGTCCAAAATTAAGAAAGGTTTCAGACAAAGATACAGATGGAAGTAAACAATAAACAAAAAACAACAACAACAACAACAAAAAAAAAAAAACAGAAAAACATTGTGTTGTTGATTTTGTTATGTCTTTCTGTATTTTATTTCGGGGTGACAATCAGTTCCTTTCTTTTCAACAACTTTTTCTCAGGTGTAAAATAGCAGGGACGTAAACTCCTTTAATATTAGTTCTTGTCATCATTTAGATAAATGTTGCCATCTTTGCCAAAAAGTAAAACACGATTAAAATATAATAAAAAGTTTTATTATTTTTTCAACATATGATGTTTCCAAACAAAAGTAACTCAAAAACAGTTAGTAACTTCGTTAAATTGATATTATCTCGATCAAAACCATTCTAAATCTCTCACTCAGGGCTCCATTCATTCATTTCAAACACTCACACGAACCATTGAAAAACGATCAGAAATCACGAAAAAAGATAACATCAACATCCAAAATGAAAATACAATTTAGCTTGGAAAATGTCGTTTTAACTGGCGTTATTGAAATCATAAGCGTTTGGTTTGTTCTTCAAGAAATAGGAAGCTATTTACAGAAATTGTATGCATAATTTATAAGAGGGAGGTAATAAATATCGCTTATTTTATTACCCCCCCCCCCCGTAAATCCATTCAAACGTCACTCATCGGTTTCATTCCAAAATAATTCCAAAATCACTCATCGTGTTGTTACGTGCCAATGTTACACGAACAAAGAAGCCAGCAACAAACTTTACAATTAACAATATTTATTGACAATAATAACAGAATTATTGACAATATGAAACTAATACAAAAACAAATTACAATACCTTGAATGTTTAATCCTAAAGTTTTTAATTTTAGATCCAATTTAATTAAGTTCCTGGTCCACAAATAATAAGTCCAATAATATCTGAATTTAAAATTAAACACGCTTTCAAACACACTTTTAAGATAACAAGAAATCCCCTTTTAGTTTAACACAGTACTACTAAATGAAACCATAAATCTAAATCAAGTGAACCAAGAATGCTGTAAGAATCCCTTTATATAATACCAGAGAACAATCTAGAATAGCATAGAACATAAGAATACTCTAGAGTCTGAATCACTTTCCAGAAGTCCTTTCTAGAAAGATCTAAAATATTCTACATATATTTACCTAACAGAATCAAGAGATAGGAAAATTCCCAGTCTAAAAATAGACATGGTAAATACCATTAGGTTTATTTATGTTTATATATAACACTTTCCCCCTTGAAAGAAAAAAGAAAGGTTTATGAAATAAATCTTTCTTTTTGTATTATCTTTAGTATATACAATGATAATATACTTTACACAATTGATAATATCATGATTTGTTGAAACATTTCAGCACATCTAGCATGAAAATACAAACAATTTTCATCAAAAGAATTGAAAAAGATATATATATATATATATATATACAAACATATATACATGCATATAAACAAAAAATATAGTGAAATGGTACTGTTAAATTCAATTTTATATAAAAGATAAGACAATTCAAAATTTTAGACTCTTGACAAAGCATCTGGTATAATGCTGTCTTTTCCTTTAATGTGTCTTACATCAAGATTAAATTCTTGAAGTGACTAACTCCACGTCAATAATCTTTGATTCTTACTCTTAAGTTTGTGGAGAAAACTTAAGGGATTGTGATCACTGAATACAACTATAGGAGAAGTTGCAGATGTTAAATAAACTTCAAAATATTGGATTGCTAAAATCAAAGCAAGACATTCTTTTTCAATGGTGGAGTAGTTTTTCTGATGTTTGTTTAATTTTTTAGAAAAATAACAAACTGGATGATCAATACCGTCATAGTCTTCTTGCAAAAGAACAGCACCAATACCCACATCACTTGCATCAACAGCTAATTTGAAACATTTGTCAAAATCAGGTGCTAAAAGAACTGGTGTGCTCTTTAGTATGGCTTTCAAGCGATCAAAGGCAACTTGACAGTTATCATTCCATTTGAACTTAACGTTTTTCTTTAATAAGTTTGTTAAAGGTTCAGCTATTATAGAAAAAATCTTACAAAACTTTCTATAGTAGCCAGCCATACCAAGAAATCGCATCAGTTGCTTTTTAGTAGCAGGCATAGGAAACTCAGAGATAGCATTGACCTTAGATTCTAAAGGTTTAACTTGACCCTGTCCCACAAGATGTCCTAAAAAAGTAACAGTAGCATGACAAAATTCTGTTTTTCCCAGATTAACAGTCAATTTTGCATCACTGAGACGGTCGAAGAATTGTTTGATTCTTTGAAGGTGGTCACTCCATGTATCTGTATAGATGATGACATCATCAATGTATGCGTCACAGCCATCTAAGCCAGCTATAACCATATTTACAAGCCGCTGAAACGTCGCAGGAGAATGTTTCATCCCAAACGGCATAACTTTGTACTGGTACAGACCAGTTGGAGTAGCAAATGCTGATACTTCTTTAGCCCTATCAGTGAGCGGAACTTGCCAGAATCCTTTGAGAAGGTCAAATTTGGTGACATATTTAGAATTACCGACTTTGTCAATACAGTCATCAATTCTTGGTATTGGAAAAGAGTCAGTTTTTGTCACTGAGTTCACTTTTCGATAGTCAGTACACATTCTGTATGTTCCATTTGGCTTTGGAACTAATATACATGGTGAACTGTAATTACTTTGGCTGGGTTCAATAAAATCATTCTCCAATAAGTAATTCACTTCGTCTTGAAGGGCTTTTTGTTTCACTGGATTCATTCTATAAGGATGTTGTTTTATTGGTTGAGAATCTTCCACAATGACATCATGATATATTTTATCAGTTCTTGTGGGGATGTCAGGAAACAAGTGTTTATATTCATTAATCAACTGTTTTAGCTCTTCTCGTTGAGATGGCTCCAAATGTGAAAGTTTGTCGTCAAGATTCTTTAGTATTTCAGAGTTCTCAAGTTTAGGCGGACCAGGAACAGATTTTTCATTAAAGTCTGAATTAGCTTCTGATTCAATCATATTTGATTGTTGTTGGACAGTGTTTACAACTGTAATTGGTTTTGAAATAGAGCTATCTCTGTCAAAATACTTTTTTAACATATTCACATGACACATTTGTTTATTTTTACACCTTCCGGGAGTATTGATGATATAATTCAAATTACTTGTTTTCTTATCAATAGTATACGGGCCATAATATCTTGCCTGTAAGGGTCGGCCAGGTATTGGCAAAAGAGCAAGGACTTTATCACCTGGTTCAAATTTCCTATCAACACTATGCTTGTCATATCTTGCCTTAATTTTGCTCTGAGATGATTTAAGATTTGACCTAGCAACCTCACATGCCCTAGACAGTTTATTTCTGAAGTCAGAAACATACTGTAATAAGTTCAAGGGTGTTTCATCATCAGCAAGAAATTTCTCTTTAAAGAGTGTAAATGGCCCACGAACAGAATGACCAAAAACTAACTCAAAGGGGCTAAAGCCAAGAGATTCTTGAACAGATTCTCTGACTGCAAATAATAGCAAATGAATACCTTCATCCTAATTTTTATCAGTATCAAAACAATATGACCTTATCATATTCTTTAGGGTCTGATGAAATCTTTCTAAAGCACATTGACTTTCAGGGTGATAAGCAGATGACCGATATTGCTTGATACCTAATTCATGCATAACCTGTTGGAATATGCCTGACATGAAGTTTGATCCTTGATCAGACTGAACTGATTTTGGAAGGCCAACAAAAGTAAAGAACTTGACAAGAGCCTTAATAATTGACTTTGCCTTAATGTTTCTTAAAGGAATTGCTTCTGGGAAGCGGGTAGAAGCACACATAATAGTCAACAAATATTCAGAACCTGACTTGGTTTTTGGTAAAGGACCAACGCAGTCTATTATTATTCGACTGAAAGGTTCATCAAAAGCTGGAATGGGTTGTAACCTTGCTTTTGAAGTAACTTGGTTAGGTTTCCCTACCATTTGACAAGTGTGGCAACTTTTACAATATTTTGAAACATCGGATTTAAGTCCGGGCCAAAAGAAATGAGCCATGATCTTGTGATAAGTCTTGTTTACACCTAAATGACCAGACATTGGACTTTCATGTGCTATACTAAGTATTTCATGGCGATATGACTTTGGAACAACAATTTGGTGATGAACAGCCCTATCATCAGCTGAGACATCAAATGGTCGCCATTTTCTCATCAGAATACCATTCTTTTTATAGTAACAAACAGGATTCTGAGACATTTCTTTTTCGGGTAATGCCCTATCAATTAACTTTGAAATCTCAGGATCATTTTGCTGTTCCTGGATTAACTTTGACTTTGAATGCATTTCATGACCTTGGTCATTTGACATTGGAGATGACTGACAAAGTTTTGACGAGTCTGTCTGAGTATCAGGCAGACTAAGATTAAAAGACTTTTTAATCTCGTCATTGAAATATTGACCAACAAAAGTATCAGTTAAGTCAATATCATTTGATTTTTTCAAGGAAGCTTTTTTAGCCATACCCCGAGTTACTGCACATGACGGGTACAAATCAGGTATTTCCTGCAAAATAGGATCATCTGTTTGACCTACATTAGGTGTGTCAGTTACAAGAGGATTAACAACAACCTTATCTCCAGCTAAGTCATTGCCTAGCAATAAATGTACACCTTTAAATGGTAAAGAATGTTTAACACCAACAACCACAGAACCAGTAACCAAATCCGAGGACAAATTAACCTTATGAAGAGGAACATTAATAATACCACACTCTACACCCTGAATAAGGACACTAGTACCAGACGAAGTCTTCTCAGAAAAAGGCAGAACATCTGCTAAAATAAGAGATTGAGAAGCTCCTGTGTCTCTTAAAATTTTAATAGGGGTAGTTGGGCACATATCACCTGAAAGTGATACAAAACCATCCAACATGAACGGTTCAAAAATCTCCATACAGGAATCAGAATTTGGTTCTACCTTAACAATTGAATTTAACTCAAAAGAAGGCTGTGATTTAGGCTGAAGGCTAGTGAGCCCTGTAGGTTTGGCTGCACTCAGTTCGTTCTTCCTTTTTAATCTAAATATTCTGAAATAAGGTGACCTGGTTTTTTACAAAAAGTACAATGTACTCGAGATAAGGGATTTTGAACATTGGTTTCACCAGTAGACTTTGGTTTAGGTGAATTCGAATGACTAGACATGCTAGATGAATCACCAGACATAGATTTATTTTGGGGATGTGAGGAAGCAGGTTTTGCTTTATTAACAAAATAATGTTTGTGTGTAGTGATCATCAGCTAAACGAGCTGCTTCATGTATAGTTTCAACATTTTTTTCATCTAAATGTGACTTAATGTCAGATTGAATGCAATTTTTGAATTGTTCAATTAATATAAGTTGTCTAAGATTATCATAATTTTGGTCTATTTTCTTAGAATAGCACCACCTGTCAAATAATTTTTCTTCGTTTCTTGCAAATTCAACGTGAGTCTGGCCAGATTCTTTTCTACAACTTCTAAATTGTTGTCTGTATGCTTCTGGTACCAGCTCATAACCTTTGAGAATGAGTTCTTTTACAGTATCATAATCATTGCTTTGTTCTGTTCTAAGTTGCGAATAAATATTGCGAGCTTTTCCTACTAAGACACTTTGGAGAAGTAAGGTCCATTGCTCCTTTGGCCATTTCAAGTTATTTGCAACTTTTTCAAAATGTTCGAAATATGTATCAACTTCATTTTCTTGAAATTGTGGGACAAGCCTAAAATGTTTTGTTACATCAAAATGGTCATTATACATATATCTAGGCTGATTTGCTCTATCTTGAATTTCTAATTCTTTTAATCGTAATTGAAATGCTCGTTCTTCTCTTTCCCTCTCTCTTTCTATTTCTCTCTCTTCTCTTTCTCGCTCTTCCTTTTCTCTTTCTCTCTCTTCCCTTTCTCTTTCTCTTTCTCTTTCCCTTTCTTCCTTTTCCCTTTGAAATTGCCTTTCTCTTTCTTTTTCTTCAATTTCTAATTGTGCTCTTTCTCTTTCAATTTCCAATTCCTTCTCCCTTTGTTGAAGTTTTAACAGTTCAAGCTCTCTTGAGCTTGCAACTGATGGAACATCAACAATAAGATATAGAGCCTTTTCATCAAAAATGTCCTCATCAACAAAATATTGAATCAAAATATTCTTAATTTCATGCTTTCGCAATGAGGACTTGACTTCTTTTAATTCATAATGCTTGGCAAGATTGAGCAAATCAGACTTTTTACCCAAATTCAATAGCTCCACGGAAGGTTCGTGCGTAAATTTTTCTAAGTCAAAAGACATGGTAGCTTGTTGCTGTATTCAAATAAGAATGTAAGATTATGATAAATAATAGTGAAAGTACACTCTAGATTTATTAAAATTGAAATATGAAATTAATTTCTTAAATAATTTTGAACAGCAGATTTAATTACAGAATTTGTTTGATTTGATTTGTTTTGTTTGTTTGCTTGTTTGTCTGATGTTCGTATCCCGGACGAGCCCCCAAAATGTTACGTGCCAATGTAACACGAACAAAGAAGCCAGCAACAGACTTTACAATTAACAATATTTATTGACAATAATAACAGAATTATTGACAATATGAAACTAATACAAAAACAAATTACAATACCTTGAATGTTTAATCCTAAAGTTTTTAATTTTAGATCCAATTTAATTAAGTTCCTGGTCCACAAATAATAAGTCCAATAATATCTGAATTTAAAATTAAACACGCTTTCAAACACACTTTTAAGATAACAAGAAATCCCCTTTTAGTTTAACACAGTACTACTAAATGAAACCATAAGTCTAAATCAAGTGAACCAAGAATGCTGTAAGAATCCCTTTATATAATACCAGAGAACAATCTAGAATAGCATAGAACATAAGAATACTCTAGAGTCTGAATCACTTTCCAGAAGTCCTTTCTAGAAAGATCTAAAATATTCTACATATATTTACCTAACAGAATCAAGAGATAGGAAAATTCCCAGTCTAAAAATAGACATGGTAAATACCATTAGGTTTATTTATGTTTATATATAACAGTGTAAATTTTACGATTTTGTTTAGCTTAGAATGGAATTTAAGGGAGGTAATCCAATATCGCTAATTTCGTCCAACTTGGACGAAATTAGCAATATTTATTATCCCCCGTTAAAAAGAACGTACCTTTTCTAATTTTGTGTCATCACGGACAAATCAAAAACACTTAAAATCAACACCACCCTATAAAATGATGAAATAATTTGATCGATTTGATTTAGATGTCGAACATTTTTGAACGACTTCGAAGCTTTTTTTAAAACTATTTCTAAGCGTTTTTGGGTGATTAGATTGAGTGTTTGGAATGAATGCTAGGAGCGCTGTGTGATTGATTAAGAATGGTTTTGATCGTGGTGGATGTCAATTTCACGATGTTCTTAACTGTTCCACCTCTATCGGAAGCTTTGGCCTCATGACCTTTGCGTTTTTTCATGTTAGACAGTTACTCGATTTGAAATGAGTATGGAAGATAAATTAACAATTTGCGTTAGAGTTATTGATAGAAATAATCATGTTAGAGTAATCGGCTCAGTTTTACCAGAGGAAGTAATTAGATATGTCTCCAAGACTCCGTGAGAAATCCCTTATCAAATATCCGACATGATGTTTAAGATTGTTTCTCAATTGACTGCTACCAGCGGACACAATACAATTACTCTAATTGAAGAAGTGGTGAGAAGACATTTAGTACGAGAGTTTCCTTCAGAAGAATCAGAGAAGTCTAATATTATGTGAACTGCCGTGCGAAAAAGGGCAACCTAAATAGCGTGAAAACTTTTTTTTCAATGGAGAAATGCAATACCATGAACCTGTTTTAATGTAGTTTTATTCTCTTTTTTAATATATATTTTTTAATACGTTGCCAGGTCACTGCATGTCTCTATTCTAATCTAGTCTCTTGTGTTAAACGTATAAACGACAAAGATAGTGTTTTCATTAAATGGTGAAGATATTCAATAACTAATGTTTATCATATCTACGATTAAATTCCAGCAGAATGTACTATCTTCATGAAAATAAAAGGATATGTTACATAACTTTAAATATATATATCTTGGTAGGAATTGTATGTACAGAAAGCGGGTCTTGTAGAAATGAAATCTAGCAATAACAAAGTGCATACTTATAACACTTTCATTGTGTATATTTACTTACAAGGACGTTATAGATATATTAAATCACTACCATTCATCTAAAAAGTCCGGAACATATGTTTTCAGGTGACATTAATCCGTCATCAAAGCGTAGTGACAGCGCGCCGGACTACCATTCAAAATCTCCTAGGTTTGATTCCCCACGGCGGCGCACATCCGACTACTTGTTTCCAACCAATGGGTCGCTACTCGTAGACCTATGTGGGATAGCAGCTGGTGGCTATGAAATTATGTAATGTTAGTACGTTCAAGATCACAAAACGGTGCAAACAGTTTTACAATCATATCCCGCTTTGCATGTGCGAATGCGTGCTAGGTGTTCCAGCCACCGCGATATGACTGAACTATTGTTAAAAAGCGGCGTTACTCCGAGAACAACAACATTTAGAGTACATGACTCTCTACTTACCTGACCTTTTTTTTAATTCGTGACCCGTCATGCGAAAAGGGACCATCCGGGAATTCTGTAAATTGCATTATTGAAAAAGAGATTTGATCCAGCATGTGTCAACCAGAAGTCGCATTTCATTTTTTTTCACTGGAAGGTAGATCGATCATTCTAGATTAAAAAAATAAGCACGGTGCAAAAAGTTTCGACCCTATTCAGTCTGCGCAATCCGCTCAGTCTGACTAGGGTCGACGCTTTACGCACAACCAAGATGGTCCCTTTTCGCGTGACGGGTCACATTTCTTTTCGTCAAAGATGGAATAAGATGCATTTTAAAGTACAAGATGCAAACTAAATTGAATAGTACCATATACTTCTGTCATTCAGTCCAACTTCAGCATTCTGTCTCTAAAACAGAAGACTTACAGATGTACTTCATATATCCAACGTCTATGACTTTAAAATCGTAGGACCGAAATAACCAGACTATCTGTTTTTGGAACTTTTAGTTGAAAGACCCCATTCTTTAGTACTAGTTCAGATGTTTCATTTAAAAAATGTCAATCGAATCATGTAATGTATTTCAATCATACAAACTTTAACGTACCTGACATTTAATGTACTTAACATTCCTTACCGATCGCCCTATTTTTTCGGCCAATGAAAGGTCGCTATTTCGTTTGAAATTCAAAAAATATATCCCATAACCTGACGATCTGATCGAATAAGTGTCCCGCTTGACTTTAGCTCATAATGGGCGGGGACTACATTCAAAACCAGACAGTGACTTCATAATCTTGTCTGATAAAAAAGACCCGAAAGACCCTTAACTAGTAATCGAGTATTTTTAATCATAAAAAATCGTTTTATGAATGTTCTTTTGAAGTAATGCTTATACAAAATTACTCAATAAAAGGAGAAGAAAGATTCTTGAATAATTTGTCTGCATTTTAATCAAGACAAGATTTAGCGGATAAAGCAATGATTCTGATAATTAAATATCAATCTACATGGAAGGCCCTATACAGCAGTAAGAATGACATAGACGATTTTTCTCGAACCAAGCCTTTCTGTACTCCACATTTTCACATTGACATAAAAAAAAGAAAGGACGACAGGGTTGAAACGATATAAAATCTCACTTCCTTTTTAAAATGAATACTTTGGATCTCTTGGACGACATTTTAATTTAGGTGGTCTACAAAGGTCCCAATGTTAACAAAATGCAATCAAATGTCCATATGAAAGGTACATGTATGCAAAATAATTGTAGAAAAGATACAAAATGCCTACTTAAAGGATTCTAAAGATATAGATATTTGCAAAAAGAAAGTGATTCGAACCATATTATGCCTGTGATAGCTGATTAATATCGAAAGCCTGTGTCATCCGTTTAGCTATGACGTATCGGTCGAGAACCAAAACTTGGTAACTAGAGCTTTTCAATGCACTATGAATGTTTTTGTTTGTTACTGTGGGGTTTAACACCGCTTTCAACAATCCTTCGGTTATATTGCGACGGCTGGAGCACCTAACAATGAATTCCTGGTATTTCTTACCCCAGAAGTACCATCCCTTTACTAGTCTCCAGCTGCTATCCCACATAGGTCTACGATTATCGACCTATAGATGTGAGACAAATAGTCGTAAAGGATGAGTGTCACCGTCGGGGATCGAAACCGGGACCGTTTGAATGATAGTCCGGCGAGCTAACACTGCGCGGCTGAATATGTCGTGATAGATAACTGTTTTCCTAAAAAAACAAAATCCCTAAAATGAGCAATATTGTCCGAAAAAACAAACTACCGGTAAAAGGAATACAAAATCCACTAGCAGCAATTTGCTCCTCCCACTTTTTGTTTACCTCGATTTGATTGAAGAATATATGACGTAACAAAAATGAATGACATCATTGATTGGCGTTCAACTCAATTGAACTAGCGTTATTTGATGTAAAAATAAGTCGATCGGTAAAACAGTTATAGTTCATATTCTGACAATTTACGCGTATAACCTTGCGCTCCGCTAACGCTCCGCTTAGGTTATATCGCGTAAATTGTCAGAAATGAACTATAACTATTACTTAACCTTTTTTCTTGGATTCAAGACAAAATTTCAAATGTCTATTCATATTACTCACTATATACTGTATTGTATTTGAAGTTGTGACTAGGTCTTATAATGAAAAATTAATATGTGAGAGGGTTAACGCACCTGATATTTTCTAACGTAACACTCCAACTAAGCAAACCAATTATTTTTACGTAGACATGATTTACAATACGTCAAACATGTATGTATTATAATAAAGGGTTGTAAATTTAAGTTATAAACGTCGTGAAATTGACAAATTCATACAAAATAGATACAGCTAGAAAAACAAATCGCGATGGAAGAATAAAAATAGGAAAAAAGAAACTATGGGCGTCTAAATGGTTCTTGAAGAAATAGGAAGCTATTTGTTGAACTTGTTTGCATATTATATCAAAAGAATATGAGAAAAATCGCTAATTTTCTTAATCCGAAGCAAAATTAGCGATATTGATTACCTCCTTTCGTTTTACTGAAAACTCGCTCATCCCGCTCATTCGAATTCATTCCAAAATCATTCACTTTGTCAATTTCAAGATGTTGTTTACTGTATGTCAGCAAACAAGTGTTGTTTTTAAGCCTTTATTTTTGCTGTGTTTCTCATACATTAGTAAACGTACCTAAGAGGTTTCATGAGACAACGGAAAAATGGAAAATGTTTTTGTTCCGTAAAAAACAATGAAGTCAAATTTTTTGACCAGTTCTCATACTCTCGTTCGCCAGAAATTCACATTTCCTGCTTATATCTTAGTGTAAGTTTAGTGCAAGATGAGTCTTTGTAAGCATTCTTTACACGCAACTCTCTTTGGCGACAGCAGATTTTTTTTTCTAATTGAGTGGGTGCGTGGGTGGGGGTGAAGACAGAGGCAAATTCTTTAATCTACGGCAGAAACTTTCTAACTTATCTTTTTAATAGGTAAAAAAAAATGTGTCCCCGGAAAGATAATTCATTAAAAACATGCGCAATGATAAATCCTTGTTACTTTGATATATAACCCTGTGACATGAAAATATCCGTCTTGTTCCTTTTATGGACATTGAGAAAATTCAACACGTACAAGTTGGTTTATATCAAACTATGCATTATATGCATCTAAATATGTTATATAAATATGTTAACATAGCGAAATCAATGACTCTGTTATAGACTTGTTGCAAAAAAACACTGGCATTTTTATTATCATTATACCTAGTAAATAAACAGAACATGCATTTATGAATTAAAAAATATAGAAATGCCGTCAGTTTACAATCAAATCTTATTACTAATAGGATTACAGATGACCCTTTCTTGTCCTGTACGACAGGGGAAATGAGCTATTTGATCGATGGAGAATCAATATATACATACCGGACATCTGCGATACTCTACATTACATGTAATGTCGATCGACAAAAAAGTTATTGTTTGCTCATGCTTACTATTAAATTGTGTTAAGGTTGCGAGCCCGCAATGCTTTCGCAACGTTTCGGAACTCATGATCTTTCACAATGTTAACCGGGGTTCCCACGTGAAATTCTAACGAAACCACGTCTAACACATTAAAGTTCTTGAATTCCGAAACGTGGCGGGACCATTACGGGTCTATTACCTTTAATAGCTACAGCAGTTATGCAACGCCATGATTATTTCTTAAAAAAAGGAGAAAAGGTTGGTATGACCTTTTTTTAAAAAAACCTATTTCCATAAGACATATAATACAATTTTGAAAAAAAATGTAATCAATAATAATACACGACCAACCTAAATGGACACGTGGACGATGTCTGAGGCCCTTCAAAATGGTGATTGGCACATTGATGGTCTGATAGATGCCGGGACAAAATGAGTCCACAATTCTAGATACACTATTTCTGATGACAATAAAAAAATATCGCAAAATCGACAAATTTAATTATTAATGAATGAAACCAACGAATGGAATGATCTGGTTTTGAATGATACCAAGTCCGTTTGCTAGTGTTTAGAGGAAATGGCAGCCGTATGTAAATAGCCGATCTGCAATTCCCAGGTTGGGAGTAACAGTTTAAAGGCGTGTGTTATAAAACGCCTTTAGAGAAGGTTCATCGCACTCATTCAATTACATTCCGAAATCATTGGGGGAAAACACCGGTACAAAAATTCAAATGCCCCATGTTGAAGTATTATCGTCCTTTACCGAAGGATTTCTCTTTTTATTATTTAGAAGTAAAAGCAAAATTTCGAATTATGACATACATTGTTGCTTTCTGAGTAAAAGACGGATAAAAATTTGTTTGACTTTTTGTCGTCACTACATTTCGCATCATTTTTTCATAGTTTCTGAAATTCCAGTTTTGTTTTTACTATTTCAAGTGGACAGCTCACTATGAATAAGGTCGACTATCGACTTTGTTTTCTTTTGGATCATTTACATCAATGGTATAATGCTGACCCATGATAAGTGAAATAGCTAAACATAGACCGGATGTGCCAGTAACGGAAACAACACGTGGTTCCTATGTAAACAGGGTTACTTAACTCCAATCTCGACTAGAAGTGGTTTTCTGAGACTACTTATGTCTTATAATTGCTGTTGGGCAAATCAATTCTGGAGACACAGGGGTCGAATCCTTCTCAAGTCTTTATAATCTATTTAACATTATTTTGGCCTCAATGATTTTCATACAAATTAGACGGGTAAAGCATGCTTTTTGTCTGTAGATTGAGTGTTGAAGACATGATTCATACACAAGCAGCTCACCTCCATGAACTCAACACATTCTCTTTTCATGTCCTATAATTGAATATATCGAAGCAAAAATGGTTAAACTTATTCTGAAATCAGCCTTATGACTTTTCTCTGTGCGGAAGCTTACAAGACAGCTGTGAACTGAAAATTATCTTCATTGAGGAATAAAACTAATTTTTTCAGCCAATCAAAATGCATAGATCTTGATTGACACAATTTGAATTTTAATTATTATCGCTAAATCTTGTGCAGGAGATTTCAAACAATACCACATGAGCCCATAGGAAAATTATGGCCAGCCTCTGCAATCGTGAATTCTATTCAGTCTTATCTATACTATCTGTAGATATGTAGAGTCCATCATGAGGTGGTCAACGAAATTTCTTAAAGTATTATGTTCCTTCGAGGAAGATTTAAATTTTTGCCTCACTACCATTGGAAATATCATGCACGGGCTTACTTTGTCAAAAGGGTTACCTAAGTTTCCTTTGAGTGCAAACATACTGCATTGTTGTGAATCCAGCGAAATATGAAATATGACAAGTTATGAATAAACATGGCTTCCAAGTTCATTGAACTTTTTCTTTTCTATGACGGCCTGTTATATTCTGTCGTCATTTTTAGTGTATTTTACAAAATGTAACCTTTGTACTGCCTGTTTTTATACCACCATTTTCCCACGAATTTCTGTTGTTTTTTTTGTATCAAGGTACAGAAATTACGCGTATAGAAAAAACTTCTATGTTTGAAAATTCCAAGTATCTTTTCCATGTCACTGGATTGCATTAATCTTTTTAGAGGCATATAACTATTGAATTTACTCTGCCATAAATGTGCCAGTAAACATATTGCAAAGACAGGTTGTTGTGATTTATATAAATAATAGACAAAGGCTAAATGAACAGATGTATATCGATAAAGTTTGTTGGTATTATTTCACTTCCAAATAAAGAAGAATGATAAATGTTATACATGAGTGTACATTTCATTATGATTACATTACGACAAAAGGGACAGACAGAAATTTTACAACCTATTCTACTTCTACCTTCATTTATAAAATTATTCGGCGGGGCTGTTTTGCAGTTAGTAACATGGTGAAATTGGCATTATTGCAAAAAAATGTACGTTTTCGGGTCGTTATATGCATGCGTTAACGGACAAAACCCGAGCGTGAACAAGAGAAAACGTGTAAAAATAAGTGATAAGGGCAATTCAATTAAATGTCCTAAGTCATGGCCCGTACACTTTATCAGTGTTTTTGTGTAGAATTAATTAAGAGCATATATAAAGACTTCGGTCCTATTCCCGCGTTAAATTTTGTGACGTCAGTATAAACAAAAGTGACGATGCATTGCATAACGCAATTTTCTGGCACATTATAGCGTCCATATAAATTATTGTACAGACTCTGTTTGAATAAGTACTATAGTCTTTTGTATGTCATAATAGCGTAAATTCATTTTTCTCGAGCGTTATCATTTGCAGAGACCTTCAAAATGTTTATTCGCCCTCGAAGCACTCGGGCGTTAAACCATTTTTCAGGAATCTGTAAATGCCAACGCCCTAAAGAACGTTAATTAACCCTATATTCACCCCGATCAAACTATTTTAAATTGCTTGATAAGCAATCCAATCAAGACATTCAAAACATTTTTTTCTTATCATTAAAACTGCTGTCGAAATCGATCAAAAACGCTTCAATATCTATCAAAGCGATTTTCTTTTTTTTTCAAATCGATCAATATATTCGATGATTGTATTGGCTGGTGAATACTGTAAAGCGGTTGTCTGGTTCATGAAGGCACACATAAAAGTGCGCGGAATTTTTAATTATTAGTCGAAATTGGCGATGCTGTTTTACCTCCCTTTAATTTCATTGAAAACTAGCTCATCCCACATATTCATTTTCAAGTCGAAATCATTCTAAAATCATTCACGATGTCAATTTCATAATATTAAAATGAATTAAAAGCAAAAGTGTCGGTATACTCAATAAAGTCTTTCTCTCTGTCGGAGGCATCACGATAGCTTATTTTTGACAGTGACCAATTCAAGGGTTTTATGCTTGAACCAAAAGATTCCCTGCAAAAAGTGACATAGTGTTAAACGTGTAATTAACGACCAAATACGGGACCACCAGAAAAGAGATCGCTTAGTGCTCGCTTTGTTACAAATTATCAACATAATTTTGATTGAAATCTGTTTGCTAAATGCGATTGTCTCAAAAATTCGTTAACTAACGTCGTTAACTCCTATCCAACATTCTTCAACCTAAGCCAACGCCTATGTTTAACATGTCATTACACGTTAGACTTTTTCTTGTTACATTCATTTTCTTTGTACTTCCTTTAGCCAACAAAATATGTGATATATATGACATTAGTATGTATTGCCAGCAATGATAGTTTAAAATGAAAAAAAAAAGAGATTATAGCAGAATTGTCACTTTTTTATTATTATAACCAGTGTATGTTTACGTAACTTGTTTTTGGATATGCAATTGTTCTACAATATTTGACATCTACAATTAAATCTGTCATCTGTATAGAATATTCAAGCTCTTACTGCTTTTTGGTAGAATTGATTATAATGAGCAGAATGCAGCTGAGGGATATAAGAAGCGGATACTTGAAAGGGTGAATGTTAATAGGTTCTAAAATACGAATACTGATGGGCACAATAAGAAATAAACTAGTCTGCAGAATTATGCTCATCCTAATTAACAGTTTTCTAATTCTTTAGATTTTAGACTGATCCAAAATAAAAAAAAGGTTTTCAGCCAATGATACTTTTGGATGCAAGGACAAAAACCTTGTGTTATCCTTTACGGCAACGTTTTACATAATTGAAATAGTGAGCGTCTGATTGGTTCTTGAAGAAATATGAATATATTTAAAGAACTTGTATGCATATTTCATATAATGGAGGTAATTAATATCGCTGATTTTGTTCCGAATGAACAAAATAAGCGATATTAATTACCTCCCTTAAATTGCACTCAAAACTCGCCCCTTCTACTCCTTCAATTCCATTCGAAAATCATTCACCTTGTCAATTTTACGATGTTGTTGACTGTATTAACGGAATTTGTCTCAACGAGGTGGTTGATTGATTGAATGTAGCTTTTTAGCGGCGGCTGGAACACCTTACAATGGTTTCCTGGTATTTCTCCCACCAGTACAACCAACACATCCTTTCCAAGCCTCCAGCTGCTATCTCACATTGGTCTACGATTATCAACCCATTGGTGGGAGACAAAAATAAGTCGGAAAGACTGTATTAACGGAATTTGTCTCAGCGAGGTGGTTGATTGATTAAATGTAGCTTTTTAGCGGCGGCTGGAACACCTTACAATGGTTTCCTGGTATTTCTCCCACCAGTACAACCAACACATCCTTTCCAAGCCTCCAGCTGCTATCTCACATTGGTCTACGATTATCAACCCATTGGTGGGAGACAAAAATAAGTCGGAAAGACCTCTTCAGTGACAGTCCAACGCGCTACCGGCTGCGCTATGACGGGGCTGGCTCAACGAGGTGACTCCAATCATTATGCACAGCAAATGGTTTATTTAAGAATCCAGATCGAAAGTTCAAATACCTGTTTTGGAAGCTTTGACTCCATGACTTTTTGTTTTTCGTATTAGACAGTAACTCAACTTAAAATGAGTATGGAAGATAAATTAACAAATTGCGTTATAATTATTGATAGAAATAATTATGTTATAGTAATCGGCTCAGTTTTGCCAGAGGAAATAATTTGATATGTCTACAAGACTCCGTGAGAAATCCCTTATCAAATATCCGACGTGATGTTTAAGATTGTTTCTCAATTGACTGCTACCAGCGGACACAATGCAATTACTCTAATTGAAGAAGTGGTGAGAAGACATTTAGTACGAGAGTTTCCTTCAGAAGTCTAATATTATGTGAAATGCCGTGCGAAAAGGGGGAACCTGAAAAGTGTGAACACTACATTGCATGGTCATTGCAGTCTCCTTTCTAATCTAGTCTTTTGTGTAAAACGTACATGACTATAAAGAAAGTGTTATCCGAAGTAGGGAGATTTCCCCTTATAATCAATAGACACATTCGTATTATCAAATATTGGCTAAAACTACATATCAATAAGAAAAACAACTGTATCATTACATCAATACTAAAGTACCAACGTTCAGAAATAGATAAAAATTCCGAAGTTAAAAACTGGAGCAGCAGAGTTAAAACATTGTTAGAAACGTCAGGGTTCAGTGAAATATGGCTATACCCAGATTCCGTAATTATGGAAAAAATTAATCCGATTTTTGAGAATAGGGTTAAAGATATATATATTAGTAAATGGAACGCATCTATGAAGCTTTCGTCCTCTCTTACTCTCTTTCGAAATCTGAAATTTAAGTTTGAAGTGTCAAAATATATGATACTTCTTGAAAATAGAAAACAGCGCAACATTATAGTGAAAAATAAGACTATCCTCCAATAATTTAAAAGTCGAGACCGGTCGCCATCAAATTATTAATCGAAATGACAGGATTTGCGAAGTATGTAATCTTGGGGATATTGAAGATGAATTCCACGTCACATTAGTCTGTCCATTTTATCAAGAGCTAAAATCTAAATATATTCCTCCATTTTACACTAAAAAACCTAATTTGTTTAAGTTTACTACATTACTTAACACTGAAAATAAAAAAAAGTATTAGTAAAATTATCTTTATTCTACCTTAATTCTCTACAGAAGAGAAGATCCTTCTACTCTGTTGAGAACGAATAAACAGCTTATTTTTGTAACTCTCGCTGTTGTCATGTTTGGTTTAGTTTTGTTTGTTATTATGACATGCCTTTTTCCACTGTATGTACTGTTATATGTTGTAATTTTGGACTATGGGCTTATATGCTCAACGTCTGTAATAAACTTCTGTTCTGCTCTGTTCTGTTCTGTTCTGTTATCATTATATAGCGAAGACATTCAATAACTATTGTTATCGTATATACGATTTTTTTTCCAGCAGAATGTACTACCTTCATGAAAATTTACAGATATGTTACATACTTTTGAATATATATATCTTGATAGGAATTGTATGTACATGAAGCAGGTCTTATAGAAATGAATTCTAGCAATAAATCACAGTGTATACTTATTACACTTTCAATGAGTATATTTTACTTACAAGGGTGTTGTAGATATATAAAAATCACTACCGTTCCTCAAAAAAAGTCCGGAACATATCTTTTCCAGGTGACATTTAAGCCGCCGTCATAGCGCAGTGGCAGCACGTTGGACTATCATTCAAAATGTGTAAGGTTTGATCCCCGAAAGCAGCGCGCGTCCGACTTTTTGTCTGCCACCAACTGGTCGCTACTCGTAGACCTATGGGGGTTAGCAGCTGGTGGCTATGAAATTATGTATTGTTAGTATTGCTTTGCGTTCAAGATCACAAAACGGTGTTCCAGCCACCGCGATATGACTTAACTATTGTTAAAAAGCGGCGTAAATCCAAATACACCAGCATTTAAAGTACACGACACTCTACACACCTGACCTTTTCTTTTAATTTGTGAAAAAAGGGACTATCCGGGAATTCTGTAAATTGAATTATTGAAAAAGAGATTTGATCCAGCATATGTCAACCAGAAGGCGCATTTAAAAGATTCTTTCGCAGGAAGGTAGATCGATTATTCTAGATTCAAAAAATAAGCACCGTGCGAAAAGTTTCGACCCGCGCTCCGCACTCCGAGCAGTCTGACTAGGGTTGACGCTGTACGCACAACCCAGACGGTCCCTTTTTGCGTGACGAGTCAATTTTTTTTCGTCAAAGATGGAATGAGATGCATTTTAAAGTACACGATGCAAACTAAATTGAATAGTACTATATACTTTTTTCATTCAGTCCAATTTCAGCAATCTGTCTCTAAAACAGAAGACTTACAGATGTACTACATAAATCCAACGTCCATGACGCTAAAATCGTAGGACTGAAATAACAAGACTATCTGTTTCAAAAATCTATCGTTTTTTTTTTTTTTTTTTTTTTTTTTTTAAATGATAGTTAAATAACATTGCCATGAAAATGATGTCTCTATAATCGGTAGATAACTGTCTTCTAGAATCCCTGATGTTTGAATTCGTTACGAATGACTTTGTTTCTTTAACATTTGGAGACTTGTTTTATGCATGGCGAAATCAATGTCTCTGTTATAGACATGGTCTAAAGGAACTGACATTTTTAAATCGGGTTCGCCCAATTTATACATACTTTTTTCCAGACATCCAATCAGTTGGACGCATTACATTTTTACCCTTATGCGCTGAGCAATGTGTTCGAGCCAAACTATGTGTTTTCAAACACCGAAGAAACGGCCTTTTCAGTCACAATCTACAAACTTTTTTTATCTTATTTACTTTTGCGACAAATAAAGAAGAGGCTAATACAAAATGTAATTTTCGCTTTTAGTAATTACCAGTATTTTCAGTGTTTATAACAAGATTCTCGGTTGAGTAAAGGAGTTGAAACGTACAATTGGTTAATTGTGTAATAAATGTAGCAGTAACAATATTACTGCTCTGATTTTTTGCTTGAACGGTCATTTACCAGTTGGAGGGCTTACAACCAATAAAATTTTGTTATTATTATCACGTGGTCAAAACCCTAGCTTTCCGAGGCTGGACACTTACATTTTGCGTGTAATCCACTGAGCTATTTTTTCAAGACAAACAACGCAGAAACGGCCTTTTCAGTTACAATCTAATTTTTTCTATCTCTTTCACGTTTGCGACAAAAAAGGAAGATGCTGATACAAAATTTGATTTAATTTTCTTTTTTAGTAATAACTGATTAGTATTTTCAGTAATTTTACAAGCTTTCGGTTGAGTAAAGGAATTGAAATTATCTTCGTGCTGTTCTAATTTATTGTTCTAAAAACTGTTTAATTAGACCAATGTCTATCCCTGCGGAGGGGATACATTGTGAAAAAGGGGAATCGACTTCTTATATTTCATAAAAGAACAACAACAATAATTCCTTTCCCCTCCTTCCTCTCCCTCTTCCTTCGTCTCGAGTTCTTTCTTCATTTGTAGTCTGTTGGAATCGTCTGCTTCTATAGTTGACATGGTTTTTATCCTAGTCTATTTGTAGCACAGATTTCTTTGCCATTGTGTTGATTTTGATCGGTTTATTAGGGTTTACGCCGTTTTCGACTTATGTGGTCATATTGAGCGGCTTGAGCACCTAACCATTGATTCCAATTGTTTCTCATCCCAGCCTTAACACCCTTACCCAGCCTCAGCTGCTCCATCACATGGGTTCGCGATATCAAACCATTGATTGACGACATTTTTGTCTGAAAGGATATTTGCCGCGGCCGATTATCGAACCCGGGACTTTCGAACGAGAGGCAGGTGCGTTACAAACTGCGCTAAGGCCTAGGATTACCGTTACGTTTTGATTAACCGTCGGTGCGGTCATTAAATATTGTAAATACGGCTTTACTCAAGCCGTAGTTACGATATTTTATAACAACACCTACGAAATATTGTTTGTCCGATAATGCGTCATTGTTAATTGGATAAAATCGTTCCCCATTGTCTTCTAACTTTTTTCTCTCTGCGCGAAAAAGGGCTTTTCCAGTCCACTGGACCAAGGCTAGATAATTTTGTTGAAATTCCCTGTGCAATTTTGGCATCTCTACTGTTACTGTGCATATACACTGCAGAGACATGACCGGGATTTGCCATTATATGCCTCTATATAAATGCTTCCCTCAGGTATTCAAATGATGCCGGTTCTACCCCCTTGACGTCTGACCGTATAGCGCAGTTGGTAGCATGTTGGATAATCAATCTTAGTTGAACTGGGTTCCCAGTTGAATGGAAATGTTTTGTGACATATCTCTCAGGTTGAGTGTATATAATTATGTAAACTCCAGTTGGATGAGCTAGCGATGTCCTCGAAAAGATGGAGTGTTAAGACAAAAAACTCACAAATTGGGCAAATATTTTACCAACTTTTATTGTCCAAATTTGAGCCCTTTTGTTTGACGAACTATTGCACTATCCCAGCCTCTCAATGATGCCCGATTTACAGTGCTGACAGCACTTTGATTTATTTTGCCAAGTAAATAGGCATGTATGAATTTGAAAAACCATTTATAACTTTACAACTTGACACAATACAAAACAAGATACCCTTTTAAACTGTTTTCTTCGAGAACTTTGGCAGCTGTTAGACAATGCTAGGGTCAGAAATTAAGTGTTGCGCTGTTGTGACCTTTAGTTGATCAAATTATCATAGAAGTGCCGTCAGTTTACAATCAAATCTTATTACTAATAGGATTACAGATGACCCTTTGTTGTCCCGTACGACAGGGGAATGAGCCATTTGATCGATGGAGAATCAATATATACATACCGGACATCTGCGATACTCTACATTACATGTTATGTCGATCGACAATAAGTTATTGTTGGCCCATGCTTACTCTTAAACTGTGTTAAGGTTGTGGGCCCGTAATTCTTCCGCAACGTTTCGGAACTCGTGATCTTTCACAGTGTTAACCGGGGTTTCCATATGAAATTCTAAGGAAACCACGTCTAACACGTTCTTGACTTCCGAAACAATGTGGGACCATTACGGGGCCACTACCTTTAATAACTACAGCATTTATGCCTCGCCATGATTATTTCCCGAAAAAAGGAGAAAAGTGTTGGAATCACCTTTTCTTTTGAAATCTATTTCCATAAGATGCTGGTACAAAATTAGTCCACAAATTCTAGATAGGCTATTTCGTATCACAATAAAGAATATCGCAAAACCGACACGATTAATTATTAATGAATGAAACCGAAGAGTGGAATGAACTGGTTTTGAATGATCCTAAGTCCGTTTGCTAGTGTTAAGAGGAAATGGAAGCCGAAGGCGCCGTATGTAAATAGCCGATCTGCGATTCGATGAGCGTGATTCAAAGTATAAAGTCGTACAATGACAACAACTCTTAAGAAAGCTCATCGAACTCATTCAATCACATGTACATTCCGAAATCATTGAAAAAACATTTCACACTGTGAATTCCACGATATTTTTTGTTGTACTACTGGTACAAAATTCAAATGCCCCTTATCGAAGTATTCTCGTCATTTACCGTAGCTAAAGCTTTCTCTTTTTAATCCCCCGCCATTTTCGGCGAAGGGATATAGTAATGGTCTTCTTCCGTCATTCCGAAGTTCCGTCATTTCGAGGTTCCGTTACTAAACTTGACCGGAGCATATATCCTAAAGTATAATAGCAATCAACTTGTAACTTTATTGGTGGATAGATCTCATGGAGGAGAAGTGCAGTGCACAAGAACTACAATTCTTGCTTGCATAATTTTGGAGTTATTGCCCTTTGTTATTTTTAATACTTAGATATTGTCTGGAGCATATCTCCTACAGTATTATAGCTATCAAATGGAAACTTTATGGGTGGATAGATCTGATGGAGGAGAACTGCAGTGCACAAGAACTTCAATGTTGCTTGCATAGTTTTGGTGTTACTGCCCTTTGTTATTTTTAATACTTACATTTTGTCCGGAGCATATCTCCTAAAGTATAAAAGCTATCAACTTGAAATTTTAACTATAACTTTTGCTTGCATAATTTTCCAGTTTTTGCCTTTTGTTATTTCAAAGACTTAGATTTTGTAGATGGCTCTCGTATTATTTAGAAGTAAAAGAAAAAGTAAAATATTTAGATTATGGCATACATTGTTGCTTTCCGAGTTAAAGACGGATCAGATTTCTTTCCAAACAAAAATTCATTGTTTCTTTCATTTGATTTACATTACTATATTTCGACTCATTTCAAGCAATTTTCTTCTTGTTTCGAACACCAAATTTTCATAGTTCCTGAAATCCCAGTTTTGTTTAATTATTTCAAGTCGACAGCCCACTATGCATAAGGTCGACAATCGACTTTATTTTCTTTTGGATCATTTACTTCAAAGGTAAAATGTGAACCCAAGATTGCGAAAAGTAAATCAATAGCTAAACATAGACCGGATGTGCCAGTAACGGAAACAACACGCAGTTCCTATGTAAAACAGGGTTACTTAACTCCAATCTCGACTAGAAGTGGTTTTCTGAGACTCATTATGTCTTATTATTGCTGTTGGGTAAATTATTTCTGGAGACACAGGGGTTGAATCCTTCTCAAGTCTTTATAATCTATTTTACGGGCTTATTTTTGTCAAAGGGGTTACCTAAGTTTCCTTTCAGTGCAAAAATATTTTATTGTTGTGAATTCAGCGAAATAGGAAATATGGCAAGTTGTGAATAAACATGGCTTCCAAGTTCATTGAACCTTTTCTTTTCTATGACTGCCTATTATATTCTGTCGTCATATTTAGTGTATTTTTACACAATGTAACGTTAGTACTGCTAGTTTTTATACCGCCATTTTCCCACGAATTGATGTTTTTTGTATCAAGTTACAAAAATTACGCGTATAGAAAAAACTTCTTTGTTTGAAAATTCCGTGTATCTTTTCAATGACACCCGATTGCTTTAATCTTTTCAGAGGAATATGACTATTGAATTTACTCTGCCATAAATATGCCAGTAAACATATTGCATAGACAAGTTGTTGTGATTTATATAACTAATAGACAAAGGCTAAATGAACAGATGTATATGGATAAAGCTTGTCGGTATTATTTTGATTCCAAATAAAGAAGAATGACAAATATTGTACATGAGTGTACATTATTATGAAAGGGGACAGACAGAATTTTATTTCTACCTTCATTGTAGTGTTTCTTAGATGAATGTCTAAAATTATTCGACGGGCTGTTATTTGGTTTTGCAGTTATTAACATGGCGAAATTGACATCATTGCAAAGAATGTGCGTTTTCGGGTCGTTATAGGCATACGTTAAAGGACGAATCCCGGGCGTTCACTAGAGAAAACGTGGATTAATAAGTTAATTCACGTGCCGTTAACGCCCGTTTTTTTCACATAAATATCATAAGTTAGGGCCCATACACTTTATCAGTTTCTTTGGATAACATTAATAAAGAGCATAAATATAGTCGTCGATCCTATTCCTGCGTTAAATTTCGTGACGTCATATATTAACCAAGCAACGCCAGTAAACAAAAGTGTCGATGTAATGCATAACGCAATTTCCTGGCACATTAGATGATTTGGAGCTAGTTTTATAGCGTTCCTATGGATTATTTTACAATCTCTGTTTGAATAAATACTACAGTCTTTATTTTTATGCAATGATAGTGTCATTTCACATTTTCTCGAGCGTTAACATTTGCAACGTTTTGCAGTCTTTTTGTTTTAACAACATAGGATTCTTTTCAAATAATTTATAAACAAATAGTATCTAATGTTTAGCTCCACTGGCTGAGGGCCAGCGAGCTATTGTCATGGCGGTGTGTCCCTCATGCGTCCGTCAGTGCGTCCGTGAGTTCGTGCGTGCGTAGACATTTTCTTTACTCATCTTCTTTTCCCAAACGAGGAGCGAATTTTAACGAAACTTGGTAGAAATGTTCCTTTGTATATCATCTTCTTAAATTGTTAGAGAAATTTGGACCCCCCCCCCCCCCCCCCCCAATATAGGCGTGGCAGGATGGAGCAATTTATTTACTTGAAAAATCTTCTTTTCTCAGAATTCAACGGGCTGATTACAATGCGACTTGGCATGGATGTTTCTTCGTTCAGTCTTTACTTTAATTATTTAAGAAATTTCGATTGACCTCCAAATATGGGCGTGGCAGGGCGGAGCTTATTTGTACTAAAACATCTTTTAAGTTCTTGAATTTTGATTGTCAACCAGATAATGGCGCGCCAGGGTGGGACTTATTTCTACTTTAAGACCTTTATGAATCTGCTCCTCCCAATTTATTTGGCCGATCTCAACAAAAAGTTTCACAAAAGTTCCCTGGGTGACCCTTTACCTAAGTTTTTCAACATATTTTGATTTCACCATTTAAATTGGCGTGACAGGACTTTTTTTCACTTCCTTATCCATAAAAATCTTCTCCAACTCAACCATTTTAGCCAATTTGAATCAAACCTAGCGTGAATATTCCTTTGGTCCACCATTACTTAAATTGCTTATAACATTTTATTGCGCCCATAAATGGCCGGGCGGGGCCTATTCATTGCCTTTTGCTTGAAATTTGGAATATGCCTTGGTCTGTTCATCTTAGCTTCGTTTCAGAAGGGAAATAATGTTAATGAAAGACAGTTATGAGATAAGATCTATGGAAAAACTTTTTTAGGTTTAAAAAAGGGTTAATTCACGTTTTTGAGGGCGTTAACATTTGCAGAGACCCGAAAACTGGTTTAATGGTTTAATGGTTAAAGCGTTTAGGGGGTCTCTGCAAATGTTAACACCCGAAAAAGCCTGAATTGACGCCGTTATTGTATAAAAAGTGGATAAGGGTAAAATTAGTTCGTAGAAACGATATAAAACCAGTCACAAACCTACTTATATGCCGTCATGCACTACACCGTCCATCTTGTTTATACCGACGTTGCTTGGTAAATTTATGACGTCAACAATTTAACGCGGGATTTACAGCAACGTCTTTAGGTATGCTCTATAATAATGTTAAACAAGGATACTGATAAAGTGTATAGGCCCAGACCGAGAGTATTTAAAAAAAAGCCGGGGGTTAACGGCACGTGAATTTAGTGATTAATCCACGTTTTTTGTCGTTAACGCCCGGGTTTTGTCCGTTAACACACGCCTTTAACGACCCGAAAACATACATTTTATGCAATAATGATAAATAACTATATGTAAGGGTCTTTTCAGTGAAAATTTAATAGAACTATTAAAGAAAGCAAATTTTGAAGAAAAAATATCAATAGAATAAAAAATAAGCTGTATTTTTGGGGAAAATTCTCTGTTACAAATTTGAAAATGAGCCTTTTTTAATTGGAAAGTAGCCTTTTATAGGCCCCTGTTAAAGACCGAAAAAAACATTCAATTATCAATTTGAAATCTCAAAAACGCATCTCCTCTCATTCAATTGGACTATTTTGATCGAATCTTGGTATGAATGCTACATGAATTATCCTTTTCTTAAATTGTTCCTGTAAATGGGTTTCAATTTGTCTAATTGTTATCATATTTATGTTGGTATTCAGATGGTTAAAGGGTATGCAGATTCTTATGTGTTTTTGAAGCAATGTAGACAAGACCGAGTAAATCTTTGCAAAGTAATTCTAAAGAGATATTTTTTTCAGTAAAAGTGATGACAATCTGGAGATGATAAAGCCAGTGGAGGGATACAGGCCCTCTTGGGCCTCTTGTTAAGAAAATCTGATTAAAAGAAGGGGTTTTTGAAAAAAGGTCACTCAGTGAAAATGGTGGCTTAATCGACATGGTCGCTCCGTTCGAACAAGATTGACAGAATTTCTGATAAGTTGGCTTTGGACTGGGAACTATCTTATTCTAGAGATTGTCCTTGAAGTATCGAGACTGTTTCCTAAAGTTGATAACTGACATCATTCCAATTAATCTGATTACCAGTTACAATTTAGAGTCGGTCTAGCTCTATCAGTCATTTAACAAATTTTGGACAGAAAAGGCTATGTCGTGCAGGGATGTTATACAAACCAGTAAAGAGTAGCGCTTACAAAAAAGCGAGCTGAAATAGCCATCGTCACCTGTACTAAGCGACCACTTAGGGGGTGGGGGGCACATAAAAACAAAACGGTCGCTTATGGAAATGGTCGTTTAATTCAATATTTCATGATACACTGTAGATAATAAGACATGTCATTCCAATGGCATGAATAGAGTGTCCCATTAGTCATAATTAAATCCGTGTTGCTCGATCGCACACGAATCGTCTCATTTAGACGACTCTAATGACCCCCAACAGCATAAAATTCAATTATATTAACATATATTAACATTTCTTTTTTGTTAAAGAATATCAATTTTACAGAGGTTTTACTTACGGTAAGTGTATCTTTTATGACGGCGCTTGAAAAAAATTGTCGCTTAAAAGAAAAGTCGCTTTAGAAATATCGACTCTATTTCAAGGGAGTTCTTCGCTTTTCATAGATTTACATTGGAAATGCATCTTGCCATTTTCCTTGACCGCTTGGATAATATGGCCCTGCTGAGATTAATCTTGCTATTGTGAAAGTGTAAATTTCTTTTTGCCAGTGAGTATAGAATTATCTAAAAATTTCAATTAATACCTTGTCATTGTAGGGAAAATCATTGGCGCCATTCTTAACGCATTAAAGGAGTTTTGAAGCATTGAATCTCTTTTATGTTCTGACATTTAATCACTGGAGTTTTCCTTTGTCCCGGAAATATGATACTGTGTGATTTTGTCTTCAAAACAACTTTTTAAGAACGAAAAATATTCTTCTGTGAATGGTATAAGGCATTATTTTGCATCTGCTTCGAATTTGTTTAAAGTGTCAAACCTTATCCTATGTACAAAATATTCAACATCTGGGCCTCATGTTTTTTTCCGTACTTAGTTGTTAATTTACGATAGTGTAAATGTATAAAAAGAAAAGATTATATTTGTAATTTGTTGATTAAGGCATTTAAAGTATAGACTAGAAAAATATGCAAGTTTGACGTTGGAAAAAATTCTCAGTATGAGAAAATTCACATTTGAGAAAAAGAGTTTAGAATATCGGGCCCAGGTTTTCAATGCATTTACCTATAATTGAAGCGACTTGCATAGATTTACAAAAACAAACAAACATTTTCTTATTAAACAGCATAACAGGTCATTTTTGTAAGAAATGTGTTTGAAACAAATATGAGAAAGAAATATTGGAACTCCGTATATGAATATTAGAATTCATCATGCAATGACGCCTGCATTAACCTGATATCACGTGTCTGATAATATAACATGATATTAGACGGTCTATTTTTAGAAACACTTAGCATACACCACCTTAATTTCTTTGTTTTTTAAGGATTTATTACAATCAAGCGCTGGAAAAGTTGCATGATAAATAGAAAAACATGTAAGTGTCTTAAAATATCAATGTTATCTGTTCTCGGCAAAGCCTTGTCATGATAAATTCTCCCAACCTCGACCAGATAACGTTGATATTTTTAGACTTTAAAATATTATTCATTATATGCCTGTGACGCCCTAAAAACGTTAATTAACCATTTAATGTGACCAATACTATTGTTATATTGTGACCAATACTATTATTAAGAAGTTGAGTTGAGAAGTTGAGGTGTAAAACCCATTGTGACGTGTATGAATCTATATATGGCCTGATATATATAGTCTAGCCATTAACCGTTGAGTCTTGTATTTGATTTATCATAGAAACTCATCAATACCCTCAAAACATAAATCTTGGCACAAACGTTTTCTTTTCTTAGACAACAAATGCAGCCCGCCACTATAAAATATGAATATTATCTGTCACGCGAAAGGGTAAATCAGTGAAATATTTGATAAGGGATGGTTGCAGTGAAGATAAATCTCTGCACAGTTCGCACAGTCTAAATAAAAGCAGCACTTTCCGCTCTACCCAGTTGTTTTTGTTCGCCTGCTGGGTCACGTATTTTGATGTGGAAAAATGGCATGTTTGTCGACATTTGTCAATAAAAGAAATGAAAACACTGCGTTTTGTTATCAAAATATAACTTGCTCATTTTTTTTATTTTTTTTCTTTTTTTAACAGTTTCTGTTTTATGCTTTGCCATAAGTAGAGGGACCGTTGATATTTCTTACGCCATATAAACCCACGTGAGAAATGACGCGCTTTCATGGCTACGCCCGTATTATTCCCGAGGTCTATTCCGTAGAATCGTCGGGGGCTCCCGATTGACCGGCGTATATGCTGCAGCCATTTTCGATAATGAGGGATTAATAATCATCAAACAGGCCGTGGACAATAAATACTTTTGGCATTTTCTAACTTAAATCTTTATTAGTAATACTGTGTTTAAATGGTTCCAATCAAATTCATGTCAAACCTCAAATTCATGGATCGATTAAAATGAACTTATGGAGCAAACGTCGAACGAATCCGGACCGATTTGATCGGCGTAAAAATACTTTGACTTGAGCGCTGATCGAGTGATTTAGAATTATCTTGATCGACAATATTATCGAATTTAAACGGCGGAAAACGCTTATATTAAATAAGAGAAATTACATAGAAATTATTCACAATAAAATTCAAATATCATGAAATTTTTTTACTGTGTACAAAGATTGCTCCGCCAATTTGTAAGAGTCAACGTAATATTTAGCAGGATCGTTGACACTTTTGTTGCCATACAAGCCACGTGCAAAATGACGCAATTCTTTTTCTGCGAATTCTCCCAACGCCAATACCATTACATTATCATTAATTTTACGTCCAGAAAAAAGTAAATATACTATTTTACACCAAGAAAAGGGTAAAACAAGTAATTTCAGGACTGTGATCGTGTTATAATTTTATTTTCGCGTTAATGCGTCCATGAATAAAGTCTCCGCCCTCTGATTTGCCCTTCGCATATAAATTCTCCTCCATCAGACTTTATTCATGGACACATCAACGCGAAAATGAAATTATTTCGTTCTTTCACGATGTTACATACTGCGTGAAAAACTAATGAGATGACACAACATACAAGCCGCGAAAAGTATTTGAAGTGATAAATATATAATACATACTTGGTGTATTATATGGAAAAAATATCTAGCGAGGTAGGGAGAATTGATCATTGTCGAGGCTCCGTGGAGACAATTATCAATTCTCACAACCAAGTTAGATATATTTTTATTCAATACACTTGGTACGTATTATATTTATCTTATAACCTCTATTTGACTTTTTTTCGTCGATGTTTCTAACTGAAATGCGAGTTTCTAAAAATAACTGCATGATATTATTGTTCTAAAAATAACTAAGTGATAACATAGAAATTATCATACGGGTTGTTATCACACGGAAATATGTATAGTTATAAGATAAATTGATGAATCTGAATTAAATAAGTCGGTGATTTGGGGAATAGTCTCAGAAGTTTGTAGTGACATTGTTAATATGACAGATTTATGGACGTAACTCCTTATTTGCAATTGGTGAAAAGGTTTGAGGTAAAGACATTTTTGCTCTTCATTGAGAAGATGAATGTGTTTTAGATTGATAAAATGAATTTAAGGTTACTTTTAAAGTAATATGAATAGTTTAAGTTAAAAAGTGGAGTGCATGGTGCCTTCCCAATGTACAGGAAGAGTTAAGTAGGGTAGAAAAACGTTTACAAGGATAAATGCTGCCAAAAAAACTTTTATACACTATATCTTAATGATATTATTCAATGTCAAACAATTAAAAATGCAATAGATAAACGTAGTTTTCAATCTAAATTCCGTTTTAAATATCATTCTTAAAAAAAACACAAAAATGAAATGATAAGCAGAAAGAATGTTATTTAATGGTAAAAATGGACAACTGACAAAGAATTGACCAAATATAGAGTTGGCAGATCAATTTTGTCCCACTATATCAGTCCATTAACATGTCAATCCGGCTATTGAAATGTTCCCAGACATAATCCACATGGTGATTAGGTATTCGGTGTAATATCGTTGATTTTGGTATACGATAAGTGGTATAACATTCGACTGAAATTGCTTTTGACTACTGTTTAAGAAATGCCCAAAATGAATGAATGAATGAATGAATGAATGAATGAATTAATGAATGAATGAATGAATGAATGAATGAATGAATGAATGAATGAATGAATGAATGAATGAATGAATGAATGAATGAATATATTACGTTATGGCCCGTCGAGAACTTAGGTCATGTTGGGCCCAAATACTTCTGTTTTAAACTGGAATAATCCGGTGTCAGCACGAAGGCACATAGGCTCCCCTTAGATCAGGAGAACGAGCCAAGTACGAGTCCACAAAACCAGAAAATTCACCCAAATGAACCTTCATGAACCTTCATGTGTATACTGAAACTGCTACTTACCAAAAAATAAAGTTGTCTGCCTTATGCTATCAGAGAAGAAGATTTTCAAAGATTTTCGCTCTCTGATTCAATGTAAAAAAAAGTTGTGTCCGGGTGGAGCCCAAATATGATCCAATGGTCATGATATGAACAAATTTGGTAGAGGCCTACTAGATCATGCTACATAAAATATATGAAAGCTGTCTGCTTCCTTGTTTCAGAGAAGAACATTTTTCTAAGATTATCATATTTTCAATTTTTTTAGAGTACAGGGAGAGTTAAGGGTAAATTTCATTTATTTGAACAACTTTGGTAGATCTGGCTTAGGAGTGGAGAGGATGTTTTAAGAAATCGTGGACGACGCACGACGGACGACTGATGACGGACGACGGACATTGGACGATCACAATAGCTCACCATGAGTACTTCGTGCTCAGGCGAGCTAAAACCTTCTTGGATTTGCGTCAATTTTCGGCCAATTTTCAGACTCTCCGATACCATAAAAGCCAGTTTTTGATACAATTTAATTCCTTAAACAACTTTTGAAGAGCTTCACCAAATGGGACATCCCTGCCAAGTTTCAGCTTTGTTGGCCAAGTGGTTAAGGAGGAGAAGAACTTTTTTTTAAGGTTTTCGGCCAATTTCGGACAATTTTCAGCCTTTCCGTTAGCATGGAAACCAGAGCTTTTGATGAAATCAAATTCTTTTAACAACTTTTGAAGAGCTATCCCAAGTTTCAGCTTGATTGGCCAAGTAGTTTAGGAGGAGAAGAATACTTTCCAAGATTTTCGACAATTTTCGGTCTTCTGTTACAGATGTTCCATGGCAACCTGGTGCTTAGGATGAGAATATGTTCAAAGAAATTGTTGACGGACGGACGGACAATGAATAGACGACGGACGGAAAGTGATCACAATGACTCAGCTTTAGCACTTTGTCCTCAGATGAGCTAAAATCAAATCAATAAAAACAATTAAATCGAAAAAAATATTTTAAGGTATAATAGAACAAATAATAAAAAAGAGCTTTTGAAAAACGGTAAAATTTAAAGAAATACTTCGAAAAACTACTTAAAAACACCAATAGAACCTCAAATCAGATTTTACTATATAAATGAATTGGCTTAGGAAAATTAAAAATCAAATTTGACAAAGTCAAACAGCTGCCTCATACTATATACTTTAAAATATCGGTCTATGATAAAGAAAAGTCAAAACAGTATATAAATAAATGTTTGACGGTAATGGGAGCGTTACATGGAATGCACATTGACCTAATATCCTTTTAAAAGAAAGAAGTGCGTTAGATGAGTATGGCAAACGGGTAAGCAAGTCAAAATCATCTCTTCGCGACGGCTTGACCTGTAACCAGGTAACCATTCGCGAAGATACTGTCGAACAGAACATAGTTAATTATGCTTGTTTCAGGGATCGGACCAACAGTTCCTCCAGGCATCCTGAATTAAGCATGAATTGAAGATTTAAAATCCGTAAAAGGTGCTTCAAAGGGTAAAATTGATAATGCATCATTGGCAACTTTATCTACTTCTACATTATAACGATTATCAATGTGACTTGGAACTACGCAGAATGCGAGATTAAATCATTAAAGTCGTCCGCACATCCGGTTTCGGATTTTCCGCCAAAAAAAAATAAAAAATCTTGTGATCGTTATAAAACTATGAATCGAAATTCAAACTATGTTTTTGGATAGAGTTGTATGGAAGGTTGTCAAAACTTGTAAGGAATTGTATAAATTCAAAAAAATATTTTCCAATATTGAAAATGTGATTTGAAACTTAAATATTTTTTTGTTAATTATATCCCTTTATTTTAACAAATGAGGCAAAATATCCAGAAAAATAAGACTGACTCCAACTGTTTTTAATGTCATTTTTTTCATTATGTCACAAATTTATTTTGAAAGTTTAAGAAAAAGTTTAACAGTAGAACTATATTCATTTAACAGTGAGAATGTATTAGTAGCCATTAATATCAAAAGAAAAATACTTCTTATAAAAACCGCATAAACATGCCATTATTTTCTTTTGCTTCATTAAAATTCCACATATCTTTTATAAATACGTGGAATGGGATGTCGTTTTTTTTTTTTTTTTTTAAAAACATAAATCAGAATATGTATTTGTCCTAAAATAATAACTTCTAATCAAGGGTGTAATTTTAAAGGAAATTCAAAGGTGAGAAATAAAGGGCACTAAAAGGTTTTAGTAATTATCTACATTCGGCTCTGGGAAAGAATAAGCACGATGGGCCAATATCATCTTTCAAAAAATCGAAATAAAAAAAATAGATCTTTCAAAAAAAAAAAGAAAAAATAGGTTTAAAGACAAGTCAAATAGTGGGAAAAATACGAGCGAATTTCCTTAAGCTAATTCTGGATCAGGATGCATTTTTCTAGCTTGACACAAATGCATACATTTAGATTTGGTCTTTGAAAACTTGAAGCCGTTTTCATTTGACCATTTTGAAAGATTGTTTAAGCCTTTTTCCAACTGTCTTTCATACAATTTTTTGTAAAACATATGCTTTCATCTTCATCTGTAACATACAAAAGCCATCAATGTACAGAAAACATTCCAAGCCATGGCAAACGGTTCTTACGATGATGTTAATTTGAAAACTAAAATAAATAATAACACCGATAATATACTCGCCTGCGGAACATCATTTCCTGTTCATGGGAATCAGACAATGTATCTCAAACACTACCTCTAAACAGACGTTCATTCGAAAAGCTGAGATGAAAAAGGCAAGGCGATTACGAATTTCGGAATCTAAAGGTCGTTCTTTATTCCATACTCCCAAGTGGTGTTATAAGAACTTTCATTATCGAAGAAGACAGGAACAACATTTTCTTTCTTTATAAAAGCTTCTCAAATAAAAGTCTCGCGGTGGAAAGGATGATCAAGTATGATATCTATTTACAAAAGTTATGTTGGACTGACGTAATCAGGTGGTTATTTTCAATAACCCAAACAAGACGATCATTTACCAATCTTTCCATGGTTTTGCAAATGCAACTAGTTATGACAAGAGGGCCATAATTTGGGTTTGTTGCATTCTAAGTCAAATGCCCTATGATGACATTTTTTCTGCTTTGGTATTTTTTCAACCATCATTAAATCATGGTTTGTATGATTTTTTGGGGGGGTCAGGTGATGTTTGTGGTATAGCTTTTCTTCAGCCCGAATAAAGCAAATATGTAAACAGATCTCTAGAGTTTTCACATTCATCTATGGCCTCTGAGTGTATCGACTGTTCAGCCATTGAGTTTCCAACGTCCACACTCTCTTGAACTGGTCACTACCATAAATGTCGGAAAGAACTTCCGTTTAAGATTTATTATTGAATAAAAACCAAATTTTGACTAGTTTCAAAATCCCCAGCAGTACGGACTTTGTTGTTTGTATTTAACCATTCCCATAATTTATGATGAGAATTGAATTTTCCTGTAAGAATAGCATGTTGTGGTAGCTGGACAACAAGATTATCAAGTTGTCTACGATCTACATGGGAACTAGGAGGAAGATAAATAGAACACGATGCAATTGTTTTATTAAGCAAGACACTTACAGCCACTGCTTGCGAAGAATTTCCTATCAAAACTAACGTGACGGTGAGGAATATTATTATTATACAATGATTCCCAGACCACCAGACGCTTTCTCACGTTCTGTTTAGTTAGTTATAAAGCGCGAGTATTATTTCAAAGAAAGTTTATCTGTATCTTTTTAAAACGTTTCTTGTAAACATACTGCAACTGGTTTTCCTTTCGAAACTAGAAGATAAAGTTCTTCAAAATCGGCTTTGATGCCATTTTATTATATTATTCGCCATAATATGTTTTAATTATAACAATAATAATAATGGAAGAAAGAGACAACCCATTATTTATCTCAAATTAATTTAATTTTGATCGCACCTTGCCTTATAGAATCTGATTGTTTATCATATATGGAGGAGGAGGAGCAGGTTTCGGCGCTGAAACCTTGGATACCTGAATCGCTTAATTTTACGAAGACATTATCCGTTGAAACTGGAGGAAGAGACCTTCACCAGATTTATGCGAGTTAGTCTCTGTCGAGCAAACTTTCAAGGGGTTTTGTTTGGTAAAAATATATCTTTTTAATATTGATTACTCAGAAGTGTATGGGGCATAGGTCGATGTGATTCTGTGTTAATTTCTTGCTTGATAATTTTTAACAATAGGACGATGATGTTCCTAGATCGCTCACCTGCGTCTCTTTGACCACTAAGACATTTCATCAATGCGCACATATGCCCACATGGACATACCATGAAAACATTGGTAGAGGTCCACCTTATAATATTTCAAACAAAATAGGAAATATGCCTTTTGGTTTCAAAGAATAAGGCTTTCGAGATTGCCCACTTTCTTTCGATGTAAACTGGGATGCTACCGTGCCGAGGCCAAATCTGCCCCCATGAGTATGATATGAACAAAATTGTAAAAGGTCACCTAGATTATGCTACATACCAAAATAAAAAGGCTATATGTCTGATGGTTTCAGAGAATTGTTGAAGAATTCATAATTTGTTTCTATATAAACAGAGCTTCAGATAATTTTTATCTTAAAGGGTCCCCTGATTTTTTCTGTAAAGCTGATTTATAATGCAGCAATATATTCGGGTAAACATGAGTTATTCTTTTATTGTAATAAAAAAACATTTCATCCATTAAAATCCCGAATAATATCTTTCTGAGATGTTTTACAAATGCCCTTCTAATGTCTGTGATGATGTAACAACTCAAATTTTAATATTAAATGCATGTCCTTCGCGATGTCTTCACAGAAATAGCCTCCTAGTTCTTTGCCGATAAATCCCTGGATGGAATGGACGAATTAATTTTTTTGGACAACGTACGATGAACAATAGCATAAGGCCTATTACCTTTTGATATTTTAAAACTTTAGAAAGACTATGTTATTTTACAAATATTCAATATAACTCAATATATTTTAATTTTCGGCTTCTGCCTTCTTCAGAAAAACAGCTAGATTTTATACAATTAAGTTACATCCATAACTACACATTCAAAATGGAGTCTAAAATGAAAATCAAAACAAGACGTCACGTCTACTTTCCCGTAACGCTGTTGAGACGTCACTATTTTGGCGCACTTTTTTGTAAAACTTATGTGTCATCAATACTTAACCTCTATCATGGCAAATGAATCTCTTCTTTAAATAAAAAAAAAAAATCTTAACCCTTGTCAATCTGCGCAGTTCACGCAGTCTGACCAGGGTCAACACTCTAAGTAACACTTAGACAGTCATCTGTCTGAAGGGCTTCAACCTTATGTGCTAAAAGTAAATAACATGCATAAAAAGTAGGTTAGAAAATATATAATAAATACCAAGAAATAACAGAGGTCAACAACCATCTCATTTAAAATGATTAACTCTGCCGGCCATATTTCATATCCAAAATGGGCGCCCTAGACCCTGCACTTACAGCTTATCTAATATGCAGATATGACACTTTGATCGCTAATTCACAATAAAATTAAAATTGAAACAAACCAACGGAAATGACGCAGATTAACAGTTGTCTCAGTATAAATAAATAAATGTTCTGCTGTAAATGAAATAAAGGTGGGCATCCTTTACTTTGTAAGTACAGCTTTTTCAAGGTCATGGAGATATGTTTATTAGCTCTAAGTTATCAATTCTCAGAGAGTAGAAACCAGATATCAGAAAATGACGGAGGTCAATAGTTATCCCATCTCAATTTAAAAGCTATCTTCTTAGTCCTATCAAACAATCCTTTATCATCAATATCTATAGTCATAGGTATGAAACTAAAACAAACTCGAAAAAAGACACCTCAAATATTGCAACCACAACTTATCCAAGATGCAGTTACAACGCTTAATCCATCCATCAGTACAGCTAACCACAACGTGAAATTGATAAGGTGAGTGATTTTGAATAATTAGGAATGAAATCGAATGAGTGTGTGAGCAAGTTTTGCGTGAATTTAATCGGAGCCAATCCAACATCACAAATTTTGTTTACGATGAACAAACTTAGCAATATTTATTGCCTCCCTTTAATAAAACATGCGTATAAGTGCTATAGATAGCTTTCTATTTCTTCAAGAACCTTTGAGACGCTAACAATTTAATTTGTGCTAGTGGGATCGCAATTTTCCTCTATCAAAATTTATTTTGAATGACGTTGATGGTTCAATATTTTTCAATGGATTTGAGTGTTTTTGAATACTATGAGTGAGTGTTTGGAATGAATGAATGGAGCGCTGAGTGAGCGATTTAGACTTGTTTTGATTGAGGTGAATGACAATTTCAAGATGCTACCAACTGTGACCAGCTCCAAACTTACAACTACAGCTTGGTCAAGGTGAAGCTGCGGTGCGTTAGACAACAAGTTTCAAAAAGTATGCACCGACTACGACGGATAAAAGCGGAGGTCAATGTAATCTAAATTCAATTTAGTATATTGATTGGTCAATTGATTTTATGAACACAATTGATCAGAGTACTTTTAAAAGGAAGGGGTACTTGAAATTTCCAACTAAAGTTTAAAGAGTTAATTGTTGGATTTTATATTACAGCCATTTGGTGTCTTCGTTCCAAGTTTCTCAATCCAGCCCTCTTCTACAATCAGTCTGTACGATTTTCCTTCTTGATACACCTTCCTTAGGACCGCAATGCGTACATCACTCTCGGTGTGCCCAAGGAAATGGCGATTTATCGGCTTCTCCCGTTTCAACCTGACGTCCCTTTGGTGCTCTTGTAATCGTTCTTTCACTGTACGTTCTGTTTCTCCAACGTAAACGGTCTTTTCACAACGGCCACATATTAACGCATATATGACATTTTTGTCGGAACAACCAGCACCAATAAGTCTGACCTATAGCCTCGGCTTACGGCTACGGAGAATATGTGAAAAGGACGAAGATTACAAGAAGAACAGGCTCAAACTGAAGCGTCAACTAAGACGAAGAGGGTACAGCGGAAGGCAAATTGAACAACAACTAGCCAAAGTAGACAATCTGAAACGGGAAGATCTGTTGTCGAAAACTAATCCCAAGAGAAGTAAGATGAGTGAGAGAGTCCCTTTGGTAGTTACATACTCAAGGCAGTTACCCAACAAAGGACAGGTTATCCAGAAACATATGGAAGTTTTACATCGGTTAGAAAGAATGAAATCAGTCTTTAAACTGCCACCCTTTATAGCTTACAGACGGGACAGGAACATAAATGATGTGCTGATCCATGGTAAAACAAACAGAATTATAAAACAGAAGAATGATTGCGAATGTAAGACCTGTCAGTCCATTTGGCGAGACCCATTGATGGATACGTCAGGAATGTTGAAATTCAATCCAATTATTGGTGCTGGTTGTTCCGACAAAAATGTCATATATGCGTTAATATGTGGCCGTTGTGAAAAAACCGTTTACGTTGGAGAAAAAGAACGTACAGTGAAAGAACGATTACAAGAGCACCAAAGGGGCGTCAGGTTGAAACGGGAGAAGCCGATAAATCGCCATTTCCTTGGGCACACCGAGAGTGATGTACGCATTGCGGTCCTAAGGAAGGTGTATCAAGAAGGAAAATCGTACAGACTGATTTTAGAAGAGGGCTGGATTGAGAAACTTGGAACGAAGACACCAAATGGCTGTAATATAAAATCCAACAATTAACTCTTTAAACTTTAGTTGGAAATTTCAAGTACCCCTTCCTTTTAAAAGTACTCTGATCAATTGTGTTCATAAAATCAATTGACCAATCAATATACTAAATTGAATTTAGATTACATTGACCTCCGCTTTTATCCGTCGTAGTCGGTGCATACTTTTTGAAACTTGTTGTCTAACGCACCGCAGCTTCACCTTGACCAAGCTGTAGTTGTAAGTTTGGAGCTGGTCACAGTTGGTAGCATCTTGAAATTGTCATTCACCTCAATCAAAACAAGTCTAAATCGCTCACTCAGCGCTCCATTCATTCATTCCAAACACTCACTCATAGTATTCAAAAACACTCAAATCCATTGAAAAAATATTGAACCATCAACGTCATTCAAAATAAATTTTGATAGAGGAAAATTGCGATCCCACTAGCACAAATTAAATTGTTAGCGTCTCAAAGGTTCTTGAAGAAATAGAAAGCTATCTATAGCACTTATACGCATGTTTTATTAAAGGGAGGCAATAAATATTGCTAAATTTGTTCATCGTAAACAAAATTTGTGATGTTGGATTGGCTCCGATTAAATTCACGCAAAACTTGCTCACACACTCATTCGATTTCATTCCTAATTATTCAAAATCACTCACCTTATCAATTTCACGTTGTGGTTAGCTGTACTGATGGATGGATTAAGCGTTGTAACTGCATCTTGGATAAGTTGTGGTTGCAATATTTGAGGTGTCTTTTTTCGAGTTTGTTTTAGTTTCATACCTATGACTATAGATATTGATGATAAAGGATTGTTTGATAGGACTAAGAAGATAGCTTTTAAATTGAGATGGGATAACTATTGACCTCCGTCATTTTCTGATATCTGGTTTCTACTCTCTGAGAATTGATAACTTAGAGCTAATAAACATATCTCCATGACCTTGAAAAAGCTGTACTTACAAAGTTAAGGATGCCCACCTTTATTTCATTTACAGCAGAGCATTTATTTATTTATACTGAGACAACTGTTAATCTGCGTCATTTCCGTTGGTTTGTTTCAATTTTAATTTTATTGTAAATTAGCGATCAAAGTGTCATATCTGCATATTAGATAAGCTGTAAGTGCAGGGTCTAGGGCGCCCATTTTGGATATGAAATATGGCCGGCAGAGTTAATCATTTTAAATGAGATGGTTGTTGACCTCTGTTATTTCTTGGTATTTATTATATATTTTCTACCCTACTTTTTATGCATGTTATTTACTTTTAGCACATAAGGTTGAAGCCCTTCAGACAGATGACTGTCTAAGTGTTACTTAGAGTGTTGACCCTGGTCAGACTGCGTGAACTGCGCAGATTGACAAGGGTTAAGATTTTTTTTTTATTTAAAGAAGAGATTCATTTGCCATGATAGAGGTTAAGTATTGATGACACATAAGTTTTACAAAAAAGTGCGCCAAAATAGTGACGTCTCAACAGCGTTACGGGAAAGTAGACGTGACGTCTTGTTTTGATTTTCATTTTAGACTCCATTTTGAATGTGTAGTTATGGATGTAACTTAATTGTATAAAATCTAGCTGTTTTTCTGAAGAAGGCAGAAGCCGAAAATTAAAATATATTGAGTTATATTGAATATTTGTTTAATACCATAATTCCCTAAATACGGAATAAAAAGTAACATGGAAATATGTTATTTTATGTCATTGTTTCGTTTAGAAACTCACCAAGGTGTGAATATCATTTTTCCAAATTTTTATTTACGGTTATTTTTCTCAGCTTCATGTATTATTCTATTATCAAAACTTACAAAAGACGGGACCAGTACTGGACACGTTCGTAAATGCTATATCATAGAACTTAGAATAATATTCCTGAATCATAATTTAAAAAAAAATCGCATTTAAAACCTCATGTAATGCTGGCATCTTTTCGTTCTGAAACTAAGCAAGGTTTGGCCGTTATTTTCCACTATTTTGTTAGGGGTTATTTATCCCAGCTTCATATATTCTTCGATTACAAAAAGCCGACGAGCAGTACTGGACACTTTCGATTAGTGCTATCTCTAGGAAATAAGAATAATGTTCCGAAATCATATTTTACGAAAAAAAAAACGCATTTAGAAATACTTTTTGTTGCTGATCAACAATTAGAAATGCGTCTTTTGACCCCCTTCAATATCTCCAAATTCGTTTGAGTTGATATTAAATGCATTTTCACGATTAAACGCATCTTAGCTATAGCTCTGTGTAAAATGGGATGGGATATCTTTACAGACTTGCGCTCTTTCATTCTATGTAAAAGGGATGCGCCCGGATGGAGCCAAAATATAGCAATGGGGTTTTAATCTGAACAACTTTGGTAGAGGTCCACTAGATAATGTTACATACCAAATATAAAAGCTATCGGCCTTCTGGTTTCAGAGAAGAAGATTTTTAAAGATTTTCCTATTTTACCATTTTGGACAAGGCATACTGCGTTATAGAGAAGTTTCATTCTTTTGAACAAACTTGGTAGAGCTTGACCTATGGAATATGTTTCATAAAAATTGGCCTACCGGTTTAGGAGGAGAAGATGATTAAAGAAATTGTGGACGCCGCACGATTGACGACAGTCAATGAGCAAACACAATAGCTCACCGTGAGCACTTCGTGCTCAAATGGGGTAAAATAGCCGTAGTAAGAAAGCTTCCACTTTTTTAAATAGAGTATTTGTGTCTAGCTGCAATAATGTACCCCTCTCTCTGATATGCTGCCAATCCCACTTCAGACTATCAAAAGGGATGGGGGTACGTTATCGCAACTAATTTGTGTCCGCTTGTTGCAGTTAATTGATAAAAATCTTTAACATTATGTCGGATATTTGATAAGAGATTTCTCACGGAGTCTTGTAGACATATCTAATTATTATCTCTGGTAAAACTGAATCAAATACTCTAACGTTAATCTATCATTTCAGATTGAGCGTATTTTTAATAAGAGTACCTAGCGGTAGCAAGGTTAAATTTCCTTGTGATCCGGGCTAAATGACTCCCTTCTTTGAGCATAAATTATATTCAAATGAACACTTTTCTGGATCAAAAGAAAAAAAGTAAAAATTCTATTCCATTCAGAGGTAAAATAATCCACAATACTACAAGTTTTTATACTAGAGTATCAATTTTTGAGGGCGAATTTGCCCCGCATTTTACCTTCTTTGTCTGACTTGCATATTCTTTTGAAGTAAGAAAATGCAGATTTTTTTACATTAATTTTCTCATCCGCTTGTGACTAGATCTCAAGGAGGATAAAACTTAGTTGTCAAAGTCAGTGTCGATAATCTATAAATTAGACATGCAAATATAAGAACTAAAAATAAGCAAAACAAGTTACTAAAATCTGTATTGTCTTGGGTGTTTTTACTTCATTGAAACATAATGAATGAATGTGCTAGGAGACAGCTATGTAACATTCAAAAAGTAAACATACCTTAATGCCTAAAACTCAGTATTTTTAGACATTTGTTTCAACAAAAACTCCGAAAATACACATTTTTGCTTGTGTAAACATTTGTTTAATAAAATTGAACCCTTATTAAATGATTTCAGCAGATTGAACTGCATAACAGTCAGTTTATAACCTTTGACCTCCATACTTTGCATTAACGGCATTTTCTCAATTGCAGAAAAGGCAGATATTGTTTAGTAATGGTTGATGAACGGTTTCCAATATATAATTTCACTACTTTTTCAGTCTCCCTAAAATGATTTCTAGGGGTCTTTCGAAAAAAAAGTTACTTGTCTTACCGCTTTAGCGATTTTGGAGCGTTTTTAATGGTTTGGGTGAGTGTTTTGAAGAAATGAATGGAGAGCTGAGTGAACGATTTAGAATGGTTTTGATCGAGATGAATGTCAATTTTGCGATGTTTTAATTGTATGGCCTCTAGAATGTAAGCAAGAATATTTCCATCAAGGCCTATTTCAAACTATCAAGATCCTTTCAAGTTGACAGGGTTTATCAGTGAGACCTGACAAAGATTCAGACCAAGTTTAAAAATGTGACATTTTTATGGTCTCTAAAGAAATAGTAAACAACAAAGTTGCAAATAAGATTCCTCTACGTGATCATTCTTTATTTCACATGGTTTTATTCCTGGGACCTGACAATGATTCTGGATGATTCTGAATAAGTTACGTGGACATTGGGCTATATGTGGTATTCAGAGTGTACAGAATAGTTCACGTCGAAGGACGGACGACAGACGATGATCGACGGATTACATACATTCAATGATCAGAAAAGCTGACTTTTAGCAATAATGATATTGGTCGGGTGAGCTGAGCTGGTAACTATCAATATGAATATATCCTATCAAACGGCGTTTATGTAGGTATACAAGACAAAACAATAAAATTATTTATTAACTGTACAATTACTATATATTGCATCCTGCGTATTTTTCAGTAAATTTCTGAAGTAAAGCGTTAAAAGGTTTAACATACTACATGTTCTAATCTTTGAGATGTCATTTTTTTCATTTCATTAATAGTTATAGTAGTCTTGCAGACTGTTCACAGATTTCAAATGAACACTTTCTGAATATTACATCCTACTTTTAACAACATAACTGCTACGTGACATATCGTAGGATCAGTTATTTTTCTTATAAAATCCGATTATAGAATCGCATGGAGGAAGAAAATAATACAAAGTGTTAGCACTTGTAGTTATGAAAGAAATTTAATAAGTAAGTGTAATCCTGCATTATCAAGTGATGGCGTAAAACGCATATTTGAAAAAAAAAGTTACATGAAACTATATTAGAAACTAAAGCTGTCGTAAAGCGGACTAATACCCTGGCACTTTGTCCAAATATAAGGGGAACAAAAGCTTACTGAGACCTTGACCTTTAATTTATGTGAACCAAAAATAATGGGGCACTTCCTAGAGTCATTAGCAACATTTGTATGAAGTTTCATGATTCTAGGTCACTTGGCTCTTAAATCAGCGTACGGATGGAAAGACATGTTAAATCATTAAAACTCCTCTTCTTCGTTGGTTGGGGTATATCAAAATTCATAAGGTATTTGTTTCAGTGTGTACACAATGAGCTCCGACCATTTTAATTTAATATCCCTAGCGGTAACGTTGATGCTTATGACGTCATATAAACAACGCGCCAAATGGTGCGTTTCGAATTCAGTGAAATCCTCACGACCTCAATATCATTATTTATGCATTAATTTAAATTTTAATAACGGATAGAAAAAAGTTTTAGAACTATTTAACACCCAGAAAAAACGTTAATATTATTTTTTGTTGTGTGTGATAGCGTTATAATAGATAAAATTATTTTTTCTTGTTGATGTATCCAGTAATAAAGTCTGATGTGAGAGGAATTATATGCAAAACAAAATCCACGGGCTTCGCCCTTTGGATTTTACTTTTTGCATTTAACGCCTCCTCCATCAGACTTTATTCAAGGACACATCAACGGGAAAATAAAATTATTTCATAAATAATTTGTCGCTCGACATAACATGTATGTAGAGTACAGAAGACGTCCGGTATGTATATATTGATTCTCCATCTATCAAATAGCTCATCCCCCTGTCGTACAGGACAAGAAAGGGTCATCTGTTATCCTATTAGTAATACGATTTGATTGTAAACTGACGACATTTCCATGATAATTTGATCAGCTAAAGGCCACAACAGCTCAACACTTAATTTCTGACTCTTTTTCACGCAAATTTAAGGTACATGTACGAATTCTACATGTTTTCAGTTGCTTTTTGAACGAATATTTATTCGACACGAATTTCTCTTATTTCTAGACATTACTTTTAAGACGATTGGGAGCAATTTATAATGTCTGTGCGGTTTTGAACCCCCCCTCCTCCTCCCACACTGAGAAATGGAAAAGAAGCGCTTTATATCAACCATTAATACTTTTTATGTCAGTTATTCTTTCAGCCAGCATTTAACAAAAACAACAAAAAAGGAAGGAAAAAAACAACTGACAACTGGCAGCTTGTTTTAAATTAAGCCTTTCTGACCTTGTTCAATAACAGAAGCATACGAGCGAGGCAATAGCGAGTCCGGTATCCAAATTTTCCTTAAAAATCGTTTGATCAGATCAAATTCATAATTGTTCCCTAAGTCGGAAATGGAAAACCGCTTCCCTTGAATTAGCTCAATACCTACAAGCGTTAGAAAAGACAAACTGGTAATCTTAAATTTCAAAGCATTTTGTCAAGTCTATCAAATTATTGATACATATTCACATGCAAAAACAAAAATAGAAAAACAGGGTATGGAAAACTTTAATTTAGGAGTATTGCCAAAATCCTTATATTTTTTCAAAAAAAAAATCAATGGACCGGATCCAAACTAAAGTCTCAAATACCAAATATCAGTTGAATACCCACAAACGTTAAGAAGAAAAGTCTGAATAACTTAAGTCTTTTTTTTGTTATTTTCTTAGTCAAGCATCCGTATCTTCTTGGGCAAGGGGACCATGGTGATCCTATATCGCTTACCTTCGTCTCATTGGCTCTTTCCATAGCAAATTGAAATTTCTTGAAATTGACCATTTAGGCCATTTTTGAGAACGAAATTCTTTTCAGTAGATTTATGGTAGATTAAGTGGGCTAGAACAATTTTTATTCGCGTTCATGTTTCTGACCGATCAGACATTCTAGTAGGGCTTTATGAGCACGGGGCCATATTTGCGGCCGGTAGAGTGGAAATTGTTATGAAGGCCCCTTTTTCAGTGATTTCACATGGTACCTTCCCATTTAAAAAAGAAACATCGTTTTGGTAACACAAACAGACTGACAAAATTCATGAAGATTGTGTTGTATTTGTGGCCTCTAGAGTGAAACAAGAAATTATCATTAAGACCCCCTTTTCCCGTTACATTAAACGGACCCATCCCAATTTGGATAGGGTCCACACTTGTGACCATGCATACATTCTGACTTATGTTCAAGAGGAATTGGCTGCAATTGTGGCCTATGAACACTTAATTCGTTGACGACAGACGAAAGACATTCAATTATCCCAAAAGCTTACTATTAGCAAGTTGTGATCTGGTGAGTAAACAGTCAGTGGACCGAAACAATACTGAAACGTGTGCTGTTGCCATTGGTTTGGATTCACATACTAAAAATGACATAGCGTCTCCAAGGGTAAAGAAAATATCCTTGAATACCGGACGTACTGATAGACGGGGGATATGTTGTAATCCCCTTCTGTGAATTAAATGAAATTTGTTAGTTTGTACAATGAATGGTCTTGAACGCCGCTAATAAAAATCCTGTCGGCTGGAGTATCTTACAATGGATTAATGGTATTCCTCTCGCCAGTACAACAATTACACTGTCACTTAGCCTCGAGCTGCTTTCCCACATATAACTCGAATACGGTATTGTGACTTGTGAATACAATACATTTTTATTTAATCGACTAGTCACAATAGCGAATTCTACTTATAGGTGAACGATTATCGACCCATTAGCGACAGAACGCCACCGTCGAAGATCGAATACGGGACCTTTTGAATGATAGTCCGACCTCTACTATTGGAATCAGATGAGAAAAGTGTAACATATTTTCATTTTGATAATGCTTTACAACAGATTTCTGCATTTATTCAAAATAAATCTATTGTATCAGACTATAGGACGCCGTAAGAAACCATAGTGTCTGTACATATATCAATAAATGCCCAAACTCTTCAGGAGCGCTCGAGTAACGTATTACAGAGATACCATATAGAAAAATATATCACATGTCAAAAGGAAAATAGAACTGTCGCAGAACGGACTTAAATCCCCCACAAGCACTTTGTCAAAATGTAAGTGCTTTTAGTGCAGGATGTGTTTGTAACAAATGTTTAGGTCAATGTTGCATTTGCATGAAGTTTCATTATTCTAGGTCGCTTGGTTCTTGAATAAGAGTCCGGAAACAAAAAATGAACAAACGTTGACTGTCACCCTGGTATTTGACCGAAGTGACCAAAAATTATAGGACACTTCCTTGAGTCATTAGCAGCATTCACATAAAGTTTCATGATTCTAGGTCGCTTAGTTTTTTAGTTTGAGTCCGGAAACGAAAATTGAACTAAAAATTACTGTGACCTTACACTTTGATCAATATGACCTAAAAACAGTAGGACACTTCCCTGGGTCATAAGCAACATTTGCATAAAGTTTCATGATTCTAGGTCGCTTGGTTTTTGAGTAAGAGCCCGGAAACAGAAGATGAACGAAGGCTGACTGTGACCTGGACCTTTGACCTATGTGACCCAAAAACAGTAGGGCACTTCCTTGGATCATAAGTAACATTTGGATAAAGTTTCATGATTCTATGTTAATTGGATTTTGAGTTAGAGTCCGGAAACGAAAACGGACGGACGGTTGGACAGACAGACAGACATGGTGAAACCAATATACCCCCTCTACTTCGTAGTTGGGGGTATAAGAACAAGTACGTCTTGAGCTTATACTTGAATCAATCTTACGGCTAGTAAAATCATGAAAATGACATTCATCTCAATCAAAAACACACTAAATAATTCCCTCAGTGCGCCATTCATACATTCCAAATACTCAGTCAAACCCCCTTAAAGAAGTCCAAATTGATTAAAAAGATAAATCAACAGCTTCATTCAAAATAAATATAACTTAGGCTTAAAACCATTTTCCTACTTTCAGCGTTATCATTATCAAGATATCTCTAAAAATTTTTAAGTCTGGATATGATATTTTAGAGAGTGCAAGATCGAAAATGATGAAAATTGAACGAAAACATTGAACATGAAGATTAGGAAAGCAGTAAGTTTGTAAATAAACACAACAAGACAATTGTTTTGTCTTCAAATCCAAAGACGCCCAGTAAATGGGAAATCATTGAGAGAAGATTCTATATCAAGAGGATTACACAACTAATTGACTAACTGTCAGGCGTTGTCTGGTAAATTCATTGCTATTCGTCGTTTGATGATCCAGATGCAATAAAACAGCAGAAGACAAAAACAACACAGACAAGAAATTGATTCTTACTTTGTGAATCTTCTATACTTTGTGACCAATCTGCACAATACAAACAAAGGATCAAAGGTCAATTGTCGTTTGGGCCTCTTCGTCTCCGTTCCATTTCAGGTAATGTAAACGCCGTCATAGCGCAGTTGGTAGCGCGTCGGACTGTCAATCTAGAGGTCCCGGGCTCGATCCCCGACGGGGGCACTCATTCTTTCGGACTATTTGTCTTTCACCAATGGGTCGATAATCGTAGAGATAGCAGCTGGAGGCGAGGAAAGGATGTGGTGGTTGTACTGGTGAGGGAAATACCAGGAAAACATTGTTAGGTTCTCCAGTCGCCGCGATTTAACTGAAAAAAATGTTGAAAGATGCGTTAAACTTCATTCAATCAATGAATCAGTCAATCAATCAATCAATCAATCAATCAATCAATCAATCAATCAATCAATCAATCAATCAATCAATCAATCAATCAATCAATCAATCAATCAGCCAATCAATCAATCAATCAGCCAATCAATCAATCAATCAGCCAATCAATCAATCAATCAATCAATCAATCAATTAATCAATCAATCAATCCATTACAGGTAAGCATCATTATATATCCGCGAGATCAAATAAATGAAGTACAAAACTTTCGTCTAAGATAATGGACGAAAAAATTACGCATAAGTTTGGTTTATAAGCACAATTACTACATGCAAACGTCGGAACGTCTTCGGTAGTGTAATGGTTAGCTCATCTGTCCGGCAAGCAGAGGGTCTGAGGTTCGATTCCCGGTCGAGGACCGATTTTTGTACGTTTCTTTCACCGTTGCACCAAGTGTGCAAATGTATCTGTTTCTGTATAAATACACACACACATATTTGACGATATCACTTATGGGCGTATAAATTGTGGGGTACTTTTATATGCAAGTTACACGGTGAATAATCCAATACAATGTGATTTATTTCTGTCCCGTTTCCATTGCATGATACGCTGGTTTTCATTTCCTTGTATCTTTTTACTCGCGAATTCATTTGTCGCCGTTACATCTTTAAAAAATCTTACAAGGAAAGTAAAATCGCTCGTATAGTGCAGCATAAAAGATAGTGAACTGTCTAGTATCGAATGGGTAAAAACAAAACGATGCCTTAAAGTTTAGATTGGACAACTCGACATTGTGTTTTTTGCCATAAAATGTTTCTTTCATATTGATTGACGAGGCAATCTCATGTAGGGTAAGAAACTTTATATTGATTAACAATGAATGATTCAATAAATGTTTACTTTGACAAAATCAATTGGATGTTGACAAAGACCGAACCTAAATAAACACGAAGAACAGTTTATTCTGTAGAACGTATATCAAATACTTGACTCCATAAACTTAGAAAGTGTAGTACATGTGAAATAATCTATACAAAGTTAAAAAAAAAAGTGTTCAGTTTAAATGTTTTTCGAATATCTCCCAATCTACATTACACAACGACACAAAATTTCTTGTGATGATTTTCGATGCTATTGGTCAATGATATTTTGAAAAGAAATGTTATTTAAACCTTCGTGTTCTAATGGAAATATAATCTTTTCGTTTTTTGTGTACTCCTTTTAGTATCATGAGGCATTGCAAAAACTATTGAAAATTTGTCATTAGGTTTCTGCCCAACCCCCGTTTCAATTGAGAATGTTGACATATAGGATACTCATGCGTTTAAGCTAGAACTTTTGTTTGGAAATACTATTGAATTCTATGTTAAACAGTGCAATGCCATATGATCACATATCTCTCCTAAGAAAGGAAGCTGTAGGGATGTTTAATTTCGACACCATAGAAGTTGTTTGCGTGTAGAAGTTTCCATTATTCCCACCCAATCTAATTTAATGTATGAATTCTAAAGAGTCTTATGTAATGTTTGACAACATTTTTATTCGATAGACGCAATCGACTTCATATTAACGTCTAATGGTTAAGTTGCATCTTGAAAAGTTGTAATTATAAGTTTGCAGAAAAGAACATGTAGATATATTCCAGACAGACAGAGACTAATACACCAAGATAAAGCTAGAAAGAGGATTGTCACACACTCTGTAAATGAGAACTAAGAAAAGTGTGCAATATCACGATAAGGTATTATTTACCTTAAACTGTATCCTGCCTTATTCACACATTATATTCATGAAAAAAATGCGTTTAGCTTAATTATATATATGTGTGAATGAATTAATAATTATATAGACATAGAATTTATTCCTATTTCTTATAATTCATCTGTTTTCTTGTTTATGTTAATGTATTTACAAACACTATCATTTATATATATGAGCCACTAATTTAAATACCCTTTTACTTAATTCATTATCAAAGTCACGAAAAAACAGACTATTAAAAAGTTATTGTAACAATTCCTTTTGGCACATTTTCTATTTACTAAGGTGTAAAAATGAATGATATGAGTTACCTCTGGCATTTTTACCTATGGCATTATTACCTTTGGCAATTTAACCATTTTAGCCATGTCAATATAACCTATGGCATTTTGACCTATGGCATTTGTACCACATACGACCCTAAGGATTGTCCGAGTTCTCGATTTATGATGTCCAATTTGTAAAAATTTATATCTGTAAACTTCGATAGTGAGATAATATTACAATATGCGATCTAAAAATGGATTATATAATTTTCACTGCGCACAGAAAGTCCACTTGAACCTCTATTATTTTATCAGTATTTTAATTGCTTTGAAGATCTAAAGGATTGCAATTTAGAGACCGAGTGTATGTTCCACTGCGTTTTAGTTGTATAAAGTCCAATCGCCTTAGCACATGGCTTAACACTTTCCTGTTTTTCAAAATTTTGGACCTGTCCGAGTTCAAATGTTTTGCATACGAAAATTTAATTTGAAAAATAACCATTCAGTAGTGTTGAAAATAATGTGGAAAAAGAAGAAATTGCTTTGCAGAAGCAATTTCTTCCTTTTTCACAATGTTTTTTTCAATCATAAAATCACAGACACGTAAAAAACAGGGATAAAACAGCAAAGGGTTAAACACAACCCTACACAGATTCGACAGTATTATCTATATAACTATGATCTAAGACTGAAGATCAGCTAAAAATAAGATGTGATCAGTTGCTAAATTGTAAGCCGTTCTGAGCCATTCTGAGATATTAAAGTAGATGAAGAGAGTAATTGTTGATTTCATTGAGGTATGAAACTAAAAGCCTAATCACATTGTATGAATACGCGAAGCGGATTCATACGTAAGTGTGATAGATATGTTTTTAGTTTCATACCTCAATGAAATCTACAAATACTCTTTTCATCTCTTAATACTTTAATATCATGTAGCAAAAATTTGAAGATTCGTCAACATTTGGGCAGTTTTTTGACTACCTTTTGCGGAAGCTTACAAAAAAGCTGCTTAGTCAGAATTATGTTCATTGAGAAATAAAAGAAAATTTTCAGCAAATCAGAATGTGCGAAATCTGATGGAATCAACAAGAATTAAATTATACATCAATAAAAATGCGCTACCCCCAATAAATAATTTCACATCATATGGTACTTCGGGGCGAAATTCAGACCCAAGATAAGCAATTTTGACAATTTGAGTGATTTCATTCCATCAAAACATCTCTCTGTTGTGAATGTTGCTGTCGAAATCTTGTCAAAAATTTCTTATTGTGCGATCGTTTTGACGCGACGACTTTGATGGCACACCAACGCTGCCAAATTTGCTAAGAATCGTTCCCACTCTTGAAATATTTTATCTAGCAAAATTGAACGTAGTTTATTTCTCACTTGTAAGCCGTTCTGAGTCGTTCTGAGATATTAAAAGAGATGAAGCTCGACGACTATTGTGGCGCACCTACGCTCTCTGTCAGAAACACTCCCGATTTTGCTAAGAATCGTTCTTACTCTTGAAATATTTTATCTTGCAAAATTGAACGTCATAGGAATACCGTTTGCATACCGTATCCAACGATTCTTTATAAAATGTTCTCTTTTTCATATGAAAGTTGCGACAAGTTCATTCGAACGTCCATTGTAACTATCTTCCTACAACTACATGTTGACTTAAGGCACGTGGCTTACAAACTAAACAGATTTTTGAGGTCCCATCAACTTTTTTTGACGACTTTAATAGCTATTCATTATTGTACAACAGGAGAGAATAATAGGAAATTCAAAAATGCAAAGTTTTCATGTTTTCTCTTTATGCGTGTACAAAAAATATGATTAACTTAAAAGTTTGAAGTATCGTCGTTAAGCTTTCGTCTTGAGGCCCGTTTTACAAGACATCTTGCCATCATTCTGCCATGCATCATCTCATTTGAAACGTCTTCTGAGGACGTTTGCGAATAGACATCTTCAAATGCATTATATGATGTCATTCTCATGACGAAAATATAACGTTGCTATTCGTACTTAGCTCATTTTCATAGTTATTCCACTATTGCAATTACACCCGTGTAATATCAAAAATATTCAACGGGGTTATTTTACTCTCGCGACGTAGGTCATATTATAACGTACGTGTATTTTATTTCATTTATTCATTTGTTTATAATTTTGTGTGCGAATGGTTATGGTAAAAACTTACCATTGTTTGTTCAATAAATCTACTTCAAAATTTTAAGAATGTTTAATATGAAGAAAGATAAATAAGACCTAATCATTTCGTGATTTCCTGTATACCAGAAACATCGCTTATGGTAGGTAGCCTTAAATGAACTCCGTAATCCTTATGTTGATTTTTACCCAGTCGGTATACAAAATGTCATCAAGTCGAAAACGAAACGATTTGTCAAGGATTTCTAAGGATCTCTAGATAGCCGTGTATGAGAGCAAATCAATTATATGAAGGATGTTTTTGTCTTGTAGAGGAACAATTACATAGACCGGTGACATTTGCATAGGAATGACCAGGCGATTGGAATGTCCAGACAATCTCATGTAAAAAGGAAAGATAATGAATTTCTCGACAACCCCTCATTTGCACATTTTCTAAATAGATTGTTGTAAGGAGAATTGCACCAGAAAAGTACGATTGATTTTAGGTATCATTAGGGTTCAGTCCACGACAACAAAGAGCAAAATAAGAACACCAAAATCAAATGCCGATGGTAATATCGAAACATTAAAGTATATTCTACCAATACTGTGCAACTTTGAGGACTTTGTATAAAAAAATCTCGGATAATCAAGAGGAAAAAAAACTATATTTCATCAATCCATTCATCTATCCATCCGTTCATTCATCCATCCATCAATCAATCCAACCAACCATCCAACCAACCAACCAACCAACCAACCAACCATCCACCCCTCCACCAATCCAGTCATCCAAATCCTGCCATCCAAACCCATTCATTCCGACCAACCCATTCATTTAATAGAACCTCCCCCCTCTCATCCTAATTAACCTCTTCCCAGCCAGCCATTACTTACCTGTACCTAGGCATTTCATCCCGTAGTTTCCTTGAATTTCGATTTTGCTTCAAGGTTGAGTCGAGATGCTTCTGCCTTTACCTTTCTCCAACAATCTTAAGAATGTGACAGTAGTTTCTTTTATTTTCGGTTAAAAAGGCAACTCGACCATTCTTAACCCTTTTCACGCTAAATAGACTAATAAAATTTCAATTAAAAAGCTATTTAGGACAATCTAAAGTGCTTAAAGTATTGAATGCACTACTTGTCAAATAAAATCTATGAATATAGTTTTAAAAGGAAATGCTGGTGTTATAGACGAAACACAGACGACACATGTGTGCAGGCTGATCTTGATCTCAACATCATGCCAAAGCAGTAATACCCCAAATTCAACGTTATAAGGGATAATTTGACTTCAGTGCCCTTTGACGCGTACATGTGTGCCTTATGTATGTTCAAACTGTATAATTTTTATTTTTGATTGTATACTCATGTCGAATTAATATGCGTTTTCTGTAAGTTTCTTTGCGTATGTATAGGTATGTATAGGTATGTAATTTTGCTTGTCGATCGATGTTAGATAAAGAGTGTATGTAAATGTATACAGTTAGTAACATCGGAAATTTGACATTTGCCTCGATAGCCGACTTGGCGCTCCATAAATTCATTCCAAACGCTCATTCCGATGGCTCAAAAAACTATCCGATATAGATTCATTCAAAACCCGCTCCACATACTCATTCAAAATTATTCCGAAGTCATTCCAAGATCATTCAACTTGTAAATCACGCGATGTTAATAACTGATACATAATTGCTTGTATGATTGCTTGTGTGTGATAGCGAGCGTCTAATATTATGCATGTTTTTCTAGTTTAACTTCAAAGTTCTTTTCTTCTTTGTTATTATTGTAAAGAAAAGCTCTCCCTTGTGGCGGAGAAATAAAATATATATCACCATATCTTCTCTTATGTTTTTTCTCCCCGTATTTACACGTTTTTGTATTTTTATTCGCTTTTACGATCAAAATCATTCAGCGCTCCAATTATTCAATCCAAACACTTACTCAAACCATTCAAAAACGCCCCACACTGACTGACAAAGGTAGAATCAACAACTTCATTCAAAGTCAGCTAAAAAATCGCGAATTTACTCACATAATTCAAAATGTAAACATCTGAAGACATTGGAAGCTATTTATAAAACTTTTATTCATACTTGATTAAAGTGAGGTAATTGATATCGATGATTCTGTTCATCCTGAACAAAATTAGCGATATTGGATTACCTCCCATTTAATTCACTTAAAACTCGCTCCACACACACTTTCAATTTCATTCCAAAATCATTCCAAACTCGTTCATCTTGTCAATTTCCAGATGTTGTTTACAGTAGCCTTCGATCATGAGTTCATGTATTTCTGGAAAATCCTCAGCCCCTCTAAAGTGGGGTGTTAAAGATCAAAATGTGTTTCTGTAAATTATTTTTTTTATTTTCATTTCTTTACTTTGTACTAAAAAGTGATTACTAACAAAGCCTTTGAATGAAAATATTCAATGCATTATTTCAAAGTCCTAGGATGAAAACATTTTATACATGTTCTATCTCTTAAAAGCATCTATTGCATTTAATCTTTTATCAATAATCCTGTGTTAAAAGGTCACCAAAGCAGCGCTAAAATGTGTCTGTCTTTGTTCATTATCTCACCAACCCACAGTTCTACGCCGCAAAGTTTGTTTTATTGTTTTTTGGTAGTTAAATTCACGCCAAAATAGATGAAATGTCGTATAATGTATATTCATTTCCTCTGTTGTACTATAATTGCATCATGTCATTGTATTACATAACGCAGCAATAAAAATGCAGCATATCTATTTGCCGAGAAACTTTAATATCCCTTTGGGAAAGTAATTGATAGTAATTTATTATTCGGTTAAACGTGTTTTGTGTTCAAAACATCGATTTAATATTTTTTGCAAAACAATCACAAACATGATATGGCTGTATAATAAAATTCGGCGATTCGAAGTATTGTATTTTTCGAGAAATTATATAAATGTGGATTGATATATAGGAATGAGAAAGAGCTACAATGAAAGAAGTGAAAATTAAAGAGAGATACAGACAGACAGAGAGATGAGGGAAGGAGACAAGGAAATTTACAATCGAGAAACTTCAGCGATTCTACAAAATAGACCTCGGGAATGATAAGGGCTCCGCTATAAAAACGCGTCGTTTAGCACGTGGGTTCAAATGACGTCACAAAAATTACTGAAAACGACATTGCGGAAAAATAAAAATCAACGAAAGGTTAAAACTGGGCATATTATAACAGTGTCTTACTGCGTTTGTTTTCAAATTATATCATGCCAAGTAGATTTCCACAGACAGTATTAAAGGAACTTCTTGTTGTTGTTGTTGTTGTTTTTCAAGCGTATTGACCGAAGAACAGCCAGGAGCCGAATTACCTATCAAATGACCATAAATTACTACACGTACGTCCGTTTACGGAAAAGTACGGCCGATTCTCCAAATTGGAAAGATATAAAGGGAATTCTTGGTATATATTTGTAATGTTAAAAATATCCTTTTTTAAACATTACATTTCATGAGCAATGAAAAAAAACAGTAGGATAATAAACTACCTAAACATCAACTACAAAAAGCCATCAACACGGTGTGGGGTCAAATACGTACGAGTTTATATCCCTGTGTGTGTTTTATTGACCCAATCAATTGTTCATCGTTTGTGTGTCTGATTCAATTACTTTAATGATCTCGAAAAGCCTTCAAGTCTGAAATTTAATTTTCGTTTCTTTACAAACAAATTGTTT
>OX411547.1:12219841-12399841 GCA_948146395.1 Fragum whitleyi
GACTTCAATTAATGGTGGAATTAATAAGGTAGACAATTCGGATAAGGCTTGACCGAGGAAAATTCATGGTAGCCCTGCGCTAAGGATGACCAAATGGTGCTAACAGTTTGCTTATTATACCCCGCTTTGCACGCAATGTCACTTGCAAAGCAGGGTATAATTGGCAAACTGTTTGCACCGTTTTTGTCATCCTGAGCACAAGGCAGGTTTCATCAAGATCGGGTTTTTTTTCTGAGTAGTTTGAAAAAAAATGTGGAAGACTGGCACAAAGCAATCACAATAGTTCACCTTGAGCACTTCGTGATCTGAAACAACAAATTATTGTTCCCATAATTCTTTAGATGAAAATCCTTTTGCGTGCTCGCTCATGTCTCAAATATTTAAATGTACTTTCTAATTAGACTTATGTGGCTTTAGTACACTAAATTCAAGGACTTTCGGCGTTATACATGAACTTACTCTTATTTGATTTATTTTCAACTAGAAAGGTTTCTTTTAAAACCTCAAACCCTTTCTGGTTTGAATGTCTTTTGCCTTTCTGGGTCAAACCCTTGATTTTAACCCATTTGAAACACAAAAACATGTCAAAGCAGAAATGGTTAGATTAACTTTTTAAGTGCATTCAATGCATGTAGATTTATATGCTGAAGATAAAATTCGAAAGCCCAAAACACAGAGCTTGTATTAATGCCAAAGGAATTAGCAGGTTTTATATCAATAATCGCTAAGATTTGCTACCTAAGTTCGAAAGCTCTAGGAATGGTTTAATCGGAATTTAGAAAATTTCAATCTTTTCCCAAGGTACACTACGGACGCTACAACATAACGCTTGGTAAACGTCATTGTATACTGAGCAAAAATAAAAAGTATCCACCCAATATCAATTCGGATTTCTTTAAAAGTACACACACAAATTCTATGAAATATATTGCAAACTACGCCCTGATCATTTGGAAATAAACTTGAAAAGTTTTATGTGATTTGAAGAAACCGCTTCCGAGTTGTGGGCGTTAACGTAGCCCGGGTGTCGTTTTCAAAAATCGCATACTCTCAATTAATTATTTAATTAATATTTCCGATAGTTTTAAGCTTGCCAAATGCAATATTGGTGCGTTAGCTATCCTGGATTGATAAGACAACCTGATATCTTCTGCTGCTCTCTGTCAATGATACGTCAAATGGACACAAACAAACATAAAACATCTTACGCAGATTCAAAGCTAAAATTTACAAAATTCAGTCTGCACGTTCCTTGTCGAGAAAATCAATCCCAAAATTCTCTATTTCATTCTTTTTGCTATCAAAAAACAACTTTTGCATTGATACGTTACGTCAACGTTTCCCCAGGCTCATTGGAAAGGCTCGTATGAATACCAAGGAAATTTGTTCGCCCTACTTCCGTTAAGACTAAATGGCTAATGTTTTGGTTTTAAAATTTTATGATTTTATAGTTTATGACAATTATTTCACTTCCGTTTTGAAATAGTGGTTGGGAAGCGCAAATGCAGTCGCGTCAACGTGAATGAGAAAATTTGGCGCGACGTCTTCCCGGTGGCCCTATTGAGTTGAAGAGGGCGAATAACAATACTACTCTAATTGAGATGGTCAGTACAAGTTTTTATTGTTCTTCTCTTTCAGGTAACGTTCGTAAAATTTACTCAATGTTCGACGGTTTTTATTACGCCTGTTGTCAAGTTTTTCTCGGTTTCGTTACAAAACTCTGTTGTACGGAACACAGCTACTGTTTGATTTTCCTAACCGCAGAGCTTAAGAGGTTAAATTTATTCGAGAAGAAAGTTGAGATCGAAAACGTGACGTACGTCGACGTAGAAAACAAAGATTTCGTCATTTCTCGATAAAACACCAAAAAATGGCACGTTGCTTGAATGAGAAAAGTTGTGTGTATGAGAAAACGAAGCTCTGCAAACACATTGGTACCTTAATTGATCATTTAATCAACCAAATGTTGAAAATATTGACAAAAGAAAAGTGGATACTTTCTTTTTATGCTGAGTATAGTAATTGTATAGATATCTTTGGTAAATTTAAACGCAAACTCGTTCTGTTATAAACAAACTTTTGTTTAAATTTGAAATCAACTAGCATTGTTGCTTGATATCTTTTGAGAATTATGCAATTTTCCTAGAAAAGGATTTAAGCTCGTTTGGTCACAAAATGCAAGGCGGAGCTACAGTTAACAGCATCGTGAAATTGATAAGGTGAATGATTTTGGAATGAAATTGAATGAGTGTGTGGGACGAGCTTTGAGTGAATTTAATGGGAAGTAATCTTTTATCGCAAATTTTGTTCAGGATGAGAAATGTTTAGAAATTCCTTAGATTTTCCTCCTCTAGAACTGCAAGGCCTAGAGCTTTGAATTTTGCAAGTAAATTCGTCTGATAGAACCCTACTTAAAACATTACGGTTTGGTTATCTATTTTATATTAACTGTATGTTGCGTATACTGTTAAAAACATCGTCAAATTGAAATTCACCATGGGGATTTTTACTGTCATAATTGAAATTATGAGCGTCTGATTGGTTCCTTGAATAATGTGATAGCTATTTATATAACTTGAGCGGATGCTTTATCAAAGCAAGGTAATGTATATTGCTTATTTTGTTCATCCTGAACAAATTTAGCGAAATTGGATTACCTTCCCTTACATTTCACTCAAAACTCGCTCATCGCACTCATTCAATTTAATTACAGAATCATTCCAAAATCATGCACCTTTTCAATTTCACGATGTTGTTAACTGTACTTGGAATAAACATAGGAATAATATCTGCAATACGCTCCTACTCCAGGACTTTTAAACAAATCTAAATAATACTGTACCTACCCGATAATTGGTCAGTGGATCTATTCCTTTTTAAAAAAGAATAAATAAATCAGAGGCAATAAAAATCGCTGGTTATCACGGGGAACTGCAGAAATTGTCTTGTAATTCCTTTTAGAACCTTTTCCTTCTAAACTTAAAAGCATAGAACTGTCAGTGTTTGCATGTAAATTCTCCAATTGTTCTTCTGTGTTAATAATATCAGGGCCCTAGGTTATAAAACTTTTCTCATTCTCAAATCAGAATTTTCTCAAACTTAAAATTTATTTATCTATATGAGCATAAAAGATAATAGTAATAAGTTGTTATTTATAAAACTTATTAATGTTATAGTTTATATTCATCATTTATTGCAGTATTATTACAGAATTACAGCTTAAAACGCAATTGGAAATTTGAGTAAAATCTGATTTAAGAATGGGAAAAGTGTTATAACCTCTGGTCCTGGAGGTCGAATATACCATGTATATGCTTTGTTTTAACCATAAGTTGATTACATTCGTTTCAACTTAAATTGATGTTTAAACATATGTTTAACTTTTTATGATGCTTAAGCTTTATCCATAGAGATTTCAGATTTTGCATGTTATGTTGTCGATTTAAAATTTAGATAAATAATGAACATTCGTTATTTGCCATAAGAGAATGTACTTAAATATGGCATGAAAATAGTAGATCAGATATATTACAAGTAGGTAACTCTGCCTTATTATCTTGTAAATAGTTGAAAAAAGATGTTTCATCTTGTTTTGTCCTGGAAATCACCTGGTATTCCTTACAATTATGTTATGTTCGTCATAATCCTATACGACGTCTCCATAGCGCAGTGGGATATCCGTCAAACTCCCAAACTTCAACCATTGGGTCTTGGGTTCGAGCCATACCTATCCTTTCCGCCAATACAAGGAATACGTTTTTCGGTGCTCCGGCCAAGATTTCACCAGGACTGTTTGAAGTAGAGTTAAACCCAAGTTAAAATACCCTTTTTTTACTGTAAATGGTAAAATCTCATTTTTCCCTGACTTTCTTGTGCAACGTTGAACCAGCCGAGTTCTAATTGCCATCAGCACTTGTTTTTCATTTCCTCATTTCAACTCCTTATTGTTCTTTGGAAATCGAGTGCAAGATTTTACAGTTAATAACATCGTAAAATTGATAAGGTGAATGATTTTGGAATGCTTTAGGAATGAAATCGAATGAGTGTGTGGAGCAAGTTTTGAGTGAATTTTATGGGAGGTAATCCTATATCGCAAATTTTGTTCAGGATGAACAAAATTTGCGATATTGATTAACTTCCTTTTATAGAATATGCATACAAGTTCCATAAATAGCTTCCTATTTCTTCAAGAATCTATGAAACGCTAACAATTTTAATAATGTCAGTGAAATCGCGATTTATCTCTATCAAAATTTATTTTTAAAGACGTTGTTGAATCTATATTTTCAATGGGTTTCAGCGTTTTCGAATGGCCTGAGAAAGTGTTTAAAATGAATGATCGGACCGCTGTGTGAGTGATTTAGAATGGCTTTGATTGAGATGAAGGTCAATTAAACGATGTAACTAACTGTAAAAAAAAACCGAAAATTATAATAATATTTCATAAAATTAAAGAATTACCTAGATTATTTTACTTTCTGTTCTCAGATGAAAGATTGCCGCCACCATAGCGCAGTTGGTTAGGCATAAGACTTCCAATCTGGAAGTCGTGGGTTCGATCCCCGGTGGCGGCAAATATCCTTTCCGACGTTTGTCTTTCACCAATGAGTAGATAATCGTAAACCTATGTGAAATAGCAGTCGGAGGCTAGGAAAGGATGTAATGGTAGTACTGGCGTGAGAAATACCAGGAATCCATTGTTAGGTGCTCCGGCCGCCGCGATATAACTGAAATAATGTTGAAAGCGGCGTAAAACCCCATTCAATCAATCAATCAGATGAAAGATTATTCACACTCTCAGTCGTAAAAATTGCTTCATTTTCTGCTTAATCATCTTGATCCATCAAAATTGAATATATATATATATGCCACCAAAACGCAAAACCGCAACTCCGGCGAAGAGCCTCATTGACGTTTCGATTACTAACGAAAGAGACTCGAATGAAAACGGAGAACTGATGAACAAACTAGACGAAATAATACTAGGTATCAACAATTTATCAACGAACATCGGTAAGATCTTTAATTTCTTATCAGAAAATGTCAGTAAGATTGATCAACTTGTACCAGAGAAGGAAAAGGAAAATGAAAACAATGAATTGTCGGAAACTCTCACTGCAATAAAAGAACTTATAGTTTCCACAAAGACACAACAAGAATGCCTCATCGAATCAAACAAGCTTTCATTCAATAACGAAGCTATCAAATTAAAGAATTCGATGATCACAACTTGGAATAAGAATTTAAATAGACGTAAACAAGAGTATTGGCAGCAATTACGTAATGCAAATATAAGTGAAATATACCAGAATTGGAGAAATAGTACTCCGATTGTTCTCCCGAGAAAACTACAAATGAAACCATTTTCGGGAGAAAATGAAGATCAAACTCGACGAAGAGAGCGACAAGTACTCGACAATTATAGAGCCGAAATAGATTTACTGGATTTAAGAGCCCAAAACCATAATGCCAACGTTCGCCGCATAGATGAAGAAATGGTCGAATTCTTTACAAAAAAGACCTCGGGTGGCAGACTAAGAGCTTTACAAAACCTCTGGCATGAAGAATGTCAACGTGAAGAGGATGTATCCTTTAGTAGATGGGAAAACAAAAGTAAGCCGTGGTTTGAAAAATATGCACTTGATTTCAAAGAGAACTTTACGAACATAAACCCTTTCATTAAAACCCAAAGCACATCTTTTGTTGACACAAGAACCTTTCCAATCTACCGAGAGAACATATACACCAAATAAAACTCCGTTTTACCAACCAGATATGAACAAAAATAAAAAATCCTTCGCTGATGCTGTTACAGGAAATGGTAGAAACTCTTCAGAAAGAATCTCCCCTGTTTTTAACACAAACAGCGGTCCAAGAACAACTTACATAGGCAATCGTGTAAATTGGAAACCTTACACTTACAATGGACAATATACGAATTACAAGAATCGTCCAACGCAGAAAAAATTTAATGCTTACCAACAAAATCGATACTTCCAGAATCAAACATCAATAACAAATAACCATCAAGGCTACAACCAAGCGCAGAATAACACACATAGAAACGAAGAAAATAGTTTTTTAGGCTACCGACCTCGTCCGTGGAAAAGCCGATAGATAATGATAACTTTCAACAACACAACGTTAAGATTATAAATATATCATCTAGAGACCTTGACTCAGATGAAAGAAGAATCTTGGCACAGGGAATGAAATTTGCCCCAACAACGTCCAAAAGCAATATGCAAGAAGTTGAGGGCGATATAAAAAATTTTATAAGAAGATTAAGACTTGCGGAATTTTTTCATGGATCAATCAATAGTGATGTTTCATTTGTCCACAACAAAAGTAACTTTATGCCGCCGAAAAATAGGAATAAAGCTCTTGAAAATTTCATCACAAACGTAGAAAATCATTTACAAAACGAAGGTGGGACAAATTCAAAGTCAAACATTAGTAAAACAACCCGAAATGCAATTACTACCTTAGCAAACGACACTTCAATTATAATTAAAGAGGCAGACAAAGGGGGCGCAGTCGTTATAATGAATAAGTGTCACTACAAGGAAATGGTCTACAAGCACCTACAAAATGCAGAATATTATGAAACCTTACCAGAAAACCCATGCAAGTCGGACAAGGTGAAATATTTTAAGTTTTTGACTAAATATGAAGATTGTGGTACAGATAAAGAACAGAATTATCTACAAGATTTTGAGACAAGAGAAAGCAATTTTTATGGTTTACCGAAAGTCCATAAAAGTCCGAAAATCTTACAAGCCTGTCAAAACAGTAACTCCGATTATATACAAGTTTCTAATATTGATGATTTAGCCTTAAGACCGATAATAGCAGGTCCACAGTGCCAAACACATCGACTCACTAATCAAAATACGTCAAAAGTTATCTACGGGATAGTACAGATTTCCTGAAATCACTTCCTCTTACCACTCATGAAAACACCATTCTTGTCACTTTTGATGTAGAATCCCTCTACTCTAACATACCACATGATCTAGGACTCATTGCCATTGAATTTTGGTTAGATAGATATAAAAAGGAACTCCCATCGAGGTTTCCCAAAGCGTTCATACTTGATGGCATCAAACTTATTTTAGAAAACAACACATTCTTCTTCAATGGAAAATATTATCGACAGACAAAGGGTACGGCAATGGGAACGAAATTTGCACCAGTATACGCTACGTTAGTATTGGGTTACCTAGAAGAAAATCTATATGTAAAAATAGAAATGAAATTTAACTCTGACTTTCGTAAATACTTTGAACAAAACTGGAAACGCTTCCTAGACGACATATTCATCCTATGGATTATGACGTCGGAAGATTTGAATATTTTGGAAGAGGCCCTATGTAGCTTGCATAGCGATCTAAAATTTACCATGGACACTAGTAATTCAGAATTACCATTCTTAGATGTAAATGTTATCAAAACACACACAGAAATTCAAACAGATATTTTTTACAAGGCAACGGACAGCAAGCAGTATCTTGTTTTTAACTCCTGCCACCCTAAACACACTAAAGAAAATACCCCTTTCTGCTTAGCTAGACGCCTATGCACGATCATCTCTAAAAGGGAGCGGCTTCTTCAAAGAATGGAGGAACTGAAAACGTTTCTAGTTTTACAAAAATACCCAGTTTCAATTATAGAAAATGGCATAAGAAAATCCTTAAACCTCGACCGAAAGGATTTATTACAATTAAAAGACAAAGAACAAAGCGCTTGCATTCCTTATGTTTCAACTCACAATCCAAAAAATACGGAATTCTTCAAAATCATACAAGACAACAGGTCAATTCTTGAAAATGATGAAAGAATGAGAGAAATTATCAAAGAAAACAAAATAATTAGAAGCAAAAGACAACCGCCGAATTTAAAGCGTCTTCTAACAAGGGCACGATTCGAAGATGAAAAGAAGAATTGCGAAGTCAAAAAATGTGATAGGTCAAATTGTGGTTTATGTTTACACTTAATTACTGGAAACAAATTTTTATTTTTAAATGTGGCAAGGAATTTTCAGTGAAAACACATATGTCCTGTGAAGTCGAAAACGTGATATATGTTATCATATGTTGCGGATGTAAAGAGGAATACATCGGAGAAACTGGTGACCAACTTCGAAAAAGGGTAACAGTGCACAAGCAACAAATACGCGACCAAAATATACGTATCCTGAAAATGAGCGAACATATAGCAAGCTGCGCGGGAACGATGAATCCGAATTTCCAAATCTTTCCGATGTACAAAATGAGAAGTGATGACCAGACACAGAGAAAAATTAAAGAAAACTTCTTCATTAAGACATTCCGACCAAAGCTGAATCAAAAATAACAATTTCAAGAACGACATTTAATTCATAACAGATATATAAACGTTTAGAAAAATTTCCCTTTAATAACGCTACGTTGACGTCGTTGCTAGACGACGTCGTTATTAACGTTCAACTCCTGAAGATCATACTATATGTGAAACCGGTTGAGTTATTTTATATTAATTAAATATGTAATTGGCAGATTCCTTCAACTTTCTTTCTTTTTTCCCGATATATATATATATATATATATATATATATATATATATATATATATATCGGGAAAAAAGAAATTAGAAAAGCCCTGAATCTCGATCGTAATGATTTGTTACAGGTACAAGACAAAGAACAAACCGCTTGCATACCTTACGTCTCAACACACAATCCAAAAAACACGGAATTCTTCAAAATCATTCAAGACAACAAATCAATTTTAGAAAATGACGAAACAATGGGGAAAATTATCAAAGAAAGCAATATAATCAAAAGCAAAAGTCAACCCCGAACCTAAAGCGTATCTTAACAAGGGCACGATTTGAAGATGAAAAGGAGCAGTGTGAAGTAAACAAATGTGAAAGATCAAATTGTGGCCTATGTTTACATTTAATAACTGGAAGTAAATTTAATTTTAAATGTGGGAAAGAATTTATCGTGAAAACTCAAATGTCCTGTGAAGTTAAAAACGTGATATATGTTATCATATGTTGCGGTTGTAGAGAAGAATACATCGGAGAAACGGGTGACCAACTTCGAAAACGGGTCACTGTGCACAAGCAGCAAATACGCGACCCAAATATTAGAATCTTAAAAATGAGCGAACACATAGCAAGTTGTGCAGAATCGATGAATCCAAATTTCCAGATATTCCCGATGTACAAAATGAAAAATGATGACAGCACACAGAGAAAAATTAAAGAAAACTACTTTATCAAGATATTCCAACCAACGCTGAACCAAAAATAACGATTACAAGAATGATAAATGTTTCAGAACTAATGCATAAACGTTAAGAGTAATTTCCCTTTAAATAACGTTACGTTGACGTCGTTGCTAGACGACGTCGTTATTTACGTTATACTCCTGAAGATCATATTATATGTGAAACCGGTTGAGTTATTTCATAATTATTAAATATGTAATCGGCAGATTCCTTCAACTCTTTTTCTTTTTTCCCGATATTTATATCCGTATTGTTATTTTTACAATACTTCAAGGATATATATATATATATATATATATATATATATATATATATATATATATATATATATATATATATATATATATATATATATATATATATATATATATATATATATATATATATATATATATATATATATATATATATATATATTTGCAAAATACAAGACAAGAATGGCTGAAAACAATTTTATATAAGAAGTTGTAATTTGTGAAAATTTCCAGCATGTAACTACAACGTTTTATAATCTTTAGCCAAGATGTTAGCTGTAATAATTTTTTTCTACTAAAACCGACCAAGGACTTTGGTCCCAAGGCCTCAATAAATGGCATATTAAGGGTAATTTCTTCGTTGACTGTTTTAGGCAAAAATCTTTTTATAAAAGCTTTTTCTTCAGAAACATGATGTTTATGTAAAATCACTTGGTACTGAACTTCGAGAAAGAATTTGAGACTGTTTTCAGTCTTCAATTCTTTTCTGAAGTTGATCTCCAGAGGGTCTACGGAACTATATCTAGATCAGTTTTAGGGTCTGGCTACTCGCAAAACCTATTTGCCTTCAAACCCTGGGGTTTGTTAATGCTAAGACCTCCACAGTCTTTACTCATTAAGTATGAAATGCTCAAATACATCCTGGAAGACAGGCGTTGAATAGTCTTAAAAAATTAACGCAGCATTGTTCAAACTACTTCTTTAGATTCATGGCATTGATCGGTAATAGTACATTCGGCCCTGATGACAGCGAAATAACAATTTCCAGAACAAAAATCGCAACACGCCCGGCTCCATACTGTGTTATTGAGTCAATTTCACTCCACTTTTATCATGTGTTATCTTGTCGTGAAGTTATTTCGTTTTTCTCGTTCCAAATGGGAACTGTCACACGAAAAGATGTCATACAAACCGAAGGAAGTAAGTATGGTATTAATTGCCTGTGTATCACATACTTCATTTTACATATAATAACGATATTTGCGTTCAAATTTTAAATAGAATTTAGTCTCACAAAATATTTTCATAGTCTTAGAGATTTCCTTTTCGAGTACCCGTCATGCAATATAATTATTACCGAGCTTAAAATTGATAGTTATTACAAACAGATCGTACTTGAAAATTAACCGCTAGCGTTTCCTCGTTCTTATGAATAATTCACGAAGCATATCGAATTGTGAAAGTTTTTTGGGGTTTTTTTTTTAGAGAAAAATTGAACTTAGTTTAATCAACGTCATAATTTATCTCTGTTTTTAAACATATATGATGAAATTTTAATTACCGAAGATTTATTTTCTAATAGGCATGACAACAACTGCTAATCGAGGTATTTACATATTTATAAAAACGACGTTTTCGCTAGCGTATTGTCCAAAGGGTAATGAATGGAGAGCAAGGCCAGTCTTTCAGTCTGGTCTCCGATGATGAGTCTTACCCACACGGAGATTTTCTATTGCATATAAAGGTGGGTACGAACAACGTGCTTATTACTTAGCCAAATGTGTTTTCTATCGCACTTGCCAGGCATTGTATATATATATAATCCTTGTTTGAGTTACTGTACGGAATGGAGGAATAGCAACGTAATGTCGTTTTTATTTAGTCATCTAGTAATGTTTATTACTATTGTCCTAAAATCATTGTTAAGGCGTCATCAAGATGTTTTATAATTATTTCTGAGATATTCCACGTAAGTAAATTGATGATTGTCACGAACGCCATTATTCAGGAAACAGAATCATGTTTGTTGATCAAATTATTGCTTTGACACAAAAAAATAACTAAGGTTACTGACATATCAAGTGACTTCGTGGAAATGCAGCTAAAGTCGCTGCAGATGGTAATATCGAAAAATTGACATTCAACTCTATCAAACCGTTCCAAATCGCTCGGTCGGCGCTCAATTCATTCATTCAGAACACTCACTAAAACATTTCCAACCGCCCCCAAAATTTTCAGAAACAAATAAAATTGATCAATCCAACCGACATTTCATTCCAATCGAACAAATAATTCCATGGGTTTTTTTTGACTGGTGATCTTATAAGCGTCTAGACACGACAATTGGAAAAAAACGGAGATTCTTTTAAAGGAAGGTAATAAATATCGCTATTTTCGTCCGATTTGGACGAAATTAGCGATAATGTATTACCTTCCTTGAATTCCATTCAAAACTCGCTCCATACCGTTATTTAATTTCATTCCTTAATCATTCCAAATCATTTACTGTGTCAATTCCATAATGTAACTTACTGTTAAGGTACGAAAGAAATGACGGATTCCTAAGGCGAGAGACTCCCTTCCTACTTTTCACGCAAAAAAATCTATGTCGAATGCAAGGAAAAAGTATGAACAAAATTTTGTAAGAAGAAGGAGAGATTTTCCATTTCGCTTAAATACTTTGGAATAGTTTTTCGCGGACATGAATGATGTCTCCTTGAAACGGCCGTGGAATATGACTACAACATCTTTTGGGTCTATTTTGGAATGTGACCATTCATTTTGTAAAAACCGCTTGCTTCTGGCTAAACTTTTGCTCTGAGTACCACAAATAGTATCTTCAGGATATTCGAAACAGTTGTGTAGTAAGTTGTTCGACTTGTTAATGTTTCTTGTACGAATCTTTAGCATAGAAAATCAAAGTACTGAAAGTACTGATAAGTTGGAATGCGTTCAAGAGACGGTGACCTCAAGCCACTAACGAAGCTGACGCCTCCCGCCCACCACAGGTGATCACATACACGTATTACGTCTCGTCTTTTGACGGGCGAATATTAATCAGTGTATTTCAACAACGAGAGACGCTTAAACCCCTGAATCGCTATACAGGCCTGAATCTGATGAAAGAAAAAAGATAAAAAGGAATGAAATGAGAGAACATAATTCTGCAATAGAAAAAACTAAGAAAATATATTGGTGCTCACTTTAAATCAATGCACACGCAGATAATGTAATTACCAATCGCGAATCGAGGAGAAAAGAGCATAATTGTTCCTGAGTATTATAGGCATTCCGGTGGGACCTGGGGCTTATTTCAAGATGAAAAACGGTACGATTCATCTAATCAAACCGCGAAAAATATGCGCTAGGTCACGTGCCTAGGAACAATTTGTGAAAGTTTCATCCAAATCGGTCCATAAATGGAGAAGAAGTTGCGTTTACCAAATTTTTGAATGAAGGCCCCTTTTTCCATGACGCAGCTAATATTCACAAAAACATGACAATATGCACTAGGTGAGGTGACTTGGAATAATTTGTGAAAGTTTCATCTAAATCGGTCAAATATATCAGGAAGGAGTTGCGCTCACAAGATTTTTTTTACATGATGGCGTCTGTTTCCATGGCGCGGCTGAAATTCACCAAACTGTGACTTTATGCGCAAGCTTAGGTCACTAGGAAAATTCTGTGAAAGTCTATCCAAATCGGTCAAAAAATGAGGGACGAGTTGCGTTAACAAGATAGTTTACATGAAGTCCCCTTTTTTTCCATGACGCGGCTGAAATTCACCAAACTGTGACTTTATGTCAAGGTCAGGTCACTTGGAACATTTTGTGAAAGTTTCATCCAAATCCAACCAGAAACTTTGGAGGGGTGGTGCTCACAAGAACATTTAACGTTCGTACGTACGTAAGTACGGACAGACGGAGAAGATGACGCCAATATACGACCGCTTCCAGCGTCGTATAAAAATGAAATCCGAGAAAATATTATGCTTGCAGTCAAAATCGCAAAATTTCCGACCAGCCTTTAGGTGTCGCAAATTTGATAGTAAATTACACGACACGACATGTTTCTTGAAAGCCAATAATGTTCCTTGAAAGCCAATTCTAATCCTACGATTGCGATATGATCAAATTTCGATCGTAGGACCTTTCCTGAAATTAGCCCCTGAAGGCAAAACACTCGGGGTTGTTTAACCTGTTCAGGTATTTGATAAAAACAACGGCTGTAGTTAACTTGTGATAATCTTCAATGATATTTAAAGGATTGCGCACGTGCGTATTTTTGCAAAAGTGAATTTATGTCTAAGCAATTCTAAAGAACATGGACAAAAGCAGAAAGAGAAGATAAATGTTTGCCTATAGACCCGCAATTTAGAGTGAGTGATCAAAGGTAACTTTTGTCTATTCAGGTATCGACAAAATTGACCTTTGATCACTCACTTAAACTGGTGGATCTATACATCGTAGATACCTTCATCGATCCTTGCTGTGTCCACCACCAAAGAAATTGTCGCGCGATTTGGAAATTGGGTTCCGTTATTTTTTAAAGAAGTAATAAAAAGAGAATATTTACTGGATCGGGTTTTTAATACAGATGAATAATATGTAGATAATGCGCGTATCTATTGGTGTGTTACGGAACAATTAGATATAAAACATTTGAACTTTTGTGTTGAAGTGTGTCGTAAGGTCATTTAAAAAGAGAAACTAGACCTCTAAAAAAAGATATAGCATAATTCTACGAAAACAGGTCTTGACATTACCAAATAAGCAGATCACGTGATTGACTTTTGCTATTGCCACATTTCTACGAAAAACAGGTCGAGGCATTACCAAATAAGCAGATCACGTGATTGGCTAGCGCTATTTTCAATAGCTGTCTTTATTGGACATGACTTGTCACATGATTTCCATATATAGTAATGCGGACATGTAGGACTACTTAATTCGTACGCAACTTTCAATTAATATCGTTTAAAACATTAATTAGCGTGTTAATAATTCACATGAAGTGATAGTTATGTAATTATACAACAATTTTACTTCTTGATAAGATAAATTGTATGTCTATGTTAAGTTGAGATATACAAAATAGGCCGAAGTGTATTCACATCCTGTTCACGTGATATGTGTTCTCAAAAAAACCGAAATGAAATTATATTGTGTTCATTTTGCGGTTTTGTTAAATCTAAGTTGGAATTGCTCCGCATTCCAACTTAAAAATCTAATCTCTCAACTTACACGACAGTAATCTGTGGCTTTATATCAATGAAGAACTATTTCTTATAAAATAATTTGAAAAATTAAGTCAGAGAACTTTCGAATGTAAAGATTTAGTTGATCTGTGTATACAAAAGCCATAATAACTTAAGACTCTAAGGTAGATGGGTTGTATTTGGATCTTGTTTCATTCTAGACAAAGCGATTTTAAAGAATCAGACGATTCAAACAATTTCATAATGAATAAAAAGTATCTCGCTTTATTCAATTGTTATTTCTCTTTTGCGAATTCTTCCGTTGATAATTTTGTTATGAGAAAATAAACTAAAGTGCTGTTTAGTTTTTATTACTAAATAGAAGAAGAAAAAACATTCTTTTTATTTTCGGTTTGATCTCACCTTTTTTGTCATATTGGAGCGTTTAGCATGGTTTGAGTGTGTGTTTGAATAAATGAATAGAGTGCTGAGTGAATGGTTTACATAGATTTTTATCGGATTGAGTGTCAATTTTACGATGTTTTAATTGCAGGAAATCTGGGGCTCGTTTTACTAAACAACTTACGATAATTTTTTGCTTAAGTCAATAATTCAAAAATGCTTCTAGAGTGGTAGCTAAATATAGATTTCTGTCATGCATTATATCATTGGAATCGTCCTGTAAAGACGATTCCAATGAGATATTGCAAGGCAGAATCCATCAATGAATAAAAACACCAGGAACGATTTGTGATTTTTACTTACGATCATTTTTTTCGTAAGATGTTTGGTAAAACAGGCCCCTGAACTTTGCTGTAAGGAATGCAGCCCGGGATTTATTCTGAAATGCGTCGGATAGGTAGAAAAAAACAAGAAAGTCCTTTTGGTCTTTTGCTCAAATATTCTCGTTTACGCAGTCCACGATCATTATCGGATGTCCTTGAAATTTTATCAAGATGTTTGTAGGGTCGTAAGAAAGGTTCATTTTAAAAATTCGAAAGATCTTTCGGGAAAACACAGGGCAGTGGTCTTATGGATTTTCGGTCAAAATATTCTCGTTTACCATAATAAGTCCAAAAATACTGTCGGATTTCCTTGAAACTTTACATGCTGGTTGTAGGGTTATTAGAAAGGTTCCTTTAGAAAATGCTGATGATTCGTAGGAAAACACAGGAAAATGGCCTTATGATTTACGATGAAAGAATTCTCGTTTACGTTATAAAGTCCAGTGATATTATCGGAATTGGTTGAAACTTTCACAAAATGTTTTTAGGGTCATATTTTTTTTTCTTTTTCGAAAATAAGGCTTATCCCTTGGAAAGAAAGGGAAGCGGGTGGCTTATGAATTTTGGCAAAATGTCTCGTTTATGCGATTAAGTTCAGAAATATAAATTATTGGACTTCCTAGAAACTTTTACATAGGATTTGTAAAGTCACGATGAAGCTTCCTGTTTGAAAAATGGGTCGATCTACCGAAAAACCCATAACAAATTTCGATGAAAATATTCTTGATTTTGCGATGAAATCCACAAATGATACTGGATTTCCTATAAACTTTCGCAAGATGAAAGCACTACCATAAGGAAGGTCTCTTTAGATAATGAGCTATATGTAGGTTTGAAACCATTGGAGATGGGACCTTAAAGCTATTTACTCAAAATTGTCTCAGTTATGCAAAAGGCTTCATAAATGCTATAAAATTCTCTTGAAACTTTTACAAGTCGATTCTTTTGAGAACATTTTTGGAGTGAAAGTTCACTCAAAAAATAGGAAGATTGATCCTAACATATTTTTCCAAGGTACATGCATAATTAAGAAGTACATGTATGATGAAGTATTGAACTTACGTATTATAAAGAATATATGTTTTTGTACATGTGAAGTCTATCAATTTATTTCTGAAAAAAAAACTCTGGTTATCTCTATATTTCTATTTAAGCATAACTTCAAACTAAACTATTTCAACAATATGTCTGCTTTAGACAAGGTTATCCGACAAGATAACCAAGGCTTAACTTCTAAATCATAGAGGTCATCATTCGTTTCAAAAGTAATTGCACATCTCTACCGTTTGCGCTTAAAAACCACCAGGGTCATAGAAGGCCAGCGACCATTATCCTGCTGTTTAACCCCTACACACGAGACGCAAAAATATTCAATTTGTTTTAAGGGATTCAACATGGTTTTAATGGTCATTGTTTCAGTATATAACAACGTATAACGCGGCTAGTAGAGTACATATTAATGGGTTACAGGTATAGTGCGGTTTTATTAACTTGAGTCTGACCCCTGCTATTTAGATGAATAAAAACATGATTATTCCTACTTGTCTTTGCACGTGCTTTCATAGGAATGAATAACAAACGATATTTAATGTATTATACATATTTCTTTATTGATAAAATATGTCGGTAATTGTTATTTAAGCATTTTTCCACAGAGGTCAAAGTCGGGTCAAATTAACCAGACTATAAATGTAACCCCTTGCTGCTAACCCACTTATAGTCCGTTTGACTTCTATATGGACCAACATTTGGCCGAAAATCTCAGAAATTAATTAATGAAATGCATATTTTTCTTGTCATATCATTTTTTCCAGCTAATACCATGACGAATTTTGCTTTTTCAGAATTTTTGAATGTAAAATTATGATTTTGTCCGTCCGTCTACATGTTAACTTTCAGCATTTCATACCTACTTGTTACTGTATTAAACGGAACAGCGAATTGTATAACCAAAAATAGTACTAATTTGCATAGGGGCCGAGTCAAAAGAGTAAGATTTTAAGTGAATTGTATTACTATAAAATCGAGTTTTTCAATATAATCAAGTTTGTCTTAGGTTTTTGCTACCGTTAAATGTCCAATCTGTGTATATTCTCTCTTTCTTCAGAAACTGTTTGGCCAGATAATTGATTATTGATTTTATTCATTCTGAGATGAACCCTATATTTACATGTTAAGACCAATCAAAAAGCATTATCAAACGAAGTAGTTGGGAATTTCACGAGGAAAACTTGATGGAAAGGCGAGTACTAACGGTAAAAATCACGTGCTATTTAAGTTTAAGATGACATGACCGTCGATATGCTAATTAGCATGTCCAAATAAGGAATAATCGACATTTCATGTGTCAAAAGTTTAGTATAAAACCACGTTTTTTTACTATAGATTTTGACATTTTCTTACTTTTGAACAGCCTCCATCACCCCTCGTGTTTAAGAACGGATAATGCGAAAATATTAACATTAACTAGATAGACAAAATCATTATTTTGAAATCATTTTATTTTCAAAAAATATTTTTTGGCATGGTATTAAGCTTAAATTAAGATTTTACTACATACAAATCCTTTATTCAAACACAATTTTATGTAATTGATGAAAAGGTTGGTCCATATAGAAGTCAAACGGACTATACATGTAAATCTACGATCACCTGCCCATTTGTATGATGGAGACAAATGTCGGAAAGGATATGACCGCCACCAGGAAACAGTTATTAGATTTTTGTAAAGTTTTAAGATCATGATTCGTAAAGAGATAATCACGAAGCGTTTAAAAAAAATCCAGTACCACACTTTATTTTGTTTAAAGTTTTCTTCTCGCAATTTCAGAATACAGACAATGCGATGTACAAAGAGGAATTAATCATTTTTCCAGAAAAACGAATGTTTAAAGAGAAGAGCTATGAAATCACGAGAATTTTTAACGCTCTCTTTGTCTCGAAGAGGACAAAACTAATTCATTCTACTATCTTGGCTAATGGAGCTGTCTATTACTACTCAGAAAGGCATTAATCTCATTATTATATTAAAACTGGATTAAGTCTTAAATTCAAAAAATGATGCAAATTATATATGCGTTGGTGTTCTCGAATGCTCTTAATATAAAAAAAAAATGCGGCATTAAACTGTAGAGCAGTTATGTATCACTGCTAGTCAAGTTCATTACTTCTGTTCAAATGTAATTAAGAAAAGTTTTAATAGCCAGCTAAACCCGCATTTATAATAACCTTCGTAGTCTTTAGCAAAAAAAATACAGTTAGTTACATCGTGAATTTGACATTCACCACAATCAAAACGATTCTAAATCGATCAATCTGGCAGCCCTCCATTAATTCATTCCAAACACTCACTCAAACCATTCAAAACACTCAAACCTATTGAAAAATATAGAATCAAAAAAGTAATTCAAAATGAATTATGATAGAGAAAAAACGAATTTCACTGACATATTCATATTGTTAGCGTCTCATATGTTCTTGAAGAAAAAGGAAGCCATATATGGAACTTGTATGCTTATTTCATTTAAGGAAGGTAATCTATATCGCTAATTTTGTTCATCCTGAACAAAATTTTCGATATAGGATTACCTCCAATTGAATTCACTCAAAACTCACTCAACACACTCATTCAATTTTATTCCTAAATCATTCCAAAATCATTCACCTTGTCAATTTCACGATGTTGTAAACTGTAAGATGCATTGAACAAATTCAGTCCCGGTTTCTATTCTTTATCGTTACAGGATCGCGGCTCTCAAAAAAAAAAAAAAAATTGGAGAAAAAAAACATGTTTACTGGAATTTTAATATTGACAGTCTTGAACATAAGTTTTCATCAATTGTTGTTCTATTGATTCATTCCAGAAAGTCACTAAAATCGATCAAAAACGTTCCAAAATCAATTAAAAACATTTCGAAATTGTTCAAAACGATCAACATTTTATTCAAATAGATCAAATTGTTCTACGATTTTTTGGCTGGTGTGGATTTTAAGTCTCTGATTGGGCCATGAAGACACAAAAAACAGTTAACTACGTTTATTGTATTAAAGGAGGTAATAATAGAGCTAATATTGTGCATCTTGAACAAAATTATCGAAATTGGACTACCTCCCTTTTATTTCACCCCAGACTCGCTCAACATTCTTACTTGATTTCATTCCAAAATCATTCGTTATCATTCTTGACAATTTCACGATGTTGTTAACTGTAAGGCTTCTCATTTGTTAAGTTATTTGCTCCATAGGCATTGTAGAAAAAATAGTTCTTGCTATTTTACAGCTACATATCGATGAAGTTTTCTTGATAAGAGTTTAAGATTTGATATAAAATTCTCACAAGATCTAATCAACGATTTCCATGAGGTCTCATCGCAGAAGATTTCTATGATACATAGCCCGTTAAGGGTTTTGTTGTTTTGTTTTTCAACTTTATATTTTCCTTATTTTTTATATAACATGACTGACTGCGCGGAATGTTATAAGACCGGTGAATGTTTTGAATATATTTCATTAGAAATTAAACAGGTAATATTGCACTGGTGAAAGAACTATGAACATGTGCTAAGAGCGTATATACGTAATATAGCAACACAGTTATGTTACTGCGAATATCGACGTCATAATTCTAATGCTTTGTCGTAAATTTCCAACGGCGTTAATTGTAACATGTAGGCAGTAATTTTTAACAATGAATTTCACAAATAATGTTTTGTTGTTGTTTTTTAAAGCTCTGTCATATACATTGTTTGTTTGAATTGGGTTTTAACGCCGCTTTCAACCACCTTTCAGCTATAGCGACTGCTGGGGCATCTGACAATGAATTCCTGGTATTTCTTCCACCAGTACTACCATTACATCTTTTCTACCCTCCAGCTGCTATCCCACAAAGGTCTACGATAATTAACCCTTGGTTTGAGAATGATAGTTTTCAAGGATGAGTGCCGCCTTCGGGAATCGAGCCCGGGACCTTTTGATTGACAGTCCGACGCGTTGCCAACTGCGCTCTGACTGCGGTTTGTGTTATATTTCAGAGAGACAATTAAATTTGTGTTAGAAATATTAAATTTATAAAAAAGAAATCCGCATCTAAAACAACTAACAAGAGTGTCATAGTAACACTCATTACTGCTGTTTTACAAAAATAGTTGTAGACACTACTTTTCTTTACAGAGCCAAATTCAAAACATTGCAGACTAACTGTTTAGATTGTCAAGTTCAAGCTATTTGTTATGATTGATTGATTGAAGGAGGGGGGAGTCGCCCCTTTTAACTGCATTTAATAAAAATAATAAACAGAACTTTCATAACGTAGCTGAAAGTCGTTAAAATGCAACAGCATGCACAAATTCAGGTTATAAAGAACATTTCGTAGAAATTTATTTAAAATATGTTCATAAATAAAGGAGGGGTGGCTTTCACAAGAGTTTTTTTCAAGGAAGCCCCTTTTCCATGACACAGCTGTTATTCACCATTCTACGACTAAATAGGCAATGTCAGGTGACTAGAAACATTTTGTGAAAGTTTTATCCAAATCACTTCATAAATGGAGGGAAGTTGTGTTTAAAAGAAGGTTTACTAGAAGGCCCCTTTTTCCATGACACTGCTTATATTCACCAACCCGTGCTAATATGCGCCAGGCCAGGTGACTAGGAACATTTTGTAAAAGTTTCATTTAAATCGGTCCATAAATATAGGAGGAGTTGCGTTCACAAGATTTTTGTAAATGAAGGCTCCTTTTGACATGACATGGCTGGAATTCACCAAACCGTGACAATATGCACTTGGTCAGGTGACTAGAAACATTATAGTAAAGTCACAGCCAAATCGGATCATAATTGAGGGAGGAGTTGCGTTCACAAGATTATTTTACATGAAGGCCCCTCTTTCTATGACGCGGCCAAAATTCACCCGTATGGTCAGGTGACTAGGATCATTCTGAGAAAATTTTATCCAAATTAGTCCATAAAAGACGGAGGAGTTTCGTTCACAAGATTTTTTACATGAAGACCCCTTTTTCCATGACGCGGCTGAAATTCACCAAACTGTGCATTCATGTACCTTGTCAGGTGACGAGGAACATTCTGTTTCATCCAAATCGGTCATAAATGAGGGAGAAGTTGCGTTCACAAGATTCTTTACATGAAGACCCCCTTTTCTATGACGCAGCTGAAATTCAACAAACCGTGAATTCATTCAAATGGTCAGGTGACTAGGATCATTCAGCGAAAGTTTCATCCAAATCGGTCCATAAATGAGTGAGAAGTTGCGTTCACAATTTTTTTACATGAAGGCCCCCTTTTCCATGACACGACTAAAATTCACAAAACCGTGACTCCATGCACATAGTCAGGTGACTAGGAACATTTTGTGAATGTTTTATCCAAATCGGTCCATAGATGACGGAGGAGTTGCGTTCACAAGAAAAGTGGATGCAAGTACTTACGTACGGACTGACGGACGGACAGATGGACGGACGGACGGACGGACAGACGGGGAAGATGACGCCAATATACGACCGCCTCCGGCGGCGTATAAAAACTCGGCGAAGCCTCGTAATCATGTTTTAATAGATAAATCGTTTAAAAAGAAATAATATCCTCAATATGTCAAACTTTGTGGTAGGAGTTCAGCCGGTTTGGTCAGCACACTTTGTCTATAGACAGGCTTCTGCATCAGACTTCATTTTTCCTATACGTTTCATTGAAGTATAAAGACGTATTGTAATACCAATAATGCAATCCAATCACTTCGACAATACGTTTTGAGAAGGTATTTTTGTGCAATATTCATCAGAGGCGACGTGAAGACCAAATTATTACAACTACATAGAATTATGGAAATGTAATGATCCAAAATCTCTTTTGTTTAGCATTTTTGTCATCAATTATACCATTATGATTTTCTTAGATCAAATCTTATGTATGGATCGAACGTTCGTGGTATTTTTGGGGGATATCAGGAACTATTTCACAAATCGTAAATACGAACAAGAGTGCCATAGTGGCCCTTAATCGCTCACCTGAATTAACAATCTAAAAAAATTCAAGGTATTTGACCCCGTGACCTAGTTTTGACCCCACTTGACCCAATTTCGAACTGGTCCATGATATCACGAGTATAATCATTCTGACCAATTCTCAGGTTGATTGGGCTAAAAATATGGCCTTTAGAGTGTCCACAATAAATTCCTTAGATTTGACCCCGTGACCTAGTTTTTGACCCCACTTGACCCAATTTCGAACTGGTCCAAGATTTTCTTAAGATAATCATTCTGACCAATTTCAAGGTTGGTTGGGCTACTTATATGACCTTTATAGTGTCCACAAGGTTTTTCCCAGATTTTTCCCCGTGACCAAGTTTTTGACACCACTTAACCCAATTTCATATTTGTCCGAGATTTCCTCAGGATAATCATTCTGACCAATTTTTAGGGTGATTGGGCTATAAATATGGCCTCTAGAGTGTCCACAAGGTTTTTCTAAGATTTCACCCTGTGGCCTAGTTTTTGACCCCACTTGACCAAGTTTTTGAACATTTCCTAGATATCATCAGGAAAACCATTTTGACCAATTTTCAGGTTGATTGGGCTATAAATATGGCCTCTAGAGGGTCCGAAAGGAATTCCTTAGATTTGACCCCGTGACCTTGTTTTTGACCCTACTTGACCCAATTTCGAACTTGTCCAAGATTTCATTAAAATAATCTTTCTGACAAATCTTCACGATGATTGGGCTATAAATATTGCCTCTAGAGGGTCCACAAGGCATTTCTAAGATTTGACCCCGTGACCTTGTTTTTGACCCCACTTGACCCAATTTCGAACTCGTCCAAGATTTCATTAAAATAATCTTTCTGACCAATCTTCACGATGATTGGGCTATAAATATTGCCTCTAGAGGGTCCACAGGCATTTCTAAGATTTGACCCCGTGACCTAGTTTTTGACTCCACTTGACCCTATTTCGAACTTGTCCAAGATTTCATCAAGATTATCATTCTGACCAATTTTCAAGTTGATTGTGCTATAAATATGGTCTATAGAGTGTTCACAAGGTAAATGTTGACGACGCACAACGGACACCGGACGACTGACATCAAATAACCCCAAAAGCGTACCTTGAGCACTTCGTGCTCAGGTGAGCTAAACACAAGGACATTTAACAAGCAAAGTTCGGTTTCTTTTGACCTGCGATTGACCTTAGATTTAGACAATTGTCACATATGCCTTATGTGTAGGTCTATATCGCAACATTTACCTTGCTAGAAGTGAAATAGGCGATGCAGTTAAAAAAAACATCGTGAAATTGACATTCATCTTGATCAAAACCATTCTCAATTGTTCCTTCAGGCCATTCAAAAACCCTCGATAATTCTTTCAGAAAATTTAAAGCTGTATTATTAAATGTAATGTTGTATCAAATGTTGTATAAATTTTCGCTAAATTTGTTCATCCGGAACAATATTAGCGATTTTGGATTGCCTCCCTTTAATTGCATTCAAAAGACGCCTACACACTCATTCAATATCATTCCAAATCCATTCAAAAATTATTCACCTTGTCAATTTCACGATGTTGTTAACTTTATGTTTATCATATAATTAATTCTTTCATGGAATCAAATCTTTCTTTGTTTAATTACACGCTAAAAGTAATAGATAAATAGTTTTTAAGAAAATTTCCAAAGAGTAATTATTGGAGACGTTTACCATGATTCTACCCTTTTCGACAAAATAGCATCTCTTTAATATAAAAGTTGTTGACATTTGCTTGTTTCCATGTATCGTTTTGAAAAAAAAACATGCTATAGTTCTGCACGAACAGTGGACTTGTTACAAGCAATTTTTCCTTTTCAAGTGTTTACGTTTCAAATGTCGAGGGTTTATCAAAAGACTTTACTATAGGGATGAGTGTCTTTTTCACTGCGTTAATTGGGGTATAAAGTGCAATTGCCTTAGCACATGGCAAATAACGCCCGTAGAGCGTTATGTTTAAGCCATGTGCTAAGGCAATTACACTTTATACCACAATAAACGCAGTGAAAAAGACACTCATCCCTTATAATTGCAATCCTCTAGATCGAAGAAACTATTAAAATACTCGGCCAAACATTAAAGTTTCAAGTCTACTTTCTGCGCGTAGAAATTACACGATCTATTTTAGATCAAAAAATAGATCGTGTATTGTTTATCTCGCTATTGAAGTGAAATGTCATATAGTAAAACAAACGATACACAAATAAACAACAACTTTGAAATTCAAAGAGGTACTTATGACAAAAAACTTGTTTCTGCCAAGTTAGTCTGTATTTTTAAACGAAAACGGCGTGGTCGGTCTAAGTTTAGGGGGTTGCTTGATGATCTTCGTCGAATCGCTGTTTTCTATGTTTACGTCGGCTCAGAATCAGAACTGTTTGCTTGTAATCGCAAATTCTTTCGAAAATATCTTAATTTATAATAATAGATTAAATAGCAATGCTGCGTTGATGATCGGGAACTAGGTTAATTCGAGTTCTTACAACACAGGACTTTCAGACCGAAGGTCGGGGGTTTCCCGAAAGACCAATTGCATTTTATACAGAAATAAAGTGCAGTGGATTTCCCCACATGACGCGATTTAAACCAATCAGAATTCTTTACACATAGTACTGCAGTCTAGCACTGAATCCTCGATATGGACATTAAGACTCGCTTTTTTAATTAAGACCCCTTGATTTACATGATATTTCACAAGTTTAATCCGTTTGTCTCCTTACTCTCATTAGTTTTTTCGAGCCAAGTTATGAGAGCCAATCTTCAATGCACGTATCATGCCGCATAATGTAAACGTTGATTGTCGTAAATTTATCATAAAATGTTATTTTTGAAAATTGATAATACTGGAGAAATGGTCTTTAGGTTACCCAGATACTAAACATCTTACTATTTCCAGGAATTGTGATCTCTTTTGAATCCAATATAAGGTCAGTGATTCCAGAGTTTATCATCTCTATAGTAACGAGATCATTCCACCACCAGTTTATGTCGCTATAAAATGTCATTTTGGTAATAAATTTCCGAATTAATCCACCTTTTAGAGCTTACATATACAAAAATAAAAATCTGAGTAAGTATTGATAAAATCAAAGAAACCTTCGATGAAAAAGATTCAAGTGCTTTTTAAATGGTTTTATCATGAGGTGTGATATCGAATCTGAGAACATTTAGACCCAGAAATTGACTTTTGGAATACAGAAGGGAACAATAACAGCAATCAAACACTTTTTGATGTCGCAACACAATACTGCGTGAACCCATAACTTGTCGATTATCATTTTTGCAGACGACCAACAGATGATGCTAGGTAGAAAACATGAAAACCTTGCGACATGTCGCGAACGGATTTTCTAGGTTAATAGTTTGAAAATAGAGCTGTTTTTTTCTATGAAGAGCACAAAAGAAGTGATAAAGTTTATTTCGCTCTCTTTTTTTCTATTTTACAAAATTGATTCCCATGACAGTCTTATTAATAGTCGTAAGATGAGTTGAAAAGATACATGTTTACATATAAATCCTATTGATTGAAGAATAAAAGTGATAATGCCTCAACCGATTCTTCAATAACTGCCTCTGTGGCCTAGTGGTAAATGCACTCGACCCGTGACCTGCAGGTCCGTGGTTCGAGCCCCTCTGTCGCCGGGGTGTGTTTATGGGCAAAACACTTAATGGCCAGCCCCAGTTCACCCAGCTGTACAAATAACCACTGCCTCTCTCTCAGGGACGTGAAAACATCAGGATTGAGTGTTCGAGAGCGATTCTTTAAGCTTAAGCTTTCGTCGCATTCGAACTAAAATAAATTAGTATAAACTAATCGATTCTAAAAATTCAATGTCGGCATTTTGTCGGCGAAATCAGGTGGAATCCTCAACAGGAATTGTCAGTTGGTAGTTCGAATGAAATACTACTCATATGAATGCTAAAATTACCTTGTAGAAAAGTTCGTTCAAAACAAAATGTATATATACTAGGACGAAAAAGAAACGCCGGGATATATAGAATTTGCAACACATATTTTATTGCTAGGCCTCAGGGCCTAGAATAATGAAAATCTGTCAGATTTATGTGTTGTTCGCTGTCGAATGGTTCACACGTTTAAACCTACACAATACCTCACCTTTTCGCACCATGAGAGGCACATGCTAAAATGCAAGAATCCCGTGCAGGGGAAGGTTGAGTTGAGTTTGCACAAGGAAATTTACAGTCTATTTGATACTGTTCGAACTATTGAACATTATGTTCAACGACTCCGAGTGCGAGGAGGGTCAACAACCGACCGCGAAGTGAACGCCCGCGCGTCACGACGCCACGTCAGGATCGGTTTATTTCACTTACTTTCTCACTTACGTAATCGCCATCTCACAACTAGCGAAACTGAAAATAACTTTATAGACAGTCATAATCGCCATATTCATCTCGATACGATTCGAAACCGCTGACTCGACAATGGCGTTTGAGCCAAACATCCCTCTGATGGTCTGACGTCAACTCCTGTGCGTCGCAAACGCCGTTTGGCTTGATTACAAGCACAGTCACCACGAAATTGTACTATGAGGCAATGGAGACGGGTATTCTTCACCGAAGAATCCCGGTTCACTCTCTACCGTTCGGACGGCCGACGTCGTGTATACCGACGTCGCGGTGAACGTTTCACCGACGCGTGCGTCGGTGAACGGGATAGGTTTGACGGTGGTTCGGTATGTGTCGGGGGCGGCAACTCCTATGGGTTTAAATCACCATTAATCGCGATTGACGGTAATTTAAAAGGTGTCAAATATAGAGACGAAATCCTCCATCCAAATGCCGTCCCATGCGTGCAAGCACGGAACCTAATATTGCAGCAAGACAATGCCCGGCCCCATGCCGCAAGAGTTTGCAAGCAATTTCTTGCCAACAGTAAAATGCACCAACTCGATTGGCCAGCATTCAGTCCAGATTTGTCCTCAATTGAACAATTGTTAGAGGAACTGGATAGGAGGGTAAGGAGACGTCCAAATGCCCCGACTAATCATGTCTAGCTCAAACATGCCTTGTATGAAGAATGGGGTAACAACCCCATGGCCATGATTAGCACCCTGGTGAATTCCATGCATAGACGAAGCAGGGCTGTCACATCTGCGATTGAAGGACACACAAGAAACTGATATGTCCGGTCGTGTTTCGCAAAACAAGAAAGGTCATCGTTAAAAGGGGGTATTTTTTTCACATAATCAGCATCGGAAATCGATTGAAACGTCAACAGCTGGTTCCATACAGATGACGTTTCATACAAAATGAATATATAATAATCCAAAAACATAATTTATCCCTTAAAACAATCATTTAAGGTTACCCGGCGTTTCTTTTTCGTCCTAGTATATTTCCTCTTGTACTATCAACTAGTGAACTACCAGAAAAAATGAAAGGATTCAGATTTTTCTCTTCCAAAATGTTCATAATGCATTTAACTTTACACATGAGCTTATATTTTAAATGTCGTCATTTTGCTTTCTTTTGAAAGGTTATTGATTTTAAGCTTGATAAACTAAAATTATTTAAATATATCCTTTTGAGCCAAGAAATAATTTGAGCGTGTGTGCGACATTTCCAACAAGTTCAAATAAGGGCAAAGTAAAGATTTGGGCCAACCTGTACATCTGTTCAGACTGACCAGAGCCTTTAATTTCCTTTGTGTACATAAATAAGGTCTCTAATCGTCTTTAGACTTCAGACAATCTTCTTATTACAATATGTGCCTGTCTTGGCTTCTTAACGTTGTCCCTTCACGAAAATGCCGTGTTGTTGGAAATGCCACGCACAGGTTCAATTTCATTTTTCTTCCACTGTTTGTCTTAAAAAAACTACCTAAAAGACAATGATTGAATAAATTTGTTCCGGCGTTTTGTCCCAATTTCGTAAGCTGTTTTCGGACAAAATTCAATTATAACCTTGACGTTTGACCTTCGGTATCCAAAGAAATACGGGTCCTTATTGTGTCATGCGAAACAATTGTGCAAAGTTTCATGATTTTATGTCTATTGTTCATGAGTCAGAGAGACCGGAAACGAAACAAGAGGGCCGTTGGCCCTGGGTCGCTCACCTGAGAAAAAAGCTTCATTACCTAGGTATGTCCATGCAACCACAGAAAAAGAGATTTTCTATTATTCAATTAGATAACATTTGAAATAATCCCCACCCCCTCTGCTCCTCCCCTGGTCATTATTTATTTAAGCTTTTTTCATAAAGGTCTGTGATCAGCTAATCTATGCCAGATATACAGGCTGAGTCTGAGACTTTTAAAGTTTTCTTTAATGAGTTGATCAATCCATGTCAAATATATAGGCTGTAGGGATTCAAAATTCTCAACAAAGCACCCCCCCACCCCCAAGATGCTCTGCACCTGGTGAATCTACAGTCATGATTTAAGCTAATTCAATTAATGTCTATATGCTGATCATCCATATCAATTTTCAAGTCTGTAGGACTCCTGATTCATTAGAAGAATTTCATAAATGATCCAAAGTATTACCCCCTCCCCAAGACACTCACCACCTGGTGACCCTACAGCCATGATTTTAGCTATCTTTATTAATGTCAATATATTGATCACCCATGACAATTTTCCAGTCTGTAGGGTTCCTGATCCAGGAAAAGAATAAGGTTAAAGATTTCAAAATTGATCCAAAGTACTACCCCCTCCCCCCTAATGCTCCGCATCTGGTGGCCCTACATTCATGATTTTAGCTACTTTATTTTAGATCCATATGCTTATCATCCATGCAAATATTGAAGTCTGTAGGGCTCCTGGTTCTTTAGAAGATGAAGGTTAAAGTTGCAAAATTTTCACAAAAGTACTATCCCCTCCCCCCTGGTGTTCCGCACCTGGTGGCCCAAAAGGTATGATTTTAGCTATTTCAATTCAGGTCTATGAGCTGATCCTCCATGCCAATTTTCAAGTCTGTAGGGCTTGTGGTTCAGAAGAAGAAGAAGCTTAAAGATTACAAAATTTTCACAAAAGTACTACCCCCTCTCCCCTGGTGCTCCGCACCTGGTGAACCTACAGTCATGACTTTAGCTATTTATATAAAGGTCTATATGCTGATCATCCATACCAATATTCAAATCTGTCAAGCTCCTGGTTCAGAAGAAGAAGAAGGTTAAAGATTACAAAATTTTCACAAAAGTACTACCCCCTCCCCCCTGGTGCTCCGCACCTGGCAGCCCAACAGATATGATTTTAGCTATTCTTATAAAGGTCTATGAGCTGATCATCCATGCCAATTTTCAAGTCTGTAGGTCTCCTGGTTCCGAAGAAGAAGAAGCTTAAAGATTACAAAATTTACCCAAAGTACTACCCCCTCCCCCCTTGTACTCCGCACCTGGTGGCCCAAAAGATATGATTTTAGCTATTTTAATTTTGGTCTATGAGCTGATCCTCCATGAAAATTTTCAAGTCTGTAGGGCTTGTGGTTCAGAAGAAGAAGAAGCTTAAAGATTACAAAATTTTCACAAAAGTACTACCCTCTCCCCCTGGTGCTCCGCACCTGGTGAATCTACAGTCATGATTTTAGCTATGTATATTAAGGTCCATATTCTGATCATCCATGTCAATATTCAAATCTGTCAGGCTCCTGGTTCAGAAGAAGAAGAAGGTTAAATATTACAAAATTTTCACAAATGTACTACCCACTTCCCACTGTTGCTCCGCACCTGCCAGCCCAACAGATATGATTTTAGCTATTTTTATTAAGGTCTATGAGCTGATCATCCATGCCAATTTTCAAGTCTGTAGAGCTCCTAGTTCCAAAGAAGAAGAAGCTTAAAGATAACAAAATTTAAGTACTAACCCCTCCCCCCGCACCTGGTGGCCCAAAAGATATGATTTTAGCTATTTTAATTCAGGTCTATGAGCTGATCATCCATGCCAAGTTTTAAGTCTGTAGGACTACTGGTTGAGAAGAAGAAGAATTTTTAAGATTTTCTTAAAATTTCACCTTTTGTTGCCATAGCAACCAGAGTTTTTAATGGATTTCAATTCTTTTAGCTATTTTTGAAGGGGACAACCTAAGCAACATTTCTGTAAAATTTGGTATTAATTGGCTAAGTAGTTTAGGAGGAGATGTCGTTTAAAGAAATTGTTGACGGACGACGGACGACGACCGACGACCGACGGACGGACGCCGGACGAAAGGTGATCACAATAGCTCACATGAGCACTTCGTGCTCAGGTGAGCTAAAAAAGACGGGTTGAAGGACGGACAGACAGACGGAGTGAAATTAATATACGCCTGTACGTGGGATATAATGAAGAGAGAGAAATTTATTTAATTGGATAAATTTTCTCAAATTTAGAAATTTAGTTAGAGTTCTATGGCATCTAATGTGCGAAAAGAGAAATGGGCTAATTTGGAATCGGGTGAGTCCAAGTTAAAAAGCAAAGTCATTTGAATATATTTTGTATAAAAAACAAACTAATGTAACGATTCTATTGAGCTTGAACAACAGAAGATCCTTGAAAATTTCGCAATATAATGCATATTCAATAAGAAAATATGTTTCTTAATTTGTACACAAAACGTGTATTAAGCAGCAATTTTTTATAACGACCGCTTTTTGTTGTTCACGTTTGTGGACGCTTAAAACAAATTTTTACTGTATATAAAGGCTACAACTTTAATTTTTATGATACCGACACAAAAAGTAATATACGAGGGATGATCCAGAATTTCGGAGAAAAAGGCTAATAACTTTCACATAACTAGCTTGTTTAATATATATTTTGGTCAATTTGCAGTTAGTAAATACGGAGCACAAGACTGTTATTATTTTTGCAGAGTTACCTTTAGCGGTCTAAGAATACGTTACCATAGAAACGTATGTATGCTAAGGCGGGAGAGCGTGAAGAAATATTGAAATACATAAAATATATGAATAATAATAAATAATAAATCAAGTTCTCTGTAAGTTTTCTGAAACATTTGCTGGAATTCATTGGCTAAATTAAAAAGGAAGCATAAAGAAATTATTTTTTATTTTTTAAAGTTATTTTGGGACTTTTAACGGACACAGAATATATTTAATAAGTTTAAATTATCGAGGAAAAAATGACAAGACGTCAACACCAAAAATATGAATGTCGTTTAATTTTCGAGTTTTGACATAACCTATGCTATTTATCAATCAAAACATTTCAGATAATGTAGAAAAATGATAAGAGTGAACAGAAGAGAGTTTTTTCCTCAAGCTATTCCGGATATTCGAAAAGGGTCAGACTTCAAATGAGCATTTAGAATGATCTTTTGGAGTTTCAACGATCGAACAGATTCCAATTGATTCTCAATATCTTCCAAAAATAAATGTTCTGTATTTAGCTTTCCACTTTACTAAAGTTCCATGCATATGGAAATTTCAAAGAAATTTGAATTCCAAATGGGATTTGGATAATTTCTGTAAGTGGACGTATCCGGTACAGAAAGGCATGAGAGTAAGAGTAGACAATGTAGAAAGAAGTTATTATTGACGTTCTTGCTCCCCGGCTTAGTAGGGGGTCTCCGTCTTGTTTCGTGCATATTTCAGCCGCTATTGAATGTAAACATTAAAAAATTTAGACGGTTATAACACAGATGATGCATCTTAAGACTGTATGATTTATGTTTTGATAGTTTACTTTTCTAATGATTTATAACCTCATTTTACGAACTTTTGGATCAACCCTCGTATTAGCGTCTTTTAAAAAAGCCACATAATCTGTCGAGATTGCGTTGCGAGAATTTATCACGACGAGGCCCAACACAAACACGAGGCATAAGAGGGCCTGTATCGCTCCAGTGGCTTTAATATCTTAAGATTTGAAAATGAGCTTTTCAACGTACAAATCAAACAACTTTGGTACATAGTCACCCATGGAACATTCATGCTCAGTTTTATTGAAATTGACGCAATGGTTTTTAGGAGAGGATTTTTAAATATTTAAAAGTGAAAATAAGCCAGGCCCTGCCACGCCCAAATTTGGGGGTCAGTCATAATTTATTGAAACAACTTAAATACATGGCCACCTGTTGCTTGGAAAGAGAAGACTTTTGAAGACTATAAAGAGAAAAAAGCTCCTCCCTGTAACGCCCCATATTTAGGGATCAATATAAATGTCTTTAACAAATTATGCGCATTCAATTTGTCCCAATGGTTTGGGAAGATTTACATAGATTTTAAAGAAAATAAGCCATGCCCTGCCACGCCCATATTTGATAGGTCAATCAAAATTTCATGAACAACTTTGTTACATGGTCACCAAAGAAACATTCATGCAAAAGTTCAGGGAAATCGCCCAGTGGTTTTGGAGGGTAAGATCTTTAAAGTTTTGATATGAAAACATAGCCCTGCAATGTCCATATATAGGGGTGAATCGGAATCTCTTGAACAACTTTAGACGAAGAGAAGGAGAAGAAGACGTTCAAAGAAAAGTTTACGCACGCATGTACAACAGCTCGCTGGAGAAATGAGAGTTATCAGAATTAAATATTGGTTGTGTAAAAGGGTATTCGGAACGATAAACAATTTGAATCGTTTTTAAAAATTGGATTGACAAGGTCGACATAATTACAACATGAACTTTACTTGGTATATTTATAATACGTACTTAGTGTTTTGAATGAAACAATATCTAACGAGGTCGGGGGAATTGAAAATTGTCGATGCTCTTTTGAGACTATTATCAATCCCCACAACCAAGTTAGATTTTTTTCATACAAAACACTAAGTACGTATTGTATTTATCTTTTAATCTCTTTTTGTCTTGTTTTCGTCGATGATTCCAACAGAAATGCACGTTTCTAAAAATAACCGCATCATATTATTGTTCAAAATTATCCATGTGATACCATTAAAAATATCATATTTGGATGTTAGAAGAGATAGTTTTATATAAGGAGCCTGTCCAGATATCTATTATTCAAATGTAGGATGAAAGGTCATGCTGAAAAATCTTCACATACTTGTACACTAGTACACTAGTTTCCGGAAATTAAGTTTAATGATCTGGCTACCTTCCCATCGGATTAATACCAGTAATTACCATTTCTATGCAGTGTCTATAAGAAGCCACGGTCCAGGGTAATAAGAAACACTTTCAGTGTTATGAGACAACCACTATAGGTGATTAGAGACGTTTCTTAATTCACAGACCAGACAGAATAAACATACGGAATAAAAGATTAACACCTCCAGGTCTTATAGGTTCCCTAACGGCCAGCAATATATAGAGGATAATCGTTTGTTTCAGAGTAAGACCGATTTATATTTCATCGAGTGGACAACAAAAGCTATATTTTCACGAGTGGCGGAGCCACGAGTGAAAAAATACCTTTGTTGTTCACGAAATGAAATATTTATCGATCTTACACGAAAAACAAACGATTATTCTATTTCTTTAATTCAAAAATGAGACAAAATGTGACATTTCTACGACACATTTTCGTAAAGCGCGTCACTATGCGCGTGATTGCTATGCAACGTTTATTGTGACGTCACATATTTCGCCCCGCATAGTTGACGTCAGATAGGATGAAATGCTCATAAGCAGGGTATAAGTTTTTGATAAGTTCACTGCTTTTGCGGTGAGTTTATCAAGTGATAATCTACCGTTATTTATCGATAAACCACCGAAAAGCATTAAAGAATACCCTGTATTCATGGCACCATAGAGGTCCCATTCGGAACACCACTCGACCAATCTCACGATCAACCTCGGATGTACATAGACAGACTTTTTTTAAAAATTACGGGAAACCCTTGGAAAAACTCGATGACGTCAGTTAAAATGGCGTTAGCCCTCGAAATTTTGAGTGAAAACATCCGGCGTGGCCAACGATACTCGTTAAAGTCACAGACGTGAAACCATTGAAGCCTTATATAAATATCTTTAGATCTTTAAATAACGTCTGAAAAATCTAAATTTTTGAGAATGATTCGTCATTCTCAAAAATTGAGATTTTTCAGTCGTTATTTACTGTAAAAGATATAAATCTAAAGATAGCGTCGGTTATTTCCGCGCTAGTTTTTCTTACATTGTTTCCATCTAACAAAATGCACAATTTTGTTGAATACCGATCCGCCTTACATACATACAAGGCATGTTGCAGTTTACGGAAATGGACCAGTGATGTTCCGAATGATAGAGGTCCCTGGATCCATTTACGAAAGAAGTTCATGAGAAGAACCTCTGTAATTTTCGTTCGATTATGATGACCCATCACATCAGTAAAACTTCGAGCATTCCAAAAAAAACCCAACATTTAGATAGAATATCATTAATTATAAAAGCCAAACTCATTAAAAGCATCTTAACGAAACCAATGCGTTACCTCTCTACAGGCGGGGGCGTAGCGGTAGTGGTGGATCTGATTTTATAGTGATTGCATAATTGCATTACTTGTGATATTGCAAGAGTCCACATTTATAATTAAACATTGGTCATAAAGTTTGGAAATTGATAGAGTTTCACATATGTTTGCGTGTGAAAAGATATTTATGTATTATATTTCAACCATCTTTAAGCTCAATTTCTCTTTCAGAAAACTTTCTGTTGCGCTTTTTATTATGGATTTCAAGCCATTCCAACACAGCAATTCAGGAATATTCGAGAAATTAGAGAATCATTCTAGATCGTATAGAAGTGTCAATGAAAGTTAGTAAAACGTAAATCTGTCCATTATTTTGAATGCAATTCCCCTATATTTATGGACGGAAGAATGACTTTTACATGGAATGTTCCTTATCATGAAATGAAGGGTCTTCGTGTCAAAATTCTTTTAATCGGAGCTCCTTCAGTTATTTAAGAGATGAAGACAGTATATGTTGACTTCATTGATGAATGAAACAAGAATCCTAATCACACTGCATGAATACACGAAGCTGAATCATACACGAGTGTGATAAGTTTTTAGTTTCATACCTCGATGAAATCAAAAAATACATGTATTACCTTCATATCTTACACTTAAATATCATTAAGCAAAAATGTAAGATTTGTCAGTAGATGCGTACTCGGAATTGTTTTAATTTGGGTTAACACTGCGTTTTGTTTAAAAATGTATGCCATTTTTTCAATATTTGAATAGTTGATTTTTTCTAGTCATCTTTATGCTTGTGATGTCATGTAAACACTCGTGCGAAAGACGCGCTTTCATGACTGCCTCCTTATTATTCTCGCGATTTGTTCCGTAGAATAGCCCTAGGTTCTTGTTTGGCAGAAAGATCAGAGTAAAACAGTGCCTGTGTTCTATTGGATTATTATAGGCAATATCTAGCAAGAGTAGTTTAAATGTCCCCATTCTAATAAATCGATCCAACAGAAATTTATTCGCTCCCACCAATGGGTTGATAATCTAAGACCTATGCGAGATGCCAGCTGGAGGCTAGGTAAGGATGTGGTGGTAGTACTGATGTGAGAAATACCTCGTATCTATTGTTAGACGCTCCAGCCGCCCCGATATAACTGAACGCTTGTTGAAAGCGGCGTATAACCCAATTTAACCAAACAAACAAAGAAATTCAGCAGGACGAACGTGGATTAATCTTAGCAAGTTATGTCAATATATGTTGGGCCCTTCTTATACCAAAAACACCCTGAAGCCAAAGAATAAATTATCCAGGGTGAATAAAAATCTTACCATTCTTGAAGATTTTCCTGACTGATTGTCTCCCATGATAAAGAAAGCTTAACTTTATCTTACTTATATAATGGTGCTGTCGCAACAAAATGTGTCACTCTTTTATGCTTTTTGTGTGTTTTCGAGAAATATTGATAGTTTGGTTAACTCAGGGCCGTTCATTTCACACAATTTGATACTTTGATTATCTAGGCAGGATCCATTTGCAACATGAAATAGTCTTCTTTTCACTTGCAAAATGACGGGAAAGAGAATTTTCCAAATTTGTCTAGATAGAATAAGACTTTATTTTTCAAAAAAGATTGGCAGATTGTTCATTTTTTTAAACAAAAAACAAAAAAACAAAAGCTTTATTTTCACTTGCAGCTTCACAACTCGTAAAATTATATGATTCAGTTAAGATTATTTTTTATACTTTTTTTTAAAAGAAATATGCATTTAGTAATGGTTATTTTAGAAAGTGGAGGCTAAACAGAGGTTGTTGCTTCACCAAGATCAATTATATATGAACCTGTGCGTGACATTTCCGACAATTTGAACTATTTGCGAGGTGCAAACAATGAGAGGCGTAGACAGCCACAAACTTTATTTAAGTTATTATCCATGATTAATGCCCTGGCAGGGCGGGGCCTAAGTAACTGCTCATTGCATTTACGGTTAAGGTAAATCAGCTTTTATTTTAAGCAACTTACTTCTAAAGAGAGTCGATATAAATAACTCGAGACCTTAAATCGTAGATTGGTAACCAAATCCTCGTAACTTCAGCTTAATCAAACTGAAGTTACGAGGCCTTGCTAACCAAACGATGAAATGTGTTCACTCTCTCAAAGCACGTGAAACCTTTAGGTTTTATGATACAGTTATTTGCACGCGTTTACTATAATTACCGACTAAAATTTGAAAGAACTATTGAAAACTAAACTCGCCAAATTACGCCACGGTTTAGCCCCGCCCTGCCAGTTCATTAATTACGCAGAATACCAGATTGTATACAGATACTTTGTAAGCGTGCCTTACTACTAAGTGCATAATGAAGACTCTTGTCAGGCTGTGCGGATGCACAGACTGGTCAAAGTCTTTCCTTTGAGCATATTTAAAATTGTTGAAAATCTCAAGGACAGTCTCAAATGTAAAATCACTGAATGAGGTCACCATGTAAAGGTTGATTAATTGATTGAATGGGGTTTTACGCCGCTTTCAACAATTTTTTCAGCTATATCGCGGCGGCTGGAGCACCTAACAATGGTTTCCTGGTATTTCTCTCACCAGTACAACCACCACATCATTTCCTAGCCTCCAGCTACTATCTCACATAGCTCTTCGATTATCAACCCATTGGTGAGAGACAAACGTCAGAAAGGATATTTGCCGCCACCGACCATGTAAAGGTATGAATGCCAAAGATTGCAGTTTGCTTATGGGTTTCACAAATAGATTTATGCCTTCCCTATTTTTTCCAAACTACGGACTGGTCAAAATTTAAACTGGCCTCAGAAGACATTACAAGTGTGTTAACCCTTTGCTGTTTAATCCCTGCTTTTTACGTGTCTGTGATTTTATGATTGAGAAAACATTGTGTAAAGAGAAGAAATTGCTTCTGACAAGCAATTTCTTCTTTTTCCACACTATTTTCTACCCTACTGAATGGTTATTTTTTAAAATAAACCCACTTTAAATTTTCGTTTGCAAAACCTTTGAATTTGGACAGTTCCAAAATTGTGTAAAACAGGAAAGTTTTAAATTGAACAAGAAACAATATGACAAAGAAGGTCAGTATCGCTCCACTAGCACTTAAAATGCATAACAGGGGCCCGTTTTACTAAACTTCTTATGAACAAAATGATCGTAAGTCAAAATCACAAATCGTACATGGTATTTTCATTCATTGTTAGATTATGCCTTGCAATATCTCACTGGAATCGTCTTTAGAAGACGGTTCTAACGAAATATTTCATGGCAGAATTCCATATTTAGTAACTACTGTAGAAGCAGGTTTAAATTTTGACTTACGCAAAAATTGATCGTAAGATGTTTAGTAAAACGGGTCCCAGATCTAAGGAAATTCATCTTTAAACTGCATTTGAAGTATTAAGCTTAGTCATAATCTATTTGTAAGTATATACACCTAAGGCCAAGGCTAATTAATGCATGAAATGAAAATATCCTAAGTCATCAAACAATCTTACAGTCCATTTTTTCCTTGACACAGAATAATAATCAAAGACGTTTCCTTTGTCCATAGTCACATGATAAGTAACATGTAATGAGGGTTTTTCATGAAATCTGTCAATAAATGTACAGGTTGTAGTTACAAGAAATGTTCCATCACAAGGCCCCTTGTTCCAGCAACCTAATCACCAAGAAATTAGAGAGAGAGAGAGAGAGAGAGAGAGATCTAACTAGAAAGCCATGAATTGCTTGAGTCACTCCACAAGCTTGAAATTCTTGTAAAAGCAAATAAAAGTTTTGACTAGGTTTTTTGATATTTTGGGTTCTACTGATGTTGAAAATAATTTTCAAAAATCCAACTATATAACATATAAAACTAGAAAGCCATGAATGGCTTGAGTCGCTCCACAGGCTGTAATTCTTGTAAAGCAATAAAAGTTTTGACTAGACTTTTAGATATTTTGGATTCTACTGAGGTTGAAAATGATTTTCAACGTTTCAGATATATAACATATAGAGAAACCATAAAATGCATATTTTCACCTGATCACAATAATTTTTTGTAGACTGATTAAAGGTCACTCAAGGATTATTCCAGTAAAATTTGGTTGATATCCATTGCTGAGATTCTGAGAAAATGATTTCCAAAGTTTCAAGTATATAACATATGGAGAAATGACCTCCGCCCATAAAATACATAATTTTCATCCGATTACTTTAATTTTTTGTAGACTAATTAAAGGTCACTCAAGGATTATTCCAGTAAAATTTGGTTGATATCCATTGCTCAGATTCTGAGAAAATGATTTCCAAAGTTTCAACTATATAACATAAAGAGAAATGACCTCCGCCAATAAAATATAAAATTTTCATCCGATCACTATAATTTTTGGTAGACTGATAGAGGGTCACTCAAGGATTATTCCAGTGAAATTTGGTTGATTTCCATCACTTAAATTCTAAGAAAATGATTTTGAAAGTTTCCGATCACTTTTTCTGAGAAAATGATTTCCAAAGTTTCCACTATATAACATATACAGAAATGACCTCCGCCCATTAAATGCCTATTTTTTTCATCCGATCTCAATAATCTTTTGTAGACTGATAAAGGGTCACACAAGGATGATTCATGTAAAATTTCATTGGTATCCATCAATTAGAATCTGAGAAAACTCACTTTTTACCATATTTGGAAATTAGCCACGCCCATTAAATCCATGTTTTTCATTGTATCAAAATTTCTTGAACAACTTTGAAAGAAGGTCATCCAAAGATCATGCCTGTGAAGTTTGATTGAAATTCATCCAGTAGTTTCTAAGGAGAAGATTTTTAAAGAAAAAGTTTACGACCGGACGCACGGACGGACCCACGACGGACACAACGCCATGACAATAGCCCCAGTGGCTTTCAGCCAGTGGAGCTAAAAATGACCGCCCTCATAAGACATATTTTTCATCCAATCATAATAATGTTTGGTAGACTGATAAAGGGTCACCTAAGGATCAATTTAGTGGAATTCGGTTGATATCCATCAGTTGTATTTTGAGAAAATGATTTTAAAAGTTTCCACTACATAAAATACAGAGAAAATACCTCCGCCCATAAATTACATAATTTTCATCCGATCACTATAATTTTGGTAGACTGATAGAGGGTCACTGAAGGATTATTCAAGTAAAATTTGGTTGATAGCCATTGCTTAGATTCTGAGAAAATGATTTTGAAAGTTTCCACTATATAACATATTGAAAATGACCTCTGCCCATAAAATACATAATTTTCATCCAATCACTATAATATTTGAAAGACTGATAGATGGTCACTCAAGGATTATTCAAGTGAAATTTGGTTGATATCCATCACTTACATTCGGAGAAAATGATTTTGAAAGTTTCCGCTATATAACATTTACAGAAATGACCTCCGCCCATTAAATGCATATTTTTCATCCGATCTCAATAATCTTTTGTAGACTGATAAAGGGTCACACAAGGATCATTCATGTAAAATTTCATTAGTATCCATCAATTAGAATCTGAGAAAACTCATTATTTACCATATTTGGAAATTAGCCACGCCCATTAAATCCCTGTTTTTCATTTGATCAAAATATCTTGAACAACTTTGAAAGAGGATCACCCAAGGATCATGCCTGTGAAGTTTGGTTGAAATTCATCCAGTAGTTTCTGAGGAGAAGATTTTTAAAGAAAAAGTTTACGACCGGACGCACGGACGGACCCACGACGGACACAACGCCATGACAATAGCCCCAGTGGCTTTCAGCCAGTGGAGCTAAAAATGACCGCCCTCATAAGACATATTTTTCATCCAATCATAATAATGTTTGGTAGACTGATAAAGGGTCACCTAAGGATCAATTTAGTGGAATTCGGTTGATATCCATCAGTTGTATTTTGAGAAAATGATTTTGAAAGTTTCCACTACATAAAATACAGAGAAAATACCTCCGCCCATAAATTACATAATTTTCATCCGATCACTATAATTTTGGTAGACTGATAGAGGGTCACTGAAGGATTATTCAAGTAAAATTTGGTTGATAGCCATTGCTTAGATTCTGAGAAAATGATTTTGAAAGTTTCCACTATATAACATATTGAAAATGACCTCTGCCCATAAAATACATAATTTTCATCCAATCACTATAATATTTGAAAGACTGATAGATGGTCACTCAAGGATTATTCAAGTGAAATTTGGTTGATATCCATCACTTACATTCGGAGAAAATAATTTTGAAAGTTTCCACAATATAACATTTACAGAAATGACCTCCGCCCATTAAATGCATATTTTTCATCCGATCTCAATAATCTTTTGTAGACTGATAAAGGGTCACACAAGGATCATTCATGTAAAATTTCATTAGTATCCATCAATTAGAATCTGAGAAAACTCATTATTTACCATATTTGGAAATTAGCCACGCCCATTAAATCCCTGTTTTTCATTTGATCAAAATATCTTGAACAACTTTGAAAGAGGATCACCTAAGGATCATGCCTGTGAAGTTTGGTTGAAATTCATCCAGTAGTTTCTGAGGAGAAGATTTTTAAAGAAAAAGTTTACGACCGGACGCACGGACGGACCCACGACGGACACAACGCCATGACAATAGCCCTAGTGGCTTTCAGCCAGTGGAGCTAAAATTGACCGCCCTCATAAGACATATTTTTCATCCAATCATAATAATTTTTGGTAGACTGATAAAGGGTCCTCCAAGGATCATTTTAGTGGAATTCGGTTGATATCCATCAGTTGCATTCTGAGAAAATGATTTTGAAAGTTTCCACTATATAACATATAGAGAAATGACCTCCGCCCATGACTGATAAAAGGTCACTCAAGGATCATTCCAGTGAAATTCGGTTGATATCCATTAGTTACATTCTGGGATAACGATTTTGAAAGTTTCCACTATATAACATAAAACAGAAATGACCTCTGCCCATAAAATTCATATTTTCCATCCGATCACAATGATTTTTTTGTAGACGGATATAGGGTCACTCAAGTATCATTCATGTAAAATTTGGTTGAAATCTATCCATAAGATTCTGAGAAAATGATTTTTAAAGATTCCACTATATAACATATAGAAAAATGACCTCTGCCCATAAAATGCATATTTTTCATCTGATAACAATAAATTTTTGTAGACTGAAAAAGGGTCACCTGAGGATCATTCATATTAAATTTTATTGGTATCAATCAATTAGAATTTGAGAAAGGTCTCTTTTTTTTCCTGTGAAGTTTGGTTGAAATTCATCCAGTAGTTTCTGAGAATATTTTTAAAGAAAAAGTTTATGACTGGAAGTACAGACGGATGGACGCACACATGGCGGACACAACGCCAAGACAATAGCCTCGGTGGCCTTCAGCCAGTGGAGCCAAAAACTCTCTTCATCTCTTATATATAGGAAAAAGAAGCTATGCTCCAGACAAGAATGAGTCCAATACACTGACACGACAACTCATCCTTTTTCTTTTTTCTGCAAGTTTCTTTTCATATACTATAGGGATGAGTGTCTTTTTCACTGCGTTTATTGGGGTATAAAGCGCAATTGCCTTAGCACATAGCAAATAACGCCCGAAGGGCGTTATGTTTAAACCATGTGCTAAGGCAATGGCACTTTATACCCCAATAAACGCAGTGAAAAAGATACTCGTCCCTTATAATTGCAATCCTCTTGATCGAAGAAAACATTGAAATACTCGGCCAAACATTAAAGCTTCAAGTCTACTTTCTGGGCGTATAGATTACACAATCTATTTTTAGATCGTGTATTTTTTTTTATATATCTCGCTATCGAAGTGAAATGTCATAAAGTTAAACAAATGATACACAATTGAACGACAACTTTGAAATTCGTAGAGGTACCTATATCAAAAACTTTGTTTCTGCCAAGTTAGTCTTTATTTTCAAACGAAAACGGCGTGGTCGGTCTTAGTTGAGAGGGTTTCTTGATGGTCTTCGTCGACTCACTCTTTTCTATGTTTACGTCGACCCAGAATCAGAACTGCATGTTTGTAATCGTAAATTCTTTCGAAAAAATCTTAATTTATCATAGATAAATTAGCAATGTTGCGTTGATAACCGGTAGCGAGGTTAATTCGAGTTCCTACAACACAGGACTGGCAAGTCGAAGGTCGGGGGTTTCCCAAAAAGACCTTTTGCATTTTATACAGAACTAAATTGCAATGGATTTCCCCAGGTGATCCGATTTAAACCAATAGGATTTCTATATTTTATTGGATTGCAATTATATGTGTATAATGTCACTGGGACAAAATCTTAGATTGTAACATGTTCACAATGATGTTTCTCAACAGATCAATACCTGGTCGCATTTTGCAATTATGATTTGGGTTTTCATAGAGCAAATTATGTCAAATGGCTTCCTTGTATTGCCTTCTCTTCCAAACAGTATCCTGTTGGGCATGTGCTGACCAATTAGGACGTACAGTGTTTGACGATTGACGTAATACCGGGAAATGGTAGAAGCTCATCAACACTCTTATGGACGCAGGGCATGTCATTCACTCATAATGTATACAGTGTGCGGTAAGAAATTTTGGTGTGAAATCAATTCAGTCCTCTATGAAAACAGATGTCATACTCGTTATTGATGACTTTTCAATTTTAGGTAAGTTTCTTCTAGCAAGAAAAATGAGACGTTTGCTCCCTGCCACTGATGAAAAACCAACGTTAATGTTTTCCAAGCACCCAATTGGTATTGAATTAAATGTCTTTTATGCTACAAATAAAATGTTCTATGTTATATGGGAGTTATTGTTGGTGGTAACTTTCTATTGACGCTGAGTATATATTAAAATCGAATCCGTCGTCATAGCACTGATTGATCTAGAGGCCGAAAAGGGCCTGTATCGCTCCACTGGCTTTAATAACCCCTGACTTTTGTCCAACCGCCCCCACATTCGGGAGGTTAATCAAAATTTCTTGAACAATTGAAGTAAAAGGTCAGGCAAGGAACAACCATGCCAAGTTTCATTGAAATCTGACCAATGGTTTGGAAGAAGATGGATTTTTAAAAGATTTTAACATGAAAAAAATGCCCCCCCAATCACATCCATGTTTGGAGGTCAATCAATTTCTTTTAAAAAAAATTAGGTAAAGGGTCATCCAAGTTACATTGCAATCGGCCCAATGATTTTGGAGGGGAACATTTCTTTAAGATTTTAATGTGAAAAAATGCCACATCCTGCCACAACCACAATTGGGGGTCAATCATAATTTCTTGTCGAACAATTGAAGTAAAGGGTCACCTAAGGAACATCCATGCCAAGTTTCATTGAAATCAGCCCAATGGTTTGGGAGAAGTAGATTTTTAAAGATTTTTATGTGAAAAAATGCCCCACCCTGCCATGACCATATTTGGAGGTCAATCAAAATTTCTTGAACAATTTAAGTAAAGGGTCACCAAAGAAATATCCATGCCAAGTTTCATTGAAATCAGCTCAATGGTTTGGGAGGAGAAGATTTTAACAAGAAACAAGAGGGCCATAGTGGCCCTAATCGCTCACCTGAATGAACCGTCATAAATAGTTTAAGGTAGATTTAGAAAGGATGAAGAATTCTTACCAAATTTCAGGTCGATATGGCAAAAAAAGATGCCTCTACACTGCTTACAAAGTTTTTCTAAGATTTGACCCTGTGACCTCATTTTTGACCCCCACTTGACCCAATTTCATACTTGTGCGAGATTTCATCAAGATGATCATTCTGACCAAATTTCAGGTTGATCAGGCAAAAAATATGGCTTCTAGAGTGTCTACAAGGTTTTTCTAAGATTTGACCCCGTGACCTTATTTTTGACCCCACTTGACCCAATTTTGAACTTGTCCAAGATTTTATCAAGATGATCATTCTGAGTGATTTTTAGGTTGATCGGGCAAAAAATATGGCTTCTAGAATGTCTACAAGGGTTTTCTAAGATTTGACCCAGTGACCTCATTTTTGACCCCACTTGACCCAATTTCGAACTTGTCCGAGATTTCATCAAGACAATCGTTCTGACCAAATTTCAGGTTGATCGGGTAAAAAATGTGGCCTCTAGAGTGTCTACAAGGTAAATGTTGACGACACATGACACACGACACACGACGGACATCACTCGACCACAAAAGCTCACCTTGAGCACTTCGTGCTCAGGTGAGCTAAAAACGCCACGCTCTGCCACGCCAATATTTGGGGGTCAATCAAAATTTCTTGAACATTTTCAGTAAAGGGTCACCCAAGGAACATTCATGCCAAGTTTTATTGAAATTAGCCCAATGGTTTGTGACGAGAAGATGTGACGAGAAGATTTTTGAAGATTTAATGAAAAAATGCCACGCCCTGCCATGCCCATATTTGGGGATCAATCAAAATTTCTTTAACAATTTAAGGAGCGGGTCACCCAAGGATCTTTCTAACAAGTTTCGTTAAAATCTGCCCAAAGGTTTTGGAGGAGAAGATTTTTAAAGAAAAAGTTTATGCACAGATGCAAACACAGATTGACGCATGACAGACACTCTGCCATGATAATAGCTTGCTGGACCCCATTCAAAACATTTATTAAAATCCAAGCATTGAAGGCACTTAATTGACTTATTGGGAGATGCTTATTCATTTGATTTTTTTTTTTTTTTTTTATAAAATCCTCAGTTTTTTCAGGTTTGAAAATGAAAGTCAGCTTACATAAACTAAGATATGACTTACCTCCTACCAAAGCATGAATATTCTGGGTTCAGCATAAAAAAAATCACTAGAATCGCATTACGCATTTTTACTTAGAAATGAAACATAACAAGCCCTTAATGAGAGACTTAAACATTTATGTAAATACATAGATATTTATATGTTTCATACTAAGTCTGTATAGAAACAAGAGCTGTCACTGTAAGATGACAATGCCCCCGACACCGCTTTGATAGTAATAAGGAAGTTATGGCCAATGTTAAAGTTTTTGGACGGAATGACGGACGGACGGACGGACAGACGGACGGACAGACGGACGGACGGACAAGTCAAATTTATTATGCCTCCCTATCGGGGGCATAAAAAGATGTTTTGAAAAGAGTCTCATAAATGCATGATGTAAATTAATGCTGTCATAAGACTGCCATGACACAGGAATTGAGCAACACTTGCTTAATATATGTGACCTGTCACACAAAAAAGGGACTATCTGGGAAGCTAGTCAAATAAGTATTTGAAAAATAGTTTGGGTCCAGCATAGGTCAACCAGAGGTCACATTTCAAAGGTTCCTCACTGGAAAGTGAATTCATCATTCTAGATTCAGTAAATAAGCACAGATTATCAGATGAAGACTTAATGTTAAGTTTAAATTTCCACTCATTGAACCTTGAAAAATGACCTTGACCTCAACTGATGACTTTGAAGTTTGTACCAACAGAAAGGTCTAAGGTCTTATAACAAGAAATATATTCAAAATTATGAGGATCCCATCACTTACCATTCAAAAGTGATGACCAATATTAAAGTATTAATGTTAAAATAACCTTAAAAGTATGACCTTGACTTTGACTGACATCCTTGACTTTTGCATCAACTGGCAGGTCTTATCACAAGCAAAACCCATGTGAAATATGAAAGCTGTATCACAAACCATTTCAAGAAAATGGATTATATCAAAAATTTTCGAACGATAAATGAACAAACAGATTATCAGACAAAAAGACAGGACAAATACACAATGCCCATGATCTGTTGATCAGACTAAAACTTTTCCCTCTAACAAAATGTTTTTTTATTCAGTTTTCTTTCTTATGGGGTGATAAAGGGTTAATTCATCTTTTTGAGGGTGTTTGCAGAGACCTGAAAAATGGTTTAATGCTTGAGTGCCAAGCACGAGGGCATTAAAGTATTTTGAGGGTCTCTGAAATGTTAACACCTGAAAACATGAAATGACGCTTTTATTGCATAAATGAAAGACTTTAGTATTTATTCGAACAGAAATTGCAAAATAATTCATAACTAGAAAGCCATGAATGGCTTGAGTCGCTCCACAGATTGAAATTCTTGTAATTAAAGTTTGACTAGATTTTTTAGATATTTTGGGTTCTATTTATGTTGAAATGATTTTCAAAGTTTCCACTATTATAACATATAGAGAAATGACCTCCGCCAATAAAAGACATAATTTTCATCCGATCACAATAATTTTTGGCTGCATGATAATGGATCACCAAAGGATCATACTAATGAAGTTTGATTGATATCCATTGATTGCATTATGAGAAAATGATTTTCAAAGTTTCCACTATTTAACATAGAGAGAAATGACCTCTGCCCATTAAATACATATTTTTCATCAGAGCACAAACATTTTTAATAGACTGATAAAGAATCACTTAAGGATCTTTCCTGTGAATTTGGGTTGATATCCATCACTTTCATTCTGAGAAAATTATTTTCAAAGTTTCCACTATATAACAAATAGAGAAATGACCTCCGCCCTTAAAATACACATTTTTCATTCGATCACAATAATTTTTGGTTGACTGATAAAGGGTCACCAAAGGATCAATCATGTGTATTTTGGTTGATATCTATCAGATAGTTTCTGAGAAAATGATTTTCAAAGTTTCCACTATATAACATATAGAGAAATTACCTCTGCCCATAAAATACATATTTTTCATTTGATCACAAAAATTTTTGGTAGACTGATAAAGGGTCGCCCAAGGATCAATCATGTAAAATTTGGTTGATATCTATCAGTTAGTTTCTGAGAAAATGATTCTCAAAGTTTCCGCTATATAAAATATATAGAAATGACCTCCGCCCATAAAATGCATATTTTTCATCTGATCAAAATAATTTTTGGTAGACTGATAAAGGGTCACCCAAGGATCAGTCATGTAAAATTTTATTGGTATTCATCAATTAGAACCTGAGAAAAGTCACTTTTTACCATATTTGGAAATTAGCCACGCTCATTAAATCCATGTTTTTCATTGGATCAAAATTTCTTGAACAACTTTGAAAGAGGGTCCCCCAAGGATCATTCCTGTGAAGTTTGGTTGAAATTCATCCAGTAGTTCCTGAGGAGAAGATTTTTAAAGAAATAGTTTACGACCGCACGCACAGACGGACGTACGCACGACGGACACATCCCCATGACAATAGCCTCAGTGGCTTTCAGCCAGTGGAGCTAAAAACTCTTTAAAACTAGCTCTGAATTTGATAATGTGTCAGAGAAAATGCTTTAAGTATCGCCCTCAATTTTGTTTATACCAAAATTGCTTGGTAAAGTAATGCCATCATAACAAGATGTGTTTGTGAAACACGAATGCCCCCGTAACGGCATTTTTTCAAAGTTTGACCTTGACAGATGACCTTGACCTTGTCACATGACCTTGACTTTGGTACCAGTGGATGTGGATATTTGAGATCTATCATCATGCCAAATATTAGCTTTGTATCTTGAATAGGCTTGAAGATATTGGCAAGGTTTAGTTTTCGGACATACAGACGGACTGACAGACAGACAGACAGACGGACATGAGTAAAACAATATGCCCCCGATCCCTCGATACGGGGGCATAAAAATTAACATGGGAATAGGATCAATGATTTTATTTATGCTCTGTATTAAGAAACTGATACAGTGTATAGGCCTAGACCAAGGATATTTTAAGTAAAAAAAGCTGGGCATTACCAGCATGTGAATGTAATCCACGTTTTCTCCCGTAAATGCCCTGGTTTTGTCCGTTAACATATGCCTATAACAATGCGAAAATGTATATTTAATGTAATAATTAATAATCATCCTGGTAAAAGTCATCATATACATCATCACAGATGTCATCATCAACTCTTTCATCATTACACACATCTTCATAATTGTCATCTTCAAATACCCTTCCTCTGAATCCCTCTGAACTTACTGGTTTTGCTTGTAAAATATTTTTAATATATTCATGAAGGCTTTTCTTTTTCTTCATGTCTAAAATCTCCTTAGTATGAATCTGAAAGAAAAAATGGAATTTCATTTCAACTGTGTTATATAGAACATATAGAGTATAATGGTTTGATTCACATAAGATCCGTTTATATTTCATTGAGTGAAAACAAAAGCTTAATTTTCACAAGTGGCAAAGCCACAGAAAAACTACATCTTCACGAGTCAAAGGGTATTGAATCGATAGCTTCTTCCCAAATACCCTTTTGACTGATTGAATCGGTAAATTCTGTATGATTTTTTTTTAGCCAGTTAATCAAAAGGTCAAATGATTTCTGTGACTGCCAATCATAGAGATTCTGTAACAATCAGCATCTGAACCATTTAATCTCTATAGCATACTGTTGTATACCAACAACTGTGTAGATAGACCCTTCATTCCTGCATTAAAGAAAATGCGTGGCATTTTTTTTGTATTTTTTTATTTGGTGATAGGTTGATTTATAAAATCAACAAAATACCATTCCATTCCTTTTACCATAATTAATTCGAATACTAAGCTTTTGTTTTTATCATTATTGAACATTGTCATTATTTTTATCATATTTCTATGCAAACTAAAATTACTCTATTTGCAATATATGACAAGAGTGCCATCGTCACAATATATGCCTCCATTTTGCTGCTGTTTAACAAAAATAATTGTAGACACTACTTATTTTTACAGAACCAAATTCAAAACATTTGCAGACTACCTTTATAAATTGTCAAGTTCAAACTGTTATGATTGATTGATTGAATGGGGTTTTACACCTTTTTAAACTGAAACTTAAAACAATAATAATAAAAAGAACTTTGACATGAAGGCCCCTTTTTCCTTGACACAGCTGCAAATCACTTAACCGCAACAACATGCACAAATTCAGGGTAAACATGAAAATTTCATAGAAATTTCTTTAAAATAAGTCTAGAAATATAGGAGGAGTTGCGTTCACAAGAATTTTTACAAGAAGGCCCCTTTTTCCTAGAGGCAGTTGTAATTCACCAAACCACGACTATGTAGGCAAGGTCAGGTGACTAGAAACATTTTGTGAAAGTTTCATCCAAATCATTCCATAAATGGAAGGAAGGACTTGCGTTCACAGACTTTTTAACATGAAGGCCCCTTTTTCCATGACGCTGCTAAAATTCACAAAACAGTGACTTCTGGTGCATGGTCAGGTGACTAAGAATATTTTGTGAAAGTTCCATCCATTCATCGATCCATAAATGAGGGAAAATTTGCATTCACAAGATTATTTTACAGAAAGGCCCCTTTCTCCATGACGTGGCTGAATTTCACAAAACTGTGACTTCATGTGCAAGGTCAGGTGTTTAGAAACATTCTGTGAAAGTTTCATCCAAATTGGTCTATACATGAGAAAGGAGTTTTTTCGTTCACAAGATTTTTTACATGAAGGCCCCTTTTTCAATGACACAGCTAAATTCACGAAACCATGACTTCATGCGCATGGTCAGGTGACAAGGATTATTCTCTGAAAGTTTAATCCAAATCAAACAATAAATGAGGGAGGAGTTGCGCTCATGAGAAAAGTGGACATACACATGTTCATAAGGATGGACGGACAGACGGACGGACAGACAGATGGATGGACGGACAGATGGAGTAGATGACGCCAATATACCATCGCCTTCAGCGGCGTAAAAAAAAGAAACTATCATTATCAACCCTTTCCTGTTTTACAAAATTTTGGACATGTCCAAATTCAAAGGTTTTGCAGACGAAAATTTAAAGTGGATTTAATTTGAAAATAACCATTCAGTAGGGTAGAAAATAGTGTGGAAAAAGAAGAAAATGCTTGTCAAAAGCAATTTCTTATTTTTTCACAATGTTTTCTCAATCATAAAATCACAGGCACGTTAAAAGCAGGGATTAAACAGGGAAGGGTTAAAAATACACCCTGTCCTCAATGTCGTGTATTATTATCAAAATTTAGATAAAACATGTGTGCTACCTAACGGTCAAGAAAAGTACTAGTAGATGACAAAATCTTAGACTGTTTCACCTTAAAACGCATTCTAATTTCAAATAAACAAGGCAAGAAACTTTAGGTGTTATTTGGACGTAAAAAATATCATGAAATGGTTTTGAGTTATTCTATTTCGCCCACCAACACCACACACGTACCAACACCCTGCCGCGTCATAAAAACTAGAAAGCCATGAATGGCTTGAGTCGCTCCACAGGCTCGAAATTCTTGAAATAGCAAATCTAAGGTTTGACTAGATTTTAAGATATTTTGGGTTCTACTGATGTTGAAATGATTTTTCAAAAATGCCACTATATAACATATAGAGAAATGACCTCCGCCCATAAAATACATATTTTTCATCTGATCACAATAATTTTTGGCAGACTGATAAAGCTTCACTCAAGAATCATTCAAGTGAAATTTGGTTGATATCCATCTATCATATTCTGAGAAAATGATTTTCAAAGTTTCCACTGTCTTTCACCAATGGGTAGATAATCGTAAACCTATGTGAAATAGCAGTCGGAGGCTAGGAAAGGATGTAATGGTAGTACTGGCGTGAGAAATACCAGGAATCCATTGTTAGGTGCTCCGGCCGCCGCGATATAACTGAAATAATGTTGAAAGCGGCGTAAAACCCCATTCAATCAATCAACTATATAACATGTAGAGAAATGACCTGCGCCCATAAAATACATTTTTTTCATCTGATCACTATTATTTTTGGTGGATTGATAAAGGCTCACTCAAGGATCATTCCAGTGAAATTTGGCTGATATCCATCACTTACATTCTGAGAAAATGATTTTAAAAGTTTCCACTATATATAGAGAAATGACCTCCGCCTACAAAATGCAATTTTTTTATCCATTTTCAATTATCTTTTGTAGACTGATAAAGGGTCACACAAGGATCATTCATGTAAAATTCCATTGGTATCCATCAATTGGAATCTGAGAAAACTCTCTTTGTACCATATTTTGAAATAAGCCATGCCCATTAAATACATGTTTTTCATTGGATCAAAATTTCTTGAACAACTTTGAAAGAGGGTTACCCAAGGATCATTCCAGTGAAGTTTGGTTGAAATTCATCCAGTAGTTTCTGAGGAGAAGATTTTCAAAGAAAAGTTTACGAACAGACGCACTGGCGAATGGACGGACGCACGACGGACACAATGCCATGACAATAGCCCCAGTGGCTCTCAGCCAGTAGAGTTAACTAGAAAGCCATGAATGGCTTGAGTCGCTCCACAGGCTTGAAATTCTTGAAATCAAAGTTTTGACTAGATTTTTTAGATATTTTGGGTTCTATTTATGTTTAAATGAATTTCAAAGTTTCCACTATTATAACAAATAGAGAATTGACCTCCACCAATAAAAGACATAATTTTCATCGGATCACGATAATTTTTGGCTGCATGATAATGGATCACCCAAGGATCATACTAATGAAGTTTGATTGATATCCATCGATTACATTCTGAGAAAATGATTTTCAAAGTGTTTTCACTATATAACATAGAAAGAAATGACCTCCGCCCATAAAATACATTTTTTTCCTTTGAGCTCAAAAATTTTAAATAGACTGATAAAGAATCACTCAAGGATCATTCCTGTGAAATTTGGTTGATATCCATCACTTACATTCTGAGAAAATGATTTTCAAAGTTTCCACTATATAACAAATAGAGAAATGACCTCCGCTCATAAAATACACATTTTTCATTCGATCACAATGATTTTTGGTTCACTGATAAAGGGTCACCCAAGGATCATTCATGTAAAATGTGCTTAATATCTATCACTTAGTTTTTGAGAAAATGATTTTCAAAGTTTCCACTATATAATATATGGAGAAATGACCTCCGCCCATAAAATACATATTTTTCATTTGATCACTTTAATTTTTGGTAGACTGATAAAGGGTCATCCAAGGATCAATCATGTAAAATTTGGTTGATATCTATCAGTTAGTTTCTGAGAAAATGAATTTCAAAGTTTCCACAATATAACATATAGAGAAATGACCTCCGCCCATAAAATGCATATTTTTCATCTGATCAAAATAATTTTTGGTAGAATGATAAAGGGTCACCCAAGGATCAGTCATGTAAAATTTTATTGGTATCCATCAATTAGAACCTGAGAAAAGTCACTTTTTACCATATTTGGAAATTAGCCACGCCCATTAAATCCATGTTTTTCATTGGATCAAAATTTCTTGAACAACTTTGAAAGAGGGTCACCCAAGGATCATTCCTGTGGAGTTTGGTTGAAATCCATCCAGTAGTTTCTGAGGAGATGATTTTTAAAGAAAAGTTTACGACCGCACGCACGCACACACGCACGGACGGACGGACGCACGACGGACACAACGCCATGACAATAGCCCCAGTGGCTTTCAGCCAGTGGAGCTAAAAACAGTGCAAACTTATATCAGCATTGATAGATTAAATAACTTAAAAATTCAAATAAACATTGAAAACCCGTAATACACCATCATCCAGGGCTAAAAAGCTGAATTTGAGAACCTTTCAATGTACCATCAAATAATTAAAAAGATATAGTGTCACATGTTGTCATTTGAATAGATGTAGGACTTTCTCACAGCTTTTGTGATTGTGTATTTCAGTCTTACTAAGTGTCACTCAAAACTGAAGGTGTTTAGCGCAATTCTAAGGGTCACATTCACATCTGGCAGGAGTCATGGGGCATTTGACCTAGCATACCTCCCGCTTACAACTGATCTAGGGTGAAGTCTAATTCACTTGAATTTACAACCTTGATGAATTATTCATGAAGTGTAACCACATACTATAATGTTAAAGAGGTATGGAAAATATCATCATATTATAGTCATAGTAAGAATATTTAAGTTAGGTTTAGTAAAGTATTTCAAAGGTCACACAAAAGGTCACCAGGTCAATGATCTTAATGATAAAACAAATAAGACATCCAATAAGGTTTTATATCTTATAGAACAGAACAGAACAGTTTATTTATTTTCTGACGTGTACATGTATGGTACACAGTCATAACACATAAATGTATACATAAATCTCATCACGTCTATATACAAAGTAGTGCAAAAAAAGATAGCATTGAGTATAATAAATTATTGGAGCTACTTGTGTGCACAGCAAAACATACAGAGGATAATTGTTTGTTTCAGTGTAAGATTGATTATTATTTCAATGAGTGAACAACAAAAGCTATATTTTCACCAAAAGTGTAAATATAGCTTTTGTTGTTCACGAAATGAAAAATTAATCGATCTTACTTGCAAAACAAACGATTATTCTATTTCTTTATTGCAAAAATGAGACAAAATGTTGAAATTTCATAAAGCACATCATTTTGTGCGTTATTGCTATACAACATTCATTGTGACGTCACTAATTTCGCCCCGCATAGATGACATCAGATAGGATGAAATGCACAAAAGCAGGGTATAAGTTTTTGATAATTTCATTGCTTTTGCGGTGAGATTATCAAGTGATAATCTACCGTTATTTCTCGATAAACCACTAAAAAGCATTAAAGAAAATCTCGTAACTACAGCTGGTATACAGCTGTAGTTACAAGTATTAGGAAGAAAATTGACAATACAAATTTAGTGCAAATAAAGTTCTATGTATTTTGTTCTTATTTTATTTATGTGTTTTTGCTATAATGTTGCTATCTCTATTTACAAGAGGACTAAGATGGTCCTGGATCGCTCACCTGAGTCTCTTTGACCCCTGGGACATCACATCAATTAAATAGGCATACGTCATAAAAGAGATAATTTCTACACAAAACCACATTTCATTAAGTTTGGGCCAATGTAGTTGCCTCTTAACTAACAATAAGAAAATAATCATTAAGACCCCTTTTCCAATGATATGGCATGAATCTTTCCCATTTTCGACAGGATTCATCTTCTTGAACTGACCAACATTCTGACAAACTTTCATGAAGATAGGGCCATATATGTGGCCTCTAGAGCATTAACAAGAAAATTGTCATTAAGGTCCCTTTTCCTGTGATATGACATGGATCCTTCCCATTTTCAATAGGGTTTGTCTTTGTGACCTGGCCAACATTCTGATCTGGTTTCATGAAGATTGGGCTATATTTGTGGCCTCTAGAGTGTAAACAAGAAATTTGTCATTAAGGTCCCTTTTCCCGTGATATGGCATGGATCCTTCCCACTTTCAATAGGGTTCATTCTTGTGACTTTGCCAACATTCTGACCAAGTTTCATGAAGATTTGGCGACTTTTGTGGTCTTTAGAGTGTTAACAAGAAAATTGTCAATAAGGCCCCTTTTCGCTTGAATTGACATAGATCCTTCCCATTTTCAATAGGGTTCATCCTTGTGACCTGACCAACATTCTGACCAAGTTTCATGAAGAATGTATCATATTTGTAGCCTCTAGAGAGTAAACACTTAAATTGTTGACGCCGGACGACAGACGACGCATGACTAACAACAGACATTCAATGACCACAAATGCTCACCTTGAGCACAATGTGCTCAGGTGAGCTAATAAAAAACTTACTGTATAAACATCAACTCCCTGGTTTTTCAATATGTTGATATTTGCTTGTTGACTTCCTAACATATGGTCAGAAACATCTTTACCCATCATGGAGCAATAATCGTCTCTACCTAGAATTATGATGGCTTTACGGCACCTGAATATATAATATCACGGAGTACTAATTATTTTTACCTAGAATTATGATAGCCTTACAGCACCTGAATTCATATCATGGAGCAATTATCATCTTTACCTAGAATTATGATAGCCTTACTGCACCTGAATTTATATCAAGAAGCAAAAATAATCTTAACCTAGAATAACAATGGCTCTACGGCACCTGAATATATAATATCATGGAGTAATTATTATCTTTACCTAGGGCTATGATAGCCTAACAGCACCTGAATTTATATCATGGAGCAATTATTATCTTTACCCTAGGATTAAAATGGCTTTGCAGCACCTTAATGAATTTATCATTTAATGAAGCAATAATTATCTATACTGAAAATTTTAATGGCCATAGGACACGTGAATTTAAAGTAAACTGTTCTTGAATATTCTTTTAACACTTCCAACAATTTCAGACACCCAGATTATAAAACTTTTCTCATTCTTAGCGTTTGATTCATACTGAATACTCACTTTCAATCTCCAAATGATTCAGCTAAGAGATGAATGGAATATTTGTTGATTATATGGAGGTATGAACCTTAAACCAAAACGAAAGCCAATTCAATTATCAGTGTGATTAGGTTTTTAGTTTCATACCTCCATGAAATCAACAAGTATTCTCTTCATGTCTTATAATTTAATATAACCAAGCAAAAATTAAAATATTTCTCCATAAGGGAAAGATTTATTTCAGGACTACTTTATGCGGAAGCTTACAAAATAGCTTCATAATCAAAATTACTTTCATTGGATTATAAAACCAAATTTTCAGTCAATCAGAATGCACAACAAGAGCACTGCCTACAGGTGCTTACATGCTGCTGATGAGTGCTGGATGGCGGAAAAAAAATGTAAGTCGAAAAAGGGGCAAAATTTGCACAAAATGCATCTAGAGTTATCCCCCTTGATAGTATAGGTTGTTCTTTTGATGAACATGTGTTCCAAGTTTCAAGTGAATGCCTTCAGTAAAACCAGAGATATCACAAAATGTCAAAGTTCGAACGCGAGGATGACCATGAAGATACCGAGACTATCGCAATACCTTGGGTTTCTCTGAAAACAGCCAAGCTGAAAATTGATGGAATCAACCAACATCATTCAACAATTTCACTGGCTGGCATGGCTGTGTAAGACTCTGGGTGGTCTGTGAACCCAAACACAGCCATTTTCAGATCATTTTGTCATTAAATTATTTAACATTATATTTCTACATTTGTTAAAAATCCAATTAAGAACAAATGCTCTAAAATTTGAGGCAATGTAAACTAAGATCTAATGAATAAATGTTATATATACCTTTCGCTCCAAATGTTATCTGGATGCCTTGTCTCTAGCACTATTCCATTAGTATCAGTCTGAATCTCAATATCTGAAATATATCAGAACTACAGATAGAGGAGGTATTTCTGGTTTTTACGTAGTAAAGGACAGATAAAGGGGGCATTTAGGTTTTTAGATCAAATTGATTGATTGAATGGAGTTTAACGCCGCTTTCAACATTATTTCAGTTATATCGCGGCGGCCGGAGCACCTAACAATGGATTCCTGGTATTTCTCTCACCTATACTACCATTACATCCTTTCCTAGCCTCCGACTGCTATCTCACATAGGTTTACGATTATCTACCCATTGGTGAGAGACAAACGTCGGAAAGGATATTTGCCGCCACCGGGGATCGAACCCACGACTTCCAGATTGGAAGTCTTATGCCTAACCAACTGCGCTATGGTGGCGGCTTTTTTAGATCAAAGTTTTTATAATTTTAGCACAAACACTATGATATTGGTACTCATTGGAATCGTCTTGTTGAGACGATTCAAATGAATACCAACAACATAGGGTTTCATTGAGAGGTGAAAATTTTAGACTTGGTTTATCTTCTCTTTACTGTACATCTTAAAGTTAACAATGATGTGAAATTGACAAGATGAATGATTTAGGAATCATTTTGGAATGAAATTTAATATGTGTGTGTAGCGTGTTTTGAGTGAAATTAAAGAAAGGTTAAACAATATGGCTAATTTTGTTCAACTTGAACAAAATTAGCTATATTAAATACCTCCCTTTTAATAAAATATACGTAATAGTCTGTTTGTGTGTCTTCATGGACCAATACGAAACTTTAAAATCCACACAGGCCAATAAAATCGTAAAATGATTTGATCTGTCTGAATTAAATGTTGATCGCTTTCAATGATTTCAAATGTTTTTTGAAGATTTTGGAACGTTTTTCGTCGATTTGAGTGAGTGTTTGGAGTGAATGTATGGAGCTCCGAGTGATCAATTTAGAATGCTTGTGATCGGAATGAGTGTCGATTTCATGATGTAATTAACTGTAAATATTGGATCTGTCATGTGCTTTTACTTAGGGCAAGCTGATCCTAATTCAGACTAGAATAGAGATGTTATGACATAATCCTTGATGAGCCTTATTATGCTTTCTTTAGTGCTTTTCAGTGGTTTATCAAGAAATAACGGTAGATTATCACTTGATAATCTCACTGCAAAAGCAGTGAAATTATCAAAAACTTATACCCTGCTTTTGTGCATTTCACCCTATCTGACGTCATCTATGCCGGGCAAAATAAGTGACATCACGATGAACGTTGCATAGCAATCACATGCAAAATGACGTGCTTTACGAAAATATGTCCTAGAAATTTCACATTTTGTCTCATTTTTGCAATAAAGAAATAGAATAGTTTTGTTTTCGACAGAAAAAAGATCGATCAATAAGTAAGATCAATTAATATTTCATTTTGTGCACAACAAAAGCTATATTTTCACTCGCTGCTGTACCACTTTTGAAAACATAGCTTTTGTTGTTAACTCAATGAATATAAATCGATCTTACACTATAACAAATGATTGTCCTCTATATAATGGGCTCACCCTTGGATTTTATCTTTTTCATAAAACTCCTCCTCCTTTAGACTTCATTCATGAACACATCAATACGAAATTGAAATTACTTCATTAACACACACGGTGAACATTGAGCAGCCTGGATTGGGTCACAAACTCGCAACCTTCTTATAATGAGATGTGCATGAGCCAGACAAAGTGAACAATTCATATGTATCCTGAGTAATTATAATAAGTAATACCAGAGTTATCACGAATCTTATAGTTTTAGCTTAATACCAAATTATACCAAATTTATTGGTAGTAGATGCCAATATTTGCCAGGTCATCATAAGCCAATGGAAATGCTAGAATTTTTTTTCAAAAATAATAATGTACTTTGGTATGGACACAAGTTCTATAGATTGCTTCCTATTTCTTCAAGCTCCTATGAGACACTAACAATCTGAATTATGTTAGTGAAATCGCGATTTTTCTCTATCAAAATTTATTTTGAATGACGTTATTGACTCAAGGTTTGAGCATTTTTTAATGGTTTGAGTGAGTGTTGGGAATGAATGATTAATCCCTGCTTTTTACGTGTCTGTGATTTTATGATTGAGAAATCATTGTGAAAAAAGAAGAAATTGCTTCTGACAAGCAATTTCTTCTTTTTCCACACTATTTTCTACCCTTCAGAATGGTTATTTTTCAAATAAAATCCACTTTAAACTTTCGTCTGCAAAACCTTTGAATTTGGACAGGTCCAAAATTTTGTAAAAAAGGAAAGGGTGAACTGTAGGAGTTGTACTCCTGACAAGAATTTGTCTCTTTTATTTTACCTATGACCTACTTCATCTTCAGCTGTGAGTAAAGGGTTTGACACTAAGGAAAGTCCATGATTCTGAGACTCTTTGTTTATCAGCTGGGACTCCTGCATTTTGCAAGTAAGGATGGACTCCCTCAATCATATGATAATATTCCGACAAAGACCTGCACAGGGCCATTTTCTATCATACCCGTGTCAAAATTAGATATTTTCATTGAAACAAGAGGACCATGATGGTCCTAGATTGCTCACCTGAGTCTCTTTTACCTCTGGGACATAACATCAATTAAATAGGCAGATGTCAACAAGAAGATAATTTCTTTATAATATTATAAGATCAATACAAATCAACAAAGACCAAAAAGGATATGCATGGGCACAGCCCTTTTATGAATAAAGGGGCATGAAATGAATAGACTTTATGAAATTCAATTAAATGAAACTATTTAGGAAAGTCTCAGAGAAGAAGATTTTTGTAGATTTCGTATTTTCACCCTTTATGATCAGGTGAGCTTAAAAGGAATGAGACCAGCTGGTGCCCAAATCAACCTATGGACTTGATATGAACAAATTTGATAGGGGTCCACTAGACGATGCTATTTACCAAATATGAAAGCTGTTTGCCATCTGGTTTCAGAGAAGAATTTTTTAAAGATTTTTGATCTTTTATTCTATGTAAAAAGGATCGCACCCAGGTGAAGTCCAAATATGACCCAATGATCTTCATATGAACAAACTTGGTAGAGGTCCACTAGATGATAGCCGCCGTCATAGCACAGTTGGTAGCGCGTCAGACCGGCAATCTAAAGGTCCCGGGTTCGATCCCCGACGACGGCACTCATTCTTTCTGACTATTTGTCTCTCACCAATGGGTTGATAATCGTAGACCTATGTGAGATAGCAGCTGGAGGCAAGGAAAGGATGTGATGGTTGTACTGGTGAGAGAAATACCAGGAATCCATTGTAAGGTGCTCCAGCCGCCGCGATATAACTGAAATAATGTTGAAAGGGGTGTTAAACTCAATTCAATCAACCCACAAGATGATGCTTTATACCAAATATGAAGGCTGTCTGCCTTCTGGTGTCAGAGAAGAAGATTTTTAAAGATTTTCCCTCTTTGATTCAATGTAAAAAGGGGTGTGCCCAGGGGGAGCTCAAATATGACCCCAGGGTCTTGATACGATCAAACTTGGTAGAGGTCCACTACATTATGCTACATACCAAATATGAAAAGCTGTCTGCTCTCTGGTTTCAGAGAAGAAGATTTTTAAAGTTTTTTTTCTTTTTTCACCCTTTTTGTTAAGGGTAAAGGGTGAGTTAAGGGTGGATTTCATTTTTTTGAACAACTGGTAGAGCTTGACCCAAAGAACATCCCTGCCACGTTTCATCAATATTGGCCCATCAGTTTAGAATGAGAAGATGTTTAAAGAAATTGTGGACGGCGGATGTCAGACGTTGCACAACGCATGATGCCCAATGGACAACTGACGACAGACAACAGACATTGGACTATCACAATAGCTCACCTTGAGCACTTCGTGCTTAGGTGAGCTAAAAAGTTGTAGATTGTAACATTTGTTTTCATCAGGTAAAATTTGAAGGAAAATTATCTTCTTTGGCAAAATATTTGGTAAAGAAAAAAATGCTTAAAACAATTATGAAAACCAGACTCCCTACTTTGAGCGTGGACTCCTTGATTTCATAAGTTGGGAGTCCAATGGACTCTCTACTCCCAGAAGTAAGTGGCTATCTCTGGTATCCATGCGCTGACAAACATTTTGCAAGACACTATTACTCATCAAGGGAAACAACTACAAATATCGAGGGTTCAGTGCAAGACTGTACTAGGTGTATAAACAGTGTTTATACACTTAGTACAGTCTCGTGCTGAACCATTGATATCACCCAAACATGTAGAAGTTATGCTCTGTACAAGAATACAAGAATGGGATATACTCATACCCCCACCCCCCCCCCCCCCCCCCCCGAACACACACATATACACAAACAGACATTGGTAACACTAAAATCCCCATTTCAATTCATCTCGGAACCTAAAAAGGGCATTATTCTTTTCTGAAGTGCTTTCAGATTCTGAGTTCTCCTATCAATCTTTCTGGTCATGAAATACTGAATCAAATCCATTACTCAGAATCTTATGTACGAATTAAAATACTTACAATTTTCATCAAATGTTGGGCGTGGAAAATGTCCAATCTCACTAGAGGGTATCAGCTGCTCTAGAGCATCTACCACATAATTGTAAATTCCCTCTATAATAGAAGAATTGATTAATTGATTGAATGGAGTTTTACACCTTTTTCAACTTTTTTTCAGTTAACCCTTTCCTGTTTATCAAAATTTTGAGCCTGTCCAAATTTAAAGGTTTTGCAGATGAAAATTTAAAGTGGATTTCATTTGAAAAATAACCATTCAGTAGGGTAAAAAATAGTGTGAAATAAGAAGAAATTGCTTGTCAGAAGCAATTTCTTCTTTTTTCATAATGTTTTCTCAATCATAAAACACAGGCATGTAAAAAGCAGGGATTAAACAGCAAAGGGTTAAATCCCGGCAACTGCAGCACCTAACAATGGATTCCTGGTATTTCTCACTTCAATACTACCATGAAAATCTTTCTGAGCCTCCAGCTGCTATCCAACAAAGTTTTCTCATTATCAACCTAATGGCGGAAGATAAATAGTCTGAAAGTATGGAAACCGCTGTCGGAAATCGAGCTTGGGGACCTTTCAAATAATAGTCTGACACGCTACCAACTGGGCTATGACGTGAAGCTATCAGGAGTGTATACAAAGTAATCAATTAACACCTTTATCATATCGTATAAGATTCATTCTTGAAAATGCATATATTCAGATATTCCTATGCATGTCAATTTACACTTTTGGCCCAATGGTTTAAAAGAAAATTTGAAGAATTTAAAAGAAAATATGCTGTACCATGCAACACCCTTATTTTGGGTAATTCAAGTTTTCTTGTCAAATTTTAAAAGAGGGTCATCCAAGGAATACTTATGCCAAATTGAAACAAGAGCACACAAGCGGGTGCCAACGCTCTGCTGTCTTTTATTTCTTAGGCAAATGCAAATAAATGAACTTGGTACCTACAGAAAGGTCTTGTACCAAGCAATACTCATTTGAAATATGATGGCTCTTTAACTTGCATTCAAAAATTATGACCAACATTAAATTTTTTCAAACAAATTTGACCTTGAAACATAACCTTGACCTTGACTGATGACCTTGAACTTGGTACCTACAGAAAGGTCTTGTCCCAAGCAATGATCATGTGAAATATGAAGGCTCTATGACTTACCATTCAAAAGTAATGACCAAGGTTAAAATTTTTAAAGAAATTTAACCTTGAAAAATGACTAACCTGGACTGATGACCTTGAACTTCGTACCTACAGATAGGTCTTGTCCAAAACAATAATCATAAGAAATATGAAGGCTCTTTCACTTACCATTCAAAAGTTATGACCAAGGTTAATTTTTCAAAGAAATTTGACCTTGAAATATGACCTTGACCTTGACTGATGACCTTGAACTTGGTACCTACAGAAAGGTCTTGTCCCAAGCAATGATCATTTGAAATATGAAAGCTTTATGACTTTCCATTAAAAAATTATGACCAAGGTTAATTTTTTTCAAACAAATTTGACCTTGAAAAATGACCTTGACCTTGACTGATGACCTTGAACTTGGTACCTACAGAAAGGTTTAGTCCCAAGCAATGATCATTTGAAATATGAAGGCTCTATGACTTACCATTCAAAAGTTATGACCAAGGTTAATTTTTTTAAAGAAATTTGACCTTGAAAAATGACCTTGACCTTGACTGATGACCTTAAACTTAGTACCTACAAAATGGTCTTGTCCCAAGCAATAATCATGTGAAATATGAAGGCTCTATGACTTACCATTCAAAAGTAATGACCAAGGTTAAAGTTTGTCACGCCAACAACAACGCCAGCACCAACAACAACGACAACGTCAACGACAATGCAAACAACGCCAAGGTGATCATAATACCTCCTGTTTTCTTCAAAAACAGCCGAGCTAATAAAATTGATAAATTAGTCTTTGAAAAGAAATTTTTCAAAGATTTAAAAATGCAAATAAGCTTTGCCCTGGCACACCAATATTTAGGGATCAATCAAGATTTCCTGAAAATTTTAAGTAAAGGATTACCCAATGAAAAATCATGCATAATTTCTTTGAAATGCACCCATTGGAATAGGAGGAAAAGATTTTTCAAGATTTATACATAAAGGTTAGCCCCATTCTCCCACACCCATATTAACCTTGTCATGCTGAATAAATTTTGGCTAAAAATCTTCATCAAAAGGCAAAAAGCACTGAAAGTACCAACTGTAGGTCAATTTTTATTTGTGAAAAACTAAATCTTTTGAAAATTCTGGGTTGTAAATGAGAAACAGGTGGTGTAGACTAACATCAGACTGCACATATGTGCAGGCTGATGTTTGTCTTTAGCTCCTGCCAAAGCAGGAATAGTCCAGGTTCAGCATGACAAGGGTTAATATTTTGGGGTCAAAAGTTATTTCTTGAACATAAGCTGCCTGTTGTTTTTAAATAGAGTTTGCACCATCACATGCATGCTATTCTACACATTTGAGTAAAATCAAAACAATGTTGTTCTCATATTTGTCTTGGTTTAGCATACTAAGTTATCATTCTCTAAATGCTAAGAGTCAAGTCAGGGCTTTTTTTCTAGAATTTAGGAGGAGGCCTTAGCCTGTTCATTTTGGGAAATTTCAGGGTGGTTTTCAGAAGAAATGGAAAACATAAGATTGATAAAACTAGAACTGTCGCAGAGCAGATTTATACCCCCCACAAGCACTTTGTCCAAATGCAAGTGCTATAAGTGAAGGATGTATTTGTAACAAATATTGAGGCCATATGCATTATTTGCATAGAATTTCATGATTCTAGGTCCCTTAGTTCTTGAGTTAGAGTCAGGAAATAAAAATTGAAAAAAAATTGACTGGGACCTTGACCTTTGGCCTATGTAACCAAAAAACAAAGGGGCGCTTCTTTGGGTCATAAGCAACATTTGCATAAAGATTCATGATTCGAGGTTGCTAGATTTTTAAGTTAGATTCCAGTAATGATAATTGAACAAAAATTGACTGTGACCTTGACATTTGACCTATGTGACCCAAAAACGATACGGCACTTCCTTGGGTCATAAGCAGCATTTGCATTAAGTTACATGATTGTAGGTTGCTTGGTTCTTGAGTTAGAGTCCGGAAACAAAAATTGAACAAAGGCTGACTGTGACCTTGACCTTTGACTTATAAATGTGACCCAAAGACAATAGGGCACTTCCTTAGGTCATAAGCAACATTTGTATTAAGTTTCATGATTGTAGGTCACTTGGTTCTTGAGTTATAGGCAGGAAATGAAAAGGTCTACGGACAGATGGATGGATGGATGGTTGGACAGACATGGTGAAACCAATATACCCCCTCTACTTGTAGGTGGGGGGGGGGGTATAATAAAGTATTAAAAGTACAATTCATGCATTGTTTGCAAAATTTCATGATATACAACTTCTTTTTTGGTCTTACCAGTCATAGAACTTATGTAAAAACCACAGAAAATGAATTTTGAACACAAAAAATTAATATAATGTGAAAATAATATCTCATTATGTGATTTTTTTCTGCCACAAATGGGAAAAGTAGAGCCTTTTTGGAATTGGTAAGAAGCCTTTAATATGCTTCTGTTAAGGAAGACAAGAGGACCATGATCACTACTGCAAAAGGATCCCATTAAAATTACATTAAAAGACCATTAATGGCCCATGAAAACAAGGTAAACCATTAAAATGACCCATTAGTCCTTGTAAAAAAATAATAATGGGTAACACTTTTAGCCATTAAAATGCTAACTAATGGCCATTAATTCATGATTTTACCATTAAAAAACCATGAAATGCAGATTATTATAATGGGTAGGCATAAAAGTATTGGCATTAAAAAAGTAATGGGCCATTACTTCTTGTTTTAGCTTTATTCATGCCCATCAACTACCATGAATATTTTTTATGCCCATCAATCACCCATGAATGATGGCCATTAAATAAAAAAAGGACAAATAATGGCCATAATAAAGATTGCTAAAAGTCACTGGCATTAAAATAAATTATGACAATTAATCATGGTCATTAATATATCATTGAATCTGAATCAGACCATTCATGGGCATTAACTTTGATTGTAATAAGATCAAAGAAATACTGAATTTTTTTAAAGTTCTTTTATTTTGATTCATGCCCATTAACTACCATGAACATTTATTCATGCCCATCATTATCCACTGAAGATGGCCATTAAATACCAAACAGTAACAAATAATGGCCATTATAAAAATTCCTAAAAAACATTTGCTCTTTTAATTTTGAATCATGCCCATTAACTACCATGAACATTTATTCATGCCCATCAATAAACCATTGAAGATGACAATTAAATACAAAACAGTAACAAATAATGGCCATTATAAAAAAAAGTCATTGGCATGACAAAAATCTTGACTATCACTTATGGCCATTAATATATCATACACTTATGAATCAGATAACCCATGCTCATTAACTTTATTTAATGGGGATGAAAGGAATACAGAAAAGTTTTAACTTTCTTTTCATTTTGATTCATGCCCAGTTACTATCATGAACATTTATTAAAGGTTATCACCCATATAAATAACAATAATAAAATATCAAATATGATAAATAATAGCCATAATAAAAAAAAATCAAGTCATTAATTGGCATTGAAAAAATTCTAAAAATTAATTCTGGCCATTCATATGCTGTTGAATTCTAAACCAGTTTATTCATGGCCCTTTACATTATTTGAAACGGGTATTAATTAATGAGAAATTAAATAAAGCATATAAGTTATAACTACTTTCATTTTGATTCATGCCCATGACACAAACCATGAATAAGTTGTTATACAAAGTCATGGCCAAGAGTACCAGTCTAAAAGTGACTGTGAATCCAGTCTATGGAAATCCAACATGGCTGCTGTTTTCAAACAAAATTTCCAGTTAAAATGTTTTTTGCCTTATTCTCTTGTACATTGGGAAGACTAGCAAACAGAAGGTATGTAAAAAGCTGAAATTTGATTATTTTAATAAGAATCTTGTACTGTTGTACTTAAAACAATTGATTAACAAAATATAAGACAAATTTTAAATGAAACCTTCGAATTTGCAAAAATTGAAGAAAATAAGATATTTTTTTTAAGATTTTAGCATAAATCATTTGTGCAAATATACTCAAACCCCAATTAAACATTATTGCATCAATTTTATAGAAGAATTGTATGAATAAGATCTGTCAAGTTGTTAAAGGTTTGTAGATTCGTACTTTTGTATTTTCAACCCTAGGAAACTAAAGATTACCAACATTGAAGGGGAAACAAAAATGGGCATGATTTGTATTGATGGGCATTAAAATAATCAGCATAAAAAATTTTCCATGGCCATTATTTTTGGTCCATGACTGGTATTTTCTCCCCATTGTTTGGCCATTAGAAAATTAATGCCCATTTACAACATTTAATGGGTAAACTTTAATGGTCATAATTTGTCTATTAAAAAAAGTTAAGTACTTTTTCATGGCCATTACTTGGCAGATATTTAGACCATTAATTTTTCATTTTATTTCCAATGCCCATTAACATAATTTCAGGGTTTATGGATAATTGGCATGGTATAGCAGTGAAAATAAAATTCTTACCAAATAATCTAAATTCATGCCCAGCACAATGTCGCTTTTAATGGCCACTGCCCATTAAAATGTACCATGAAAAATATTAATGGGTCATGAATTTAGCAATTTTACAAAATCATGGCTACCATTAATATTAATAATGGCTACCATTAAAAAATCAATGCCCATCAATAATTCATTTTTGTAATGGTCATTATTTCCCCAGTAATTACTCCTGAAAATCTAAAAGTGTCCTTTCTCAATTTATGGCTATGAATGACTTCTTTAATGGCCATTACTCTCCCATTAAAATAATTTAATGTTAAATTCATGGCATCTTGATGGTTTATTAATGCCAAGCACAATGTCGCTTTTAATGGGTGAGGTTAATGGCTCAAGCCATGAATTTTTCATGGCTGATTCATGGTTGATCTTGAAGTAGTGGATGGTCCTATATCGCTCACCTTCGTCTCATTTAATAAGCAAATTTCAAGCAAAGGTCATATTTTTTTTTCTGTGATTGGCACTGATCCTTCAATTTTCATTGGGGTTCATAATTGTGACATGGCAAACATTCTGACCAAGTTCCATGAAGATTGGACAATATTTGTAGCTTCTAGAGTGAAAACAAAAAAATTGTCATTAAGGCCCCTTTTCCAGTGACATAGCACAGATCCTTCCCATTTTCAATAGGGTTCATCCTTTTGACCTGACAAACATTCTGACCAAATTTCATGAAGATTGAGCCATATTTGTGGCCTCTAGAGAGTAAACAAGAAAATTGTCATTAAGGCCCCTTTTCCAGTGATATGGCATGGATCCTTTCCATTTTCAATAGGGTTCTTCCTTGTGACCTGACCAACATTCTGACAAAGTTTCATGAAGATTGGGCCATATTTGTGGCCTCTAGAGTGTAAACAAGAAAATTGTCATTAAGGCCCCATTTCCTGTGATATGGCATGGATCCTTCCCATTTTCGATAGGGATCATCATTGTGACCTGACAATCATTCTGACCAAGTTTCATGAATATTGGGCCATATTTGTGGCCTCTAGAGTGTAAACAAGAAAATTGTCATTAAGGCCCCTTTTCCCCTGATATGGAATGGATCCTTCCCATTTTTGATAGGGATCATCCTTGTGACCTGACAATTATTCTGACCAAGTTTCATGAAGATTGAGCCATATTTGTGGCCTCTAGAGTGTACACAAGAAAATTGTCTTTAAGGCCCCTTTTCCCGTGATATGGCATGGATCCTTTCCATTTTCGATAGGGTTCTTCCTTGTGACCTGACAAACATTCTGACCAAGTTTCATGAAGATTGGATCATATTTGTGGCCTCTAGAGTGTAAACACTTAAATTGTTGACGGAGGACGACGGACGATGCACGACGCACGACGGACATTCAACGATCACAAAAGCTCACCTTGAGCACGATGTGCTCAGGTGAGCTAAAAAAATAGCCCTGCAAAAGCCTTTTTTTACAATCACTTTTTTCAAATTTCCGATTAAAGTTGGCCAAGCCAGGATTTGAACTTAAAATCCAGGAATGACTGCCAAACACATTACTGATTGAGTTTGCCTCATTGTTGATTTGTGTGTTTGAATGGGGTTTAACACTGCTTTCAACAATCTTTTAGTTGTATCTCTGCGACTGGAACATCTAACAATCGACTCATTACTGAGTCAAGAAAAGAGCAGTAACTGTATTAACCCTTGTCTTGCTAAACCTGGATTATACCTCCTTTGGTAGGATGTATAGACAAAGATCAGCCTGCACATAATGTGCAGTCTGATCTTATTCTAAACCACCTGACTGTCATATTCAAACCAGAAAAGTTTGAATATCACATTTCAATGTAAAATATTGGTGCACAAATAGTGCAGCCAGTGCTTTTAGAACTTTGTATTCAATTTTACCAAAGGTTTTACTCAGCATGACAAGGGATAGATACATGTATAGCAAAAACTAATTGTTGCATAAAATGTATTTTTTCGGGTCGTTAAAGGCAAATGTAAACGAACAAATCCAGGCGTTAACGAGAGAAAACATGGAATAATCGGTAAATTTGCATACCATTGACAACCGGCTTTTTAATTTAAATATTCTCAGTCTGGGCCTTTACACTTTATCAGTTTCCTTGTCCAACATTATTATAGAGCCTATCTAAAGACGTTGCGCTAAATCCCTCATTCAATTGTGTGATGTCATAAATTTACCAAGCAACGTCGGTCAAAGCAAGATGGAAAGTGTAATGCAAGATGGCATATAAGTAATTTTGTAACTGGTTTATATCGTTTTTATGAAATTACTTTACTCTTATCTATCTTTTTATGCAATAATAGTGTTAATTCACGCTTTTCCGGGCGTTAACATTTGCAGAGACCCTGAAAATGCTTTAACGCCCTAGTGCTTTGCACTTGGGCGCTAAACCGTTTTTATCGGGTCTCTGCAAATGTTAACACCCTCAAAAACATGACTTAACCCTATATTCATTTTAGATCGATTGCCACACAAGCTGAAAATTATAGAGTCACTCTCGTATTTCCAATCAAAATAAATACATGTCCCTGAGAGAGGGGCCTTGGCTTTAAACCTCTGCTACCCAATCCTACAGCTGGGTGATCTGGAGCTAGCTTTTAAGTGTTTTGCCAATTTAGGGACATGCCCTGGCAATGGTGGGGCTTAAACAACGAGGTTTCAGGTCACAAGTCAATTGCCTTCACTGGGGTTTTTCCTTTGATGCAGGACCCCAGGTTTTGATGCAGAGAAATTCAAGAAGATGCAGTGATGCATGATTCTGTCACCGTTTGACTCATGAGATTTTCATTTTGAACCTTGGAAATTTTGACTCAAGGGTCATTGACTCTTGGCTTTTGGATGCTAATGAAATCCCTGCTTAACAACTTGCATAAAAGAGGCAGTCAAAAAAGGTTTAACCTATGAATTGTGACAGTATCAAGGTTAAACCTATGAACTGTGACAGTTTCAAGGTTAAACCTATGAATTGTGACAAAGTTTCAAAAAGGACACCTACCTTCTTTATACTCCACTGAAGTTAGCCTTTGATAAACATCTCTTTCTGGTAATTCTAGATAAGGGAATGGGTCATATTCCACCTCCAGAAAGGCCTGTCTAATCAAATGAAGGTGCTTGAGACATTGACGAAATAGTTTAGGATCATCATCTTTTAGGTCTGAAACAAAAGAAGAAAAGACAAGAGGACCATGATGGTCCTAGATCGCTCACCTGAGTCTTTTTGACCCCTGGGACATCACATCATTTATATAGGCAGATGTCATTAAGGAGATAATTTCTACACCAAACCAAGTTTCAAGAAGATCTGGCCAAAATTGAGGCCTCTTGAGTTATAAGATAAATTATCAGTAAGGCTCCTTTTCCTGTGATATGGCACGGATCCTTTCCATTTTCAAAAGGTTTCATCCTTGTGACTTGACCAACATTCTAAACGAGATTCATGAAGATTTTGCCATTTTTGTGGCCTCTAGAGCTTAAACAAGATAATTGTCATGAAGGCCCCTTTACCCATGATATTGCAAGGATCCTTCCTATTTTCAATAGGCTTCATCCTTGTGACCTGACAAACATTCTGACCAAGTTTCATGAAGATTAGGCCATATTTGTGGCATCAAGAGCATAAAAAAGATAATTGTCTTTAATGCCCCTTTTCCTGTGATATGGCATGGATCCTTCCAATTTTCAATAGGCTTCATTCAACTGACCTGACAAACCTTCTGGCCAAGTTTCATGAAGATTGGACAATATTTGTGGACTCTAGAGCTTAAACAAGATAATTGTCATTAAGGCCCCTTTTCCTGTGATATGGCATAGATCCTTCCAATTTTCGATAGGGTAAATTCTTGTGACCTGGCAAACATTCTGACCAAGTTCATGAAGATTCGGCCATATTTGTGGCCTCTAGAGCGTAAACAAGACAATTGTCAATAAGGCCCCTTTTCCCATGATATGGCATGGATCCTTTCCATTTTCAATAGGGTTAATCCTTGAGACCTAGCCAACATTCTGACCAATTTCATGAAGATTGGGCCATATTTGTGGCCTCTAGAGTGTAAACAAGAAAATTGGCATTAAGGCCCCTTTTCCTGTGATATGGCATAGATCCTTCCCATTTTCAATAGGGTTCATCCTTGTGACCTGGCCAATATTCTGACCAAGTTTCATGAAGATTGGGCCATATTTGTGGCCTCTAGACTAGGGTGCAAACAAGAAAATTGTCATTAAGCCCCCTTTTCCTGTGATATGACATGGATCCCTCCCATTTTCAATAGGGTTCATCCTTGTGACCTGGCCAACATTCTGACCAAGTTTCATGAAGATTTAGCCATATTTGAGGCCTCCAGAGTGTAAACAATAAGATTGTTGACGCCGGACGACAGACGATGCACGACGGACATTAAATGATCACAAAAGCTCACCTTGAGCACGATGTGCTCAGGTTAGCTAAAAAGATAATTAACCCTTGTCATGCTGAACCCGAAATATTCCTGCTTTGGCAGGAACTATAGACAAATATCAGCCTGCACATAATGTGCAGTCTGATGTTGGTGTACACCACCTGTTTCTCACTTTCAAACCAGAATTGTTTATATATTTAGTTATTCAAATAAAAATTGACAGTTGCTACTTTCAGTGCTTTTTGCCCTTTGATTTTGATGCAAATTTGTAGCCAAAATTCATTCAGCAAGACAAGGGTTAAGGACACAATGGATATTGGCCTCCTGTTAAATTTCTTTTAAGATATCAATCAGCAAGGTTTGACACTTACTTCTAATATATAGCAAAGGTACAGATAAGAAGGGGTCACCAGTCTAGAAACTTTTTTCCTCTGAAATCCTATGTTGTGGGTTATCATTGGATCGTCTTGATGAGACGATTCAAATAAGTAACAACACACAAAGGGTTTAATCTATAGTTATTGAAATAGCAAGATATAAAATCTAAAATACTCCCTTTATCTTCATATAAAATTGACTCTAAACTTATTTAATGAAGGAGACAAAACTCAAATTAGGGAGTCAAAATTTCCATAATATAGGGAGAAAATTGTTGAAGAAAAATAAATGGCTTGTAAAAGCAATTTCTTCTTTAACATGTTTATTCTCCCAATATTATATGATGGTTTTCCTTCAAAATGATTAGTAAATATATGCAACCAAATGTTTAATGCAAAAACTTTTGTATCAAAAAGATCTGAATTTTAGACAAATAGAGTTCATGGATTAAAACTTATTAGTGTATAGAGGATATTGAATGAGTGGTCATTGAGTGGTCATTGAATACTGAATTTATAAAACGAGTCATCTATAAAAAGATAAAAACGAGGCTGTGCCGAGTTTTTATCTGTTTTAGATGACGAGTTTAATAAATTCTGTATTCTATGAGCACAAATTTTATATTCTGTTTATAATATGACCGGAATTTTAGCGAAAACCGGTCAAAATTCTTGAAATTCAACGTTTCAATTTTCTGCGAAACTTATTAGGCCGTTCAAAAATGACGTCACAAAACATAGATTATGAAGTCATTTTTGCGGTTACAAAAATAGCGTTGCTATTCGCTCTGAGCTCATTTGCATAGTTATTCCACTAGTGTAATAACACCCGTGTAATATCAAAAGTATTCAACAGAATTATTTCACTCCGGCGACGTAGGTCATATTATAAATGGATATATTGTATGACCAAGGAGACAATCAGGCTCCTAACTTTCAAAATAAATGAGTCTTATCCCCAAAACAAAGAGTTTCAGAGTCTGGGACTCTAAAGAGAGAGTCAGTGGGACCCACATCAGATAGTTTAGGGAGTCTCAGTTAGTCATTTGAGAGTCTATGAGGCTCAAACTTACAAAACATGGTATCCAATAAAACCCTGCCTAAAATTTAAACCCATAAAATAAATTTATCCTTCTTGCCCCAGTTGTAAAAAAGATAACCATTGGTGAAATTTTGATTGAAATTTAATTTCAGCCAATCAGAATTGTTCGTTAATTTATTTCCATTAGATTATAACCAAAAGTAATCCAGAGCTACAGATAGAGGGGGTATTTCAGATTTTAAATTACATTTGTTATAAAGAACTGTCCTCAACCGGGACACGTTACCCAGGGGACAGGTTACCCTGGGACACAGGTCTTGAACCCACACGGACAAGTAACATTCAAATTTTTGGTTTACAAGTCTAATATGCTAACCTCTGAGCCAAAGAAGACCTTCTTTGGTTCAGTGATAGAGCATTAATCTTATAAACCAAATAATTTGAATATTGTTGTCTGCGTGAGTTTGATACAGGCTCGCGACAGATGTTTTTCAGCTATGCTTTGGTTGAGGAGTTCGTACATAATACATTATTTTAATTATTCAAAACCTATGTTGTGGGCACTCATTTGAATCAACTTGTCAAGCCGATTCAAATGAGTACTCACCACATAGGGTATGAGAAATATAGATTTTGGACAGGCATTACCTCCTCTTACCTCAATTGCTCTGCGTGAAACAGTTGTAACTGCCTATATTTTTATAGGCAGTTACAACTGTTTCATGCTAAGCCATAAACTGCACCTCCAGTATCTCTTATACAACTGAGGGCATGTCATAAGGTACAGATAAAAGGGCAAGGGCGTAACTCCCATTACCCAATTTACGCAAGAGGGTAAAAGAATTAATTCTCCATTGAAAAATATTGTTGATGAATGATCATATCATCAAAACTACAGCTTAGTCCAGCTTTAGTTACGATGTTTTGATTATTCACCAACGCTCAAATCATTAAAGGAAGCAGACGGAGGACATTCATCTTTTGTCACAGTTCTCATAATATTATTGCCTTTATCATATATATTATTTGGTTGTCACCTTCTGAATGAGTATAAATTTCCAACTCCTAGAAACGCCTATCAAGGGGACATTTCAAACTTTGAATTCAAGTACAGTCAAATATCTTTACGTCGAATGTCCATAAGACGAAGTTATCTCTACGTCGAAGTATTTTTCAAGTCCCGATCTATTTACTCTTTATTTCTATGTATTTCAACCTCCATACGTCGTTATTCATTGCTCGAAATTTTTCAGTACGTCGAACCAATTTCAAGGTCCCATCACTATTGTAGAGGTAGTTTTTCACACATTCTACCTGTCAACCACAGTAATTGACACGCGCGATCTCAGTATTGGAAATCGATTGTTTACCTGATTGGGTTTGATTGTTTGTAACAGATAGAGAATGTGAAAGGTAAAGTGATTTATTTTTTTGAAATGCAAAGGGTCGGCAAAATGCATGTGACCTACGACGTAAAAATTGTAATTCTCATTGACAACGAAAGCATGTAAAGCCAATGCCACGCAGGACTTGATTGGTGAAGTACCCGGTAGACATGGGGGGATAGCCATCAACATCGCCCAACATTACGTAACCAAGGAAGGAATGGGTAACCATTCCGAGAATCATTTGTCCAGGAAATCGTATATGCAGAAAACATAATCAGATTGTTTTTGCTTGAGAAACGTGAAATGAAAACCTCTAACCATGACAAAAGTTATTGTCTCATAGATCTAATAGTAGATGTAAGCACATGTTAATTTTTAAATAAATGGCTTGTTTGAAAATGTTTTTGCTTTGTGATTTAAATGTATGTTTTATATAATGTTAATAAACAAATAGAAGTGTAAATAAGAACAAGAGGACCCTGAGGGCCCTAAATCGCTCACCTGATATTTCAAGTAAATTATCATTAAGACCCCATTTCCTATGATATGGCATGAACCTTCCCATTTTCAACAGAGTTCATTCTTGTGACCTGGCAAACATTTTGTTCAAGTTTCATGAAGATTGGACTATATTTGTGGCGTTTGGAGCTCTTACCAGAAAATTGTCATTAAGGCCCCTTTTCCCGTGAAATGGTACGTATACTTCCCATTTTTAAATGAGTTCATCCTCATGACCTAACAAACATTCTGACAAAGTTTCATGATGATTGGACCATATTTGTGGCTTCTAGAGAGTAAACAAAAAAATTGTCATTAAGACGCCTTTTCCTATGATATGGCACCGATCCTTCCCATTTTCAATAGACTTCATCCTCATGACCTAACAAACATTCTGACCAAGTTTCATGAAGATTGGACCATATTTGTGGCTTCTACAGTCTAATCAAGAAATTTGTCATTAAGGCCCCTTTTCCCGTGATACGGCACAGATCCTTTCCATTTGAGCAATTTTCATAAGGGACCACCCAAGGAATATTTCTGCCAAGTTTGGTTGATTTTGACCCATAAGTTTAGGAGGAGATGACGTTTTAAGATATTGTTGACAAAATTGTCATTAAGGCGCCTTTTTCTGTGAAATGGAACAGATCCTTCCCATTTTCAATAGACTTCATCCTCATGACCTAAAAAACATTCTGACCAAGTTTCATGAAGATTGGACCATATTTGTGGCTTCTAGAGTGAAAACAAGAAATTTGTCATTAAGGCCCCTTTTCCCGTGATATGGCACGGATCCTTTCCATTTGAGCAATTTTCATAAGGGACCACCCAAGGAATATTTCTGCCAAGTTTGGTTGATTTTGACCCATAAGTTTAGGAGGAGATGTCGTTTTAAGATATTGTTGACAAAATTGTCATTAAGGCGCCTTATTCTGTGAAATGGCACGGGTCCTTCCCATTTTCAATAGACTTCATCCTCATGACCTAACAAACATTCTGATCAAGTTTCATGAAGATTGGACCATATTTGTGGCTTCTAGAGAGTAAACAAAACAATTGTCATTAAGACGCCTTTTCCTATGATATGGCACCGATCCTTCCCATTTTCAATAGACTTCATCCTCATGACCTAACAAACATTCTGACCAAGTTTCATGAAGATTGGACCATATTTGTGGCTTCTACAGTCTAATCAAGAAATTTGTCATTAAGGCCCCTTTTCCCGTGATACGGCACAGATCCTTTCCATTTGAGCAATTTTCATAAGGGACCACCCAAGGAATATTTCTGCCAAGTTTGGTTGATTTTGACCCATAAGTTTAGGAGGAGATGTCGTTTTAAGATATTGTTGACAAAATTGTCATTAAGGCGCCTTTTTCTGTGAAATGGAACAGATCCTTCCCATTTTCAATAGACTTCATCCTCATGACCTAACAAACATTCTGACCAAGTTTCATGAAGATTGGTCCATATTTGTGGCTTCTAGAGTGAAAACAAGAAATTTGTCATTAAGGCCCCTTTTCCCCTGATATGGCACGGATCCTTTCCATTTGAGCAATTTTCATAAGGGACCACCCAAGGAATATTTCTGCCAAGTTTGGTTGATTTTGACCCATAAGTTTAGGAGGAGATGTCGTTTTAAGATATTGTTGACAAAATTGTCATTAAGGCGCCTTATTCTGTGAAATGGCACGGGTCCTTCCCATTTTCAATAGACTTCATCCTCATGACCTAACAAACATTCTGACCAAGTTTCATGAAGATTGGACCATATTTGTGGCTTCTAGAGAGTAAACAAAAAAATTGTCATTAAGGCGCCTTATTCTGTGAAATGGCACGGGTCCTTCCCATTTTCAATAGACTTCATCCTCATGACCTAAAAAACATTCTGATCAAGTTTCATGAAGATTGGACCATATTTGTGGCTTCTAGAGTGAAAACAAGAAATTTGTCATTTAGGCCCCTTTTCCCGTGATACGGCACAGATCCTTTCCATTTGAGCAATTTTCATAAGGGACCACCCAAGGAATATTTCTGCCAAGTTTGGTTGGTTTTGACCCATAAGTTTAGGAGGAGATGTCGTTTAAAGACATTGTTGACAAAATTGTCATTAAGGCGCCTTTTTCTGTGAAATGGCACGGGTCCTTCCCATTTTCAATAGACTTCATCCTCATGACCTAAAAAACATTCTGACCAAGTTTCATGAAGATTGGACCATATTTGTGGCTTCTAGAGTGAAAACAAGAAATTTGTCATTAAGGCCCCTTTTCCCGTGATATGGCACGGATCCTTTCCATTTGAGCAATTTTCATAAGGGACCACCCAAGGAATATTTCTGCCAAGTTTGGTTGATTTTGACCCATAAGTTTAGGAGGAGATGTCGTTTTAAGATATTGTTGACAAAATTGTCATTAAGGCGCCTTATTCTGTGAAATGGCACGGGTCCTTCCCATTTTCAATAGACTTCATCCTCATGACCTAAAAAACATTCTGATCAAGTTTCATGAAGATTGGACCATATTTGTGGCTTCTAGTGTGAAAACAAGAAATTTGTCATTTAGGCCCCTTTTCCCGTGATACGGCACAGATCCTTTCCATTTGAGCAATTTTCATAAGGGACCACCCAAGGAATATTTCTGCCAAGTTTGGTTGGTTTTGACCCATAAGTTTAGGAGGAGATGTCGTTTAAAGACATTGTTGACAAAATTGTCATTAAGGCGCCTTTTTCTGTGAAATGGCACGGGTCCTTCCCATTTTCAATAGACTTCATCCTCATGACCTAAAAAACATTCTGACCAAGTTTCATGAAGATTGGACCATATTTGTGGCTTCTAGAGTGAAAACAAGAAATTTGTCATTAAGGCCCCTTTTCCCGTGATATGGCACGGATCCTTTCCATTTGAGCAATTTTCATAAGGGACCACCCAAGGAATATTTCTGCCAAGTTTGGTTGATTTTGACCCATAAGTTTAGGAGGAGATGTCGTTTAAAGAAAAAGTTGACGCTGTGAAGGACAGACGGACACCGGACAACGATTGATCACAATAGCTCCCTTGAGCACTTCATGCTCAGGTGAGCTAATAAGTATCATCTTTTTATATTCGATTAATTCATCACGATAATTGATCATCACACTTAGGTGCGACCGAAACTGGTGGCGAAATAAGTCCGTTATTTCGCCACCAGTTTCGGTCATACCTAAGTGTGATGATGGCCGCATATGTCTTTGTCCCGAAGATAGCCTTTTATCTCTTCGTCGAACTTTCTATACGTCGAAGTTTTTTTGTTGAGTCCCTCGCAGTTCGACATATAGATATTCCACTGTATTTCAAACCAACAAAGTCTATGTTATGGACACTCATTGGAAAAACCTTAAAACAATTGAAAAGGATACCCTAAATATTGTCATATGTTCAGACAATACTGTAAACGGGACACTTAAACACCTAAAATAATCTTTTCTGCATTAGTAGTCAGTTTCAAACAAAATATAATGTCATTCATTTTTTGTCTTAGGAACTGACATTAGTAATGAAGTTTCTTAGTCAATTATCTCAGTCCGAAGCCTTAACAAACGAATTATCGATTATTATCGATTAATCTGCCCATCAACACCCTCTACCCACTTCCTTGTTACCTATCTACAAACCTAATTGACTAATCCTTACCTCGAATAAGACCTTGAAATGTTGGCGAGAATATGAAATCCTTCAGGTTAAACAGGGGTCTGTCTATATATATTAGGTATGTGGTGAAGTCTAGCAACATCTCTGGTTTTAACATGAAGACCTCTCTGCATATGTATTCCTCTACCTAGAAAGAAACATTGAAATTAACCTTTGTCATCTTGAACCCATTAGCTTGTGTTTGACCCTGAGACCAAGAATATGACCCCCTTAATACCTGATTTTGACTCCTTAAATTTTTCAGACAGGGGTCTTTTTGACACTTTAAATTTGAAATATTTCATTTTGATACTGCTGCAGACTATGTATGAATTAGATTTAATTGGCTCCTTCATGTCTTCATAAGAGATTCATATGAAACATGAATCTCTTATAAAGATATGACTGAGACAATTCTAGAAGACAACCAGCAAGAGCAAGAAATATTTATAAATTATCCATTCATCATTATAGTGTTAACCCCCTCAGACAGCAATTTTGACCCTTAAAGATTTCACGGTAACAAGGTCAACAACTCCTGAAAGGTGGCACACTCAGGCAGGAGGTATAGACAAAGATAAGCCTATACTTATGTGCAGGTTGATGTGCAGGTTGATCTGTGTCCATACACCAAATTTTCATCTTTAAACCCCCCAAAAAAGTGTACAGTAAAACTTGTGTTAAACAACCTCTTAGGGGACCACCAAAAAGCGGTCATTTATGAGAATGGTCGCTTAATACAAATTATCATGATAGATGTGACACTTCATTTAAGGTAACTGCGGATACAAAGAGGGCCATTTTAGGTCCAAATTTTAAATTGTCTGCAAATCATACCTAATGCGATAAAACTATACTTTGAAGTACCCGCTTTCATATTTCGGTCATAAAAAAGAATTGCATAGCATAGAGTTGACGTCGTGACGTCATCAAGGGGCCGACCCCTTTTTTAGGGGCCAAAATCAGAAATTGTCCATTTTTTCGGAAATGATAAACCGATTTTCATCCCGAAAACGCCATTTGCTTCGTTTAAAGATGCCGGATCTCATGTTCTATATTGATATAAGGATAAGGATATAAATGTAAGAAATACAATTAAGTGTAACGTATTAAATGTTAATGCCTTCTGCGTTGCAATTTTCGAGTACAGTCACTGGAAATATTGTCTTTTTTCTCGAAAATTTGTCCAGTGACCTATGCTGAAATTTAGATATGTTGCTGCCAAACCATTCCGCTGAAGATTTTTTAAATAAAAAACAAGTGTCTTCGGGTTAGATTTTTTGTAAAATTCGATTCCGCGAAGATAACGCAAATCAGAGAATATTTCAATGTCGCGTCAAATGTTTACAAAAGCTGTCTTTTTAAATGGATACAACTGAAGTGATTTTTTTTATTTCTTAAAATCGCATTCAGATTTAATACTTTTGAACCCTATATTTACGATAACAGGCCTCCTAGTAGGCCTAAACGAAAATAAAGGTTTTTATAAAGGCTCCAATGTATGAAAATAAAGGCCTTTTAGTGTAAAATATGAAGAAAATAAAGAGTAAATAAAGGCTATTTTTGTCGATGTTCTTATTTCTTCATTGAACCCATAGTCATACCAAAGTCATTTTTTATGTTATATACTGCATTCTGAAAAACTCAAGATGGAAGAAACAAAAGCAGCATTTTTTAACTACACATAAAAGAATGGAAAATGCAGAACAAAAGCCATTACTTGCTTTAAGCTAGCACAGCAACCATTCAGAGCAAATATAAAGGTTTTGAGTGAGAATTACAGGCTATTTTGGCGTTTTAAAGGTTTTCTGGGGAAATGTAAAGGTTTTAAAGGTTTGCTCTGAAATTAAAGGTTTTTAAAGGTTTTAAAGGTTTCACTAGGAGGCCTGCGATAAACCTAAATTTCAAATATTTTAGAATAAGTTATTGCACGGAGATTGGCGCTAAATAAGCATAGTGCAGATGGTTTTAGTGTGACTTCGAATCCGACGAAAATCGTTCCAACAACTTCACAAAATCGAATTTAATAAAAAATCTAACCCGAAGACATATCATTTTCATTTGATTAATGCAAAGCATATTCTTTTCGCTACAAAATAACAAAAAAATCAGCATAGGTCACCGGACGAAATTTTGAGAAATTTCTACTTATTTACAAGAAATGAAATGAAAAAAGGAACGTCAAATCTTAAAATTCGCGAAAAAGTTAGCGTTTCGGACCAATTTTTCTATTTGAATGTGCACAGAAATTAAACGTATAGGTCGGGCGTTCTTGGACTTTCAAAATGAGACTTTTGTCGTGAAAATCGGCCGATTAATTCAGAAAATATTTGCAAATATTGATTTTGTCGGGTTGAAAGGGGTTGGCCCCTTAATGACGTCACGACGTCAAATGAACGAGCTTCAGACCCTTTTCATTGCGCGTTCGCTAATTCTCGCACTTCAAATACAAATCTCAGAAATTTTTGTGAGATTTTAAGAAAGTCGAAAATTTGAGTATGTTATCTGTCCGCAGTTACCTTAAGACATTTAAAGATTGTTGGTCAAGTCATACTGAATCCTATGATGTTTGAACCCATTAGAATTGTCTTATTGATTCGATTCTAATGGGCTCCAACAAAACAAGATTCAATAATAACTGGTTTTCGTTAAGAATGTTCTCTTTTTCAGGAATTTAGTTTAAGGTAAGGGACTTTTTATGGGGGTCGCTTGATAAAATTGGTTGCTTAGTACACATGGTTGCTCGAGCAATATCGACTGTATTTTCAAAATAAATACTGACTCATGAATAGTGCATTCATTTTAATCTAATTTTGACAAAGTATTTAATCTTGGTTATTTTTAATTGTGCAGAAGTACAATTAGAGAGGTTCTGTCCGACTGGTATCTAATCAAACTAGCAAAAGCTATCTTTATCCTAACTCATATCCATTTTGTAAACAGTTTGTTTTGAAAATATCAGGCATAAATTGAGCATTAGATTTTTAACCATGAGACATTCTCATCATTTCAAATGTTGAAAATGCTAACGTGTTTTGCAAAAAAAGCTTTTCACAAGTATAGCTTTTATAAATATTTCATTTTAATTTAAAAAACATGGCACAAGGAACCATAGTCTCAATTGTCAAAAGAGTAACAATACAGAATGCCTTACATATTTTACAAGAAACTTACTAGCTGTTGGAAAAAATTGAGGAGCATATGTCAGTATATTCAAACCTCAAACTATGTATGTAAATGCTTATATTTTGCAGTTAGATATTGAGTAAATTTTGTCGACATCCTTGATAAAATTTTGTCTAATGAATGATTTTCGCAAATTTTTAGGGTATCTTTAATTTTGGTATATATGGTTTGAAAGTTTCCATAAAATGAAATCTATCATTGCTAAATATGACAATTTTATCTTGAATATGCTTACAGAATGTGCAGTGTTTTAGTTATGTTCTGCAGACAGACAGACAGACAGACAGACAGTAACACAAACAGACAGAAAAATGAACAAAAATCTATACCTCCATGTTACCCATATAGGGGCATAAAAATCTTCATTGTCACACCCCTGTTTTAATGTTTTCGAGATTTAGCTTCTTCACTTCTCAATACTGTCACAAAGCAGGCTCATACCCCCCTATAAGTGCTTGTCAATTATGAAAAGCCATTTTCCATCAAAGGGCCAAAATTCTGTAAAAAGTCAATGGATTGTTATCAAAATTTCACTTGCACATCTCTGCTTGATACTGATCACATTTGAATGAATAAATCAGTTGCTGAGAAATTAAGCAGACAAAAAAGCTACAGACGGACAGACTGACCCACCGACCGACCAACAGACAGAAGGACGGCACTAAGTCCAGCATGCTTGTGGCGGAAAATACATAGTATCAAAGCCTGGGCAAGACGAGAGTTAATTTTATATCATACCTTTTTAAAAAATTCCCAGCTTCTTCTTGGTGTGTGGTTTAGAGTTCCGATAGCCTTTAACAGAATTTCCATTTCATCGTGCGTGTAATCCTCTTTTGATTCGATGAACATATCACAGGCAATCTCAAGAATGTTCTCGTCGTAAAAACAGGTTAGTGTGCTGTAATTCAGCGTTACCTCCATAAAGTGTTTATCGACTGTCTGACCTGTACGTCGTAATTTATGGACATGTCGTGATAAAACATTCAGTAAGAATCCATCTACATACCCAGCACTTTGAAAGTTCATGATAATAGCTTCTAGATCTTCTGTCTGTATTAAATATAAATTTTTCTGCAACCAACCAACCATTAACTTGAATTCATTTGTTCTATCCGATTTCTGTTCCAATTCCATACCAATCATGAACAAGTCGTAAACTTTCAGATTGGGTAGGTTTCGCTCAAAGTCTTTGTAGAAATCTGGGAACATGTGATTAAGACGCTTTGGTAAGGCTTGATATAAAGTCAAGAGATCGCTCGCAGCTATATGTCCTTGCTTTGACAAAATCTTTTTCCAGATCATTTCCAATAAGTTAACATAACGTAAATCATAGCATTCGTTCTCACGTAAAATATCACTCCATTTACAGAGTGATTTTACACTGCAATGACTGGACAATAATGACTGAAATCGTATAATCAGTTTCTCTAACACATTTTTCCTGAAATCCTTAACCTTAAAACTCAATGATATGAGACTGATGGTTGTGAGACCGTCAAGGTAAGAGATTTCATCATTGACTGCTAGAAAAATTTCATGCCACTCCTCTCGCGTGATACCTTCCTCTAATGTATTTTCGAGCAGACTACCTTTATCTCTTGCTCTACATATCTTCTCAAGGCACATGGCAGCCGAATAACCATTTGAATATACATACGGTATTTTCAAGGTGTGTCCCAGGTCATTTATAAAGTTACCAAGGTAGACTGGTGCATTTATACTGAATGGTTGAACATTTATTGCAAACTTTCCTTCATATCTATATGCATCAGGGTATTTCTGTAAAAACTCTGTATCATCTTGAATGGATTTTGATTTTTTAGCAGAATGATTTACGACTGATCTAACTGGAATGATGCTCTGAATACACCTAGACTGTTGCGAGTCTCTGATTAACGGTATACTTGGTGATGGGAAATCATTCCATTGTTTACTAAAAGTCTGTTTTTTCAAGTGATGTAAAATACGCTTCTGGCAAAGTCGTCTCAACATGGTTTACCCTCTTTTCATCTAAGATACTGAAAAATAAGAGACCAAATGGGCCATTTGAGAGGAACTTTATGGCCTTTGTACTTTAGTTAACAACATTGTTGAATTGACATTCAACTCAATCAAAACCATTCCAAATCACTCCCTCAGTGTGGCATTCATTTATTTCAAACACTTACTCTTGAAAAACATTCAAAAATGCTTCAAACTCACTGAAAAAGATAGAATCAACAATGTCATTCAAAATGAATAGCGCTAGAAAAAAATCACTGACATAAATTGTAAGCCTCTTTATAGATTTTGTATACATAATTCATGGGGGTAATTAATATTGCAAATTTTGTTCATTCTGAACCTTCCAATTTTCTATTTATCTCAAATTAAATTTACTCAAAACTCCCTCCACACACTCATTAAATTTCAATCCAAAATCATACCAATCTCATTCATCTTGTCACTCTAGCAATGTTGTTAACTGTAAATGTCACTGTTTAAGAACAAATGGACACACCAGGGCTTGTGCTAGTGTTCGAATTTCAAGAGTCATAATGACTCCTACACCATGAAATTTGGGGGGTCAAGACTAAAAAAAAGGCAAATTGTCAGCAGAATTTCACAGATACCAGTGTGAACTCACCTTTTCTTGTCATAATATAGCAGGAAAAATTCTAAATAGTATACATAATTTAACATTTATTTAAAACCCAGCTAATTATCCATCACATTTTCTCTTTTAAGGTAGCAATGGACACATGGCGTCATTTTTTTCCGCCCAATGAATTTTTTTCACATATGTTGTAGAATAACGTTGTTTAGTCATTATATTAAAATTTGAAGGTACCTTTCCATGCTCGTTTTCATGCTAGAGTTATCTGCCCTTGAGTGGTATAGGCCATTTTTCAGTAAAACGGTTATATTCGTTTTAGGTCTAGTATAAACTCTGTACTAGGTTATAGCTATAAAACACATACATTTTGATAGACCTTATACAAGTACACAATGGCTATTGACAAGAAAATTTCTCTTTGATCAAATGCATTTGCACAATTTGCATTCAAAAGTTAAAAATGCACTAATTTTTGTAATATTACTAGGTATCAATGCCACAAAAACCTATTTTTTGAAGAAATTACCCAATGAATTTCTTATTTTCCGATATGATTATAATCCATATTTTTTCTTTATTTGGTAAAAAATTCAGCATACCTTTCCATGCAAATAAGAAACTTTTTCCTTGTTTTTCAATGTTTCCCTATAATCGAATGACGGTTTTAACACATTTTTATTGTTAGATTTAATGATCTAATCATTCAATTAATATCAAATGTTGAAAAGAAGCCTAAATCATGAAGTTTTACCATCATTATTCTACGTTATTTCCATAAGTAGAATCTTACGAAAACCGGTCTTTGTTAAAAAAAACGCGCAAAAAGAGACGTAAAATAAAAGAAAACCCACTTCCGGTTTATAGAGTCGGGAGGCCGCTGTCCATTGCCACCTTAAAAGGGTCTAAAATGACCCCCAAAACACTAGCTTGGAGCTCTACCAATTGAACTAACCAAGTAAAGTGTCTCACCTAATATTCTAATCTTAGTAACGGTATCTTCTTTTAGTACACACAAAGTAGGACAGTTATGAAACTCAGGGCTTGAAAATTCTTGAAATTTCTACTTGTCCTGCTATATAAGAAAATATAGTGATTCATTAATTTCATAAGTGAAATTTTGCAAATTCCACTCGTCCTGCTAATACAGACAAAGAAGTAAAAAACAATGCAGGGCGAGCAGACGAGTAGAATTTTCAAGCCCTGTGTTGTCACCCCAACTGCTGCTACTGGTATAGCAGTGTGGGTAGGTTCAATGCCTCGATAGACTAGTTTTGCGCCCTATCACAGACATGCCTTCAGTACCATGGCTAGAACCAAAGCTATTGACATATATTTACCTGCCAGTAATATCTGAAAGGGGAGTTAGGCAGTATATATAGATAGACAAGTATCTGGTGTTGTATGCAACACATAAAGTCCCCTACCGGCTTCGTTTGTCTCAATGTTTTCCCACGCCAATTCTATCAGGGACGTCAAAACCAGGTCTTGTTTTGGAAAGGGTTAAACAAGACTTACATGAGTTGTTGTCTCTGCTGTGCCCACTATACAATTCATGCAAGCAATAGACAGATGCAAGAAATAGTATCAATAACAGTTACCTTGTCTGATCCAAGATGTTTTTCTTCAGTCTTGTTGGTAAGAAATGAGAACTTTCACTGGAGGTGATTAATACTGCTGCATCACCACCCTGACTAACATGGCTTATATTTTTTTTTACATTTTAAAACAGGTTTCATCAAGTTAGCTTGCTTAGTTATTAAGTTATTGCAGGATCCATTTTTTGCCATATTTTCACTATTTCCGTTACCATAGCAACCACACTTTTTGTCAAAGAACAAAGATAAAATGATGTGCATAATCTACACATTGCCATCTAGTCATATACCAACTTTCATCAAAAAAGCTTGCTTAGTTATTAAGTTATCGCGGGATCCAGATTTGAGCGGACAGACGGACGGACAGACGGGCGGACGGACGGACGGACAGGCGGACGGACAGACGGAGGGCAAACCTATAGTCCCCTGCGGTGTGAACACCAGTAGGGGACTAATAAAGGCTCTACCCAGCATATTTACTACAATGGCTGCGTGGCAACTGGTCATGAGTCTCTGCACAACACTACAGCTAACGAAAGCTATTAGTTAACCCATATAACTTGACATATAGCATGAAAGTCAAAATGTAAACCAACACATGTCATTGCTTATGTCACGAAAAGGACTATGAATGGCATTTTGTCTGTTGTGTAATGTGTTTTGTCATTGAAATTAAAAGTAATTTGGGTCAGTACAGCTATATTCTCGGTATGCATGATATAAAATGAACTGAAACTAGACGACAATAAAAATAAACTATCAAGACAGTATAGCGAAGTAAATCAATTCTAAAGTTCATGATTCCATTTTAAAACAAGGCCCTATGTGGTAGGGAAGGACAAGTGTATTTTACAGCCCCATTACAGCCCTATCTATATGATACGGCCCCACTATAATATTCTTTTAATTAACCGAATACTATTAATTGCAGTTGGTGCTCAAAATTTAGACTTTGGTTTCTAATATGTTGCAGAAAAATATAATTTGATGGCATTTTTAAACAAAATATAATGATTTCATAATATGCCCCCCTCATAGTATAACTACCGTAGTTCATCTCTTGAAAATCGTTTTGTATGGCCCCTTATATAAATATCCGTTTAAAATATGAACATGTTCTATTTTTAATCAATTTAAACATAATTTATCTCCTTAAAATGCACAGACAAAAAAATAACAAGAGGACCATGATGGTCCTATATCGCTCACCTTCATCTCTTTGAGTCCTCCCTTAGCAAAATTAAATGCTTTAAAGATCATTAAATGACCATTACATTATTCAAAGAAAGACATTATTCTATTCCTATGATCCCTGCATAAGTTTCTAGCCTTTTCTAAACCAGTTTTATGTGACCTGGCCAACATTCTGCCCAAGTTTCATGACTATTGAACCAAATTTGTGGCCTCTAGAGACTAGAGTGTAAACATAAATTGTCAGGCCCCTTTTCCCTTAATATTGCATGTATCCTTCCTTTTTTCAAAACGGTACATCCTCGGGACAATGGCCAACATTCTGATCAAGTTCCTTGAAGATTGGACCATATTTGTGGCCTCTAGAGTGTGAACAAGAAAATTGTTATCAAAATCCTTTTACCGTGATATGGCATGAATCCTTCTCATATTCAAAAGGGTTCATTCTTACGACCTGCCCAACATTCTGACGAAGTTTCATGAAGATATTGCCATATTTGTGGCCTCTAGAGTGTAAACAAGAAAATTGGCATTAACCCTTTCCTGTTTTAAAAAATTTTGGACCTATCCAAATTCAAAGGTTTTGCAGACAGATTAAAAGTGGATTTAATTTGAAAAATAACCATTCAATAGGGTAGTAAATAGTGTGGAAAAAGAAGAAATTGCTTGTCAGGACCAAAATGGAAATACTAACTAAATGATTTTCAAAATGTTTATTTCTTAATGTTTCATATAAAATCGCACCAAAATGTTGTTAGTGCTGCGAGCCTATAAAATTTATAGCCTTTCACGAATTAAAGGAGTATGCCAAATTATGAAAAGGTTGATTGGCTGGTATGTTGTTTGACTCTTGTTTGCTACAAGATTGGTAATAACAAATTATCAATGAATTATTTTGTGTTTGCCTTCAATAATTAATTGTCAACTGATTAGCAATATGCCTTGTTTGTTAATTGAATAAATAAATACATGCTTTTGAGAGTATATTGGTGATATGGTTTTTTGAAGCTTGAGAAATGGATTTTGTATTCTATGTTCTTAAGCAATTGCAGCACGTCGTCTAGTAGTTAATACACAATTAAAGAAAAGAATATGAACCTCTTCAATTAGCAGAACAGAACAGAACATATCTTTTATTACGTCCAGGTACAACAATGTACATAAAGGACAAATACAAAATTACAAATGTGAAATAAAGATAATTTTAACTTCCGGTAATACAGATATTCGAAGAAGGTTAGATGACAAAATCTTAGCTTTCCCAGGGATAGATGGGCTTTTAATTTTCAGTGAGATTGTGGTGGTAAAAGTAACAAATAAGGCAACTACGGCCTCACTAAGCTATAGTTGCGATATTTGGTTGTTGGTGGGCGAAAGCTAATCTCATGATTAATTTTAGGGTGTTAAACTTATAATAACAAAGGGTAGTATTTAAATGATTAAGATTGTGCCATAATAGCTGTATCCCCGTCCTTCCCGACCTTGTTCGAAAAGAAAAGACAAGGTGGAATGTAGGGAAACATCAATATTCATAATCAATTTTGGAACACATATAAGAAAAGGAGCAAATTATAACAAATGTTTTGTAGGCCGGTATTTGTGGGGATAACAAAGGTATTGATAACATTAACAATCAAAGTTATTATTATCATCACCATCATTATTATCTTAGCTAAATATTATAGATAAAATAAACGTTTTTCAACGCCGGGTCAATTTGTAATTGTCGTCTGGTTGTGGGTTAATGCTAATCATGCGGAACAGTTGCATACACAATCCCATTGTTTTGTTTTATAAAGCGTTTGAGGGTGGTCAATTAACATTCCTATCGTTTGTAAAACGTATACACTATCTGTATATTAAGAATATATAATTTTAAAGAAAATTATAGCAATTTAGGCAATTTAACAAACTACAACCAGTACAATTAAGTTCTAGTTACAACTTTTTCAATTCTTGTTTCGTAACTTATGATTTTCAGGTATAGATGCTAACAAGTTCACGAAATCTAGGCGCCTTTTGAAATTCATCAACAATCTTCAACAATATAAAAAATAAAAAAGAAATAAATGGAAAAAAATATAACTATCCATCCACTTTTATGTGGATATTTCTTTGTCTGGTATATTCTATTAAAGTAATATTTATCGTGTATCTTTTTATAAAATGAAAAAATATCAACAGAGTATTATCAAATAAATTTTGAATTCTTCTCTGTTATCCCAAAACTACACATAGGGTATGAATTCTGTATCAAAATGATAAGAAATGGATTATCTTGCGGTACAAATTGGTAATTTAATGGTACCAAATGGCCTTTCCTATGGTACAAAATGTCTTCGCATATGGTATACTCCAACTCCGTATTTTCGCGGACATCATATTTCCATGGTAATCGAATTTTAGCGTACTGCTTGCCCTCTGAGCTGTGGATTGATGTAGATTTTGTGAACAAACCCTACACATAGCTACCAAATAAAAAAGTTCAACAATGTCTTGAGTTTTTTACAATACAATACAATACATTATTTTATTTGCTGAACTCATTAACAATAAATGGTCATTGCAAACATGGTACACAAAGAAAGCATTTGAAAAGATAATGAAAACATTTTTTGACATGGAGTGACAGTAGAAGTGACTCAAAATTGACTTGATTTATGATGAAAAAACTTTAAGTACCTTGAGTACCTATTTTTGGGTCTGTTTTAGAATATTTTGTCTAATTTCGAAACATTCAGATATGAAAGCAGCAAAAAGTTTCAAAATTTTCTGTGATTTGTTGTTAAATAGATCAAATATAGTAAATATTGATAGATTTTTAATTTTTATATGTTTTGAATATATTGTGTTAAGTTTATCAATAAATTTTTTCCTCATGTTCAAGAGGGTATTGCATCTAGTTAAGAAATGCATTTCATCTTCAATTTCTCCGTTATTGCAGCAGAGGCATATCCTGTTTTGTTTTGGCATGTTGAAGTGTCTACCCTTTTCAATAGAGAGTTCATGTGCACTAATTCTCATTTTGGCAAGTGCTGATCGATCATTTTTAAATTTACAGAGATCAACGTAAAAGGGCCTTGTGTTTAAACGGTTTAAATTTCTAAAAAACGCCAGTTTATTATTTTTGTTTAATTCATTTTCTAAAGTTTGAAGAGAGATATCTCTGATTCTCCTTTCAATATTTTGTAAGTTTGTTTTTAACATGAATGGATTGTTGAAAAGGTATGAAAAACCAAGACCATCAAGTGTGTTTTTGATAAGCTTGACCCATGAATTTGTATTTTTTGTCTCAGAATACAAACTGTTTACAAGTCTTCCATTAGAATCAAGAATGTGAGAATAATATTTGATGGCTTGGATTATTATTCTAGTCTTTAATGGTAATCTATTGACTTCTGCAAGGCATGCTGCATTTGACGCTTTACAGTGTACGCCAAGTATTTCTTTTATGAATTTCAAATGCAGTTTTTCATAAGGGTCTGAGTAGTTGTAGTTGGTAGAAAATCCCCAAATTTCGCTACCATAAAGCGAAATTGGGACGACTAGGGTGTCATAGAGTTTTTCTAATAGGTTGCAGGGGTTATTCAGGCCAATAAGTCTTTTTAAAGAGGGCTTTTCTCCCCTTTTCCATTAGTATTTTACCAGATATTTTGATGTTCCCTGTATGTTTTATAGTTATACCTAAATAGCAGTATGAAGCAACAGTTTCTAAATGATTGTTATTATATTTGAAGAAATTTTTGTGAGTCTTTCCATTAGAGTTAAATACAATAACTTTTGATTTGTCAAGATTTACTTGTAATTTCCATGACTTGCAGAATTCATGTAAGATGTCCAATGACTTTTGGAGTCCCTTCTCAGAGTTTGATAGGAGGACAATATCATCTGCAAATAAAAGTGAAATTAATTTTACTTCCCCTACAGTAATGGGATCAATATCGTTTTGTTCAAGGGTACTAACCAGATCATTTATGTAAATATTAAAAAGGAGAGGGCTAAGTACATCACCCTGCTTTAACCCACAGTTGGACGAGAATTTGTCACTTAAACCACTTGAAAATTTTATTCTACATGATGTGTTTTGGTACATTGATTTGATTATTTCAAATATCATTGAAGGGGTTTTTATCTCAAGAAGTTTATAAAATAGGTCTGATCTCCAGACAGAATCAAAGGCTTTCCTTAGATCAATAAATGCTGCAAAAACTTTTTTGTCATAGTTTTTGTTGTGCTCAATAATTATACGCCCGTCGAAGACGGGACGTATTATGGGATCACCCGTGGCGTCCGGCGTCCAGGCGTCCGGCGGCGTCCACTTCTTTGTCCGGAGCATAACTCTGTCACTTGAAGTCCGATGGACTTTAAACTTGGCAATTGTATTCATCTCATTATTACGGAGTGCAGCGCACAAGAACCATAACTCTACCTGGCCTATTTTTTTAGTTATTGCCCTTTGTTGTTTTTCATACTAGAATCTTGTCCGGAGTATATCTCTAAAAGTATAATAGCTAGGATCATGGAACTCCATAGGTGTATAGATCTCACCAAGAGGGAGTGCAGTGCACAAGAACCATAACTCTACCTGGCCTATTTTTTGAGTTATTGCCCTTTGTTGTTTTTCAGACTAGAATCTTGTCCGGAGTATATCTCTAAAAGAATAATAGCTAGGATCATGAAACTTCATGGGTGTATAGATCTCACCAAAGGGGAGTGCAGCGCACAAGAACCATAACTCTACCTGGCCAATTTTTTGAGTTATTGCCCTTTGTTGTTTTTCAGACTTGAATCTTGTCCGGAGTATATCTCTAAAAGTATAATAGCTAGGATCATGAAACTTCATGGGTGTATAGATGTCACCAAGGGGGAGTGCAGTGCACAAGAACCATAACTCTACCTGGCCTATTTTTTGAGTTATTGCCCTTTGTTGTAATTCATACTAGAATCTTGTCCGGAGTATATCTCTAAATGTATAATAGCTAGGATCATGAAACTTCATGGGTGTATAGATCTCACCAAGGGGGAGTGCAGTGCACAAGAACCATAACTCTACCTTGCCCTTTTTTTTGAGTTATTGCCCTTTGTTGTTTTTCATACTAGAATCTTGTCTGGAGTATATCTCTAAAAGAATAATAGCTAGGATCATGAAACTGCATGGGTGTATAGATCTTACTAAGGGGGAGTGCAGCGCACATGAACCATAACTCTACCTGGCCTATTTTTTGAGTTTTTGCCCTTTGTTGTTTTTCATACTAGAATCTTGTCCGGAGTATATCTCTAAAAGTATAATAGCTAGGATCATGAAACTTCATGGGTGTATAGATCTCACCAAGGGGGAGTGCAGTGCACAAGAACCATAACTCTACCTGGCCTATTTTTTGAGTTATTGCCCTTTGTTGTTTTTCAGACTTGAATCTTGTCTGGAGTATATCTCTAAAAGTATAATAGTTAGGATCATGAAACTTCATGGGTGTATAGATCTCACCAAAGGGGAGTGCAGCGCACAAGAACCATAACTCTACCTGGCATATTTTTTGAGTTATTGCCCTTTGTTGTTTTTCAGACTTGAATCTTGTCCGGAGTATATCTCTAAAAGTATAATAGCTAGGATCATGAAACTTCATGGGTGCAAAAAATATTCATTCAAAATAACCTCAGTTCTATTTAAAAAACCCCCCAGTTAATACTAAGAAGTGTGATGGGCGTATCTTGTGACAATTTGGCACCTTGTTGTCTTAATGCTGAAGATGTGATCAGATGTGCGGGATTTTTGTTTAAATCCTATTTGGTTTGGATACAATATCTCATTAGTTTCCACATAGTTTGAAAATCGGTTAAAGAGAATTTTGTTAAATAGTTTACCTAAATTAGATGTTAAAGAGATACCTCTATAGTTGGCTGGGTCAAGTCTATTCCCCTTTTTATGTATAAGTGTTATGATGCTTTCATTCCATATTTTAGGGAATGAACCTTCATCAAAAATCCTATAAAAAATTTTCAATAGGGGAGAAATTAGCATTGGCATACCTGATTTAAGCATTTCATTTGATATTAAGTCTATTGATGTAGATTTGCCATTTTTTAACGGTTTAACTGCTTTAAGAATTTCATTGGATGTGATTGGGTCATTAAAAGATGTCTTGTCATTAGTGACAATTTTACTCATTGTATCTAATTTGGTAATAATTTGTTGATGGAATAGATTATTGTCTTTGGCAGGACTCTTTGTATTCAATTTTTTGTAGAAGTTGAGAAACTCTTCTTTATTTTCAATCTCCTCACAAACACTACTTTTATCTAATTTGTTGAGTTGTTCCCAAAATGATTTAGGATTTGTATTCATGTCCTGGTAAAGGCATGATTTGATATTATTTTTGTATGCTCTTTCTTCTTGTTTACATACCCTTCTGTACCTAGATAGGTTAGAGTAGTATTCTTTACGCAGAGAGCCGTTGAAAGGGAACTTATTGATAAGAGAGGCATAATGTTTAACTGTGCGTCGCAAGTCTTTGCAGGACTGAGTAAACAAAGGTTTTCTTTTGGGTGATTTTCGTTTGTTTGTTTGTGTTTTACTTTGAAAAAATTTAGTAGACGACAATGCTGCTTCTTGAAGTATGGTATTTAGTTTTGTAACAGCATCATTGCAAGTAATAAAGTCAGAGTCTGAGAATTGTTTAAGTTTATTCTTCATGTCATCTGACTTAAGTTTCAAAGCATAATGGTTGATTGATTCTGGATCCCAAAGAAATTTTCCTGGGTGAGGATGGACATTAGTCTTCTTAAAATTTGGATTTTTATCAAATGAGGTCAGAATCGAGCAACTTACAGCACAGTGGTCAGACAAAGTAGTGAAATCATGTACAGTAAACTTACTTATAATTGGGGATAAGGTTGCAGATACAATTGTATAATCAACAGTGCTTGCACCATTGTATTTAAAACAGGTATATTTTCCGAAAAGGTCTCCACTTGTCCTTCCATCAAGGATTCTGAGACCACTTTCTTTACAAAGGTCAAGTAGGAGTTTGCCACTCTTATTTGGTCATTTGGTGTCCCAGTTATTTCGTTTAGTGCAAGTGTCAGTTAGATACTTATTGTCTTCAGAGTTTGGGTATAAAAAATCGTCTTCTTCGATAAAATCAGGAGTGGTGTGTGTATATGCATTAAAGTCTCCCTGAATTATAATTTCACCTAAATGTGAGTATTGTTCTATTTTTCTTAGAAGCGAAGAAAAAGTCTCCTCAATATCCTTTTCAGAACCTGTTGAGTTTTCTGGTGAAAAATATATAAATGCTACAAAAACATCAGTTTTCAGGTTGAAAAAGTTATGGTTAAGTTTAATCCATAATATATCATTATGGTCAGTAGGCATAATGGAAATACCTTTTGTTAAATTGGGTCTACAATAAACTGAAATACCACCAGAATTACGCCTGGCTTTCTTTTTCCTACTTCTAGTATTGCTAATGATGTGGTTAAATCCTGGTATATTAAATGTATTTCCACTGTCACTCCAAGTCTCCACTAAACTAAAGATATGCAAATTAGATATAATATCTATGAAATCAGGGTTATCAAGTTTGTAGTTATATAATCCCTGGATATTCCAAGTTCCTATATTCAAGATATTCATTATAATACAAGACACATGTAAGAGGTTGTTAATTTGTTGGGACTATTTAAAAAATTATTATATCAAGTTTATCAGGCACATAATTTGTAAATCATATGGTATGAGGTAAGCTGTATGTCAACATAATCTCTGAGGTAATTTAAATGATACTGTATTAAGTATATGTAAGCAAGTAAGTAAAACATTAAGTGAACGGGTTTTATAAAGAAAATATTGTTCAAGTACTATATACACTTCACGTAGCTAACAGTTATGTAGTATAACTATTTTGTTTACCACTGACTAGGTTTTCACAAAAAAAATGACTTAATCAAAATATTAATGCATTCAAAATTGGCATCATGTTTTATCATTCAGCAACCCCCTTTCCAAATCATCTCCACTTTCTTGTTTGAAAGACATTAACACAATGCAATTTTGACCAATGTAGGGCGCATGTCATCAAGGAATGTACAAAAACTTGAAAATCCAATGTTTGGACCTTCAAGATAGATTTTGTAAACTACCATAGAAAAATGACGTCCTGCCTCAATATGGTGCTCATGACGGTGGTCACTATTCAGAAGCATTTTCAGGAAAAAAAGGGATATAGCTTGTAATGCATAATAAATTTGTTCTTGGTTTGTTTTTTATTTGAAGCCTGTTTGTTATTGACTAGTTTGTACAGTGAAAATACGAAACGTCTTGTACGAAATGGTTATAGTACGAAACGTCCATAATTTGATTTTTACAGTGCTTTGATGATAACTGCTGGATGATAGTAGTGGGGCCGAAAAATAATGGTAAGCCGCGAATAGGGCCGTAAACAGGTCCGTAGGGAACGAAAGCCAATCGGACGAATCCCTCAACACATAATTTAAAGTTTGATTTACCATCAAAGAAAAGGAGTTGTTTTGAAATAGTTATTTAACATACATTATGTTGGTTTAAACATAAATGATACCTTTACTTAAGTTTAATTCATTATCAAAGTTCGAAACAAGAAATTCATGTTGGGCCACGGAAAAACGGGAACCAGTTATAAACAAGACAAAATTTTGATGCAATGCATCGAGAAGCAGGTCAACTCGTACCCACGGCAACTCGTACCAAAGTCAACTCGTATCCAATTTGGTCAACTCGTACCCGAATTTTGGTCAACTCGTACCCTTTCCAAAAATTATGGAGTCAACTCGTACCCATTTTTTTATTATTATTATTTTTATTTTGTGCTATCAAAATAAGAAAACTTTATTACTTACGATGTTATTCCATGTTGGGCACCACTATTTAGCCAGGTCAAAGACAAAAAGTTTTTATTTAAAAAAAAAAAAAATAAAAATATGGTTATGACGTAAATATTCATGTGTTGGTTTTTTTTCAAAGTTTTTTTTCACAGCATATGTTTTCAAAGTCAGTCCGAAGTTTCACTGTTTGCATATGTTTTCATTTACAGAGAGTGAAATCTCATGCTTTTGGCTTTAAAAATGCTGAATCTGATCAAGCAAATATCATTGTCACCTTTATATAACACTGAATCTGTCATTCAATGTATATTTATCGGTCAGTAGTTATTGTTCACACCTAATCAATGAACAGTAAAGATATTAAGTGTCAATTTCCTTTTGTCGATTGCAACCCTTTTTCAGCAGACTGAGAATAGTGACAGTGGGACAAAATGTCCAAAGATAGATGTAATAATTCTTTATTTGATAGTATTTATTCTTTGATGATAATGAATAATAATAAGTAAAAATAACTTTAAATAGATAACTTTAGTTTGTCTTATTCATTTTTTTTTTTTTTTTTTTTTTGCATTTTAAACACATTTTATGAAAATATAACATTTCTTTTAAAAACATAATCATATAGTAATGTAGTTTTTTGGTTATTATAAAATACAAAGTAAAGTTGCGTTGTTTTCTTCCAGTCTCGCTAAAGGATTTCCCACATCCTAATGTATAAAGCAGGCATCGTAGGCTAATATCAAACTGGAAATCTTACACAGGCTGATACTTACCTATGGTGTCTCTTTGTGTTCAGAAAAAAAAAGCAGGGGAAGGATTTAACAAAATATCAAACGCTAAAATATTTACAAGAGTAATAATCGTCCATAATTCAATGAACATCGGTCACTCTTTTCTATTTATTTCTTTCTTAAGAGTTTCGTAATTTTGGATAAAAAGATAGTAACCACGTTTCGCATATATAATACGGGTATTTAATTTTCTGTCAGTGGTAGCTGAAAACTTCGTAGCTACAACTGACCTAATACCATGCATGCGATCTCTCTTTGACATCCGATTTGAAAATATTTTTGATAATCAGTGTTTAAGATAAAAACATAGAAGCAAGGTTGTTAAAATCTGTGTAAATTACATGAATGCAGTCACGACCATCGCTAACATAAAAAGGATAAAAAGCGGCTTTTCCCGATCTTCAATAAATCTTGTAAATAAATCCCAGTTCATCCAAATAATGTATCATCAGGATTTTTGGTATTCGTTGAATATGTTGCAAGTATTTTATACTATTAAGTATTTGGTGGAAAAAAATTGGAAGTTTACATCAAAATAGTCTGGGCATTTTTTCTCAAATCAGGGGATGGATGGACGATTATTAGAATAGTCAACTTTTACCGAATATCGGTCTTAAAATGGCCGATTTTGGGCAGTGTTTAAGGGGATGGGCGATTTAGAATATGGGCGATTATTAGAATAAATACGGTATTTCAAAATAAATGAATGGACAAAACACCATAACATCAGCTTGACTAAGCTGTAGTTGCGATGTAATGATCAAATAGTTATACAAACAATATTTTGTATAATAAAAAAAAACTTGTGTAATTTTAAAATATTTTAACCACCGTATCTTTCAACTGTCGTTACGACGTTATGAAAATACACTGACGATACGTGACTTGCATAATTAGGAAATGGTTAATCTGATTTTATTTCAGTGGATAGAAAACTTGAGTTCCACTTTCTTTGACTTACTTTAATTATATAAAGATATTTTTGTCTTAATTGAAATATAACATGTATTCAATGTCAAAGAACTTTTTGTGAAGAATATATAATTACAATAACAGAGAGTTTTAATCTAGATGAGCAATTACATACAACCCATTATTACTTACCTGCTTCTAACAAATTACTGTTTGTTCTTCTAAGGTGTTAACTATCAAAATTATCGGAAAATTAAATTAAATTTGTTTTTCGAACTGATTAAGATAATATATAGACCAAATAAACTCAATTACACAAACAGTTTAAATGTGATAACTGAATCATTAACATCAACAATTATAGTTAAATCTTCGTCCCTGTAACACTCTTTTATCATCTTACAATTTATAACATTTTCTTCACAATAAAAACTTATCCAAATATTTGAAAATATTTTATAGATATATTATAATTATAATATTTTTCTTTGAAGGAGTGGCTATTTATGACTTGTTTTTTCAATAAAAAAAAAATGGGTACGAGTTGACTCCATAGTTTTTGGAAAGGGTACGAGTTGACCAAAATTTGGGTACGAGTTGACCAAAATGGGTACGAGTTGACTTTGGTACGAGTTGCCGTGGGTACGAGTTGACTGTAGGCCGCAAATTATTTGGTTATCATCAATGAATAATGTATTTTTTTTTATAAAAATATTATTTGCAAACAATACCTATCTAGATTTTAAAGATTTTAACAACAATAATGGCCCTACTTTTGCATGCACACCCGGCTTAAATACACTAAGGAGTACTTTATACCAACAAAGACACAATGAATTACACATGATGGTAAAGTGATTGCCTTTTTTAGCTTGTCTGTTTTCTAAGAAAACTTGAGGTATGGAGATCATTTTAGCGGCGTTGGCATTGTTGTTGTTGACCTGTTGTTATTGAAGATATCTTCATAAAATTTAGCATGTATATTCACTATCTCAAGAGCTATCCAAACAATCAAGGGGGACAACTCTTAAAAAGGGTTTTTGTAAGAGTCCCTTTTTCCACTCAGCTTTTTGTATTATCCAGCACCTGCAGCCAAGCACAGCCAAGGGTTGCACCCATAGGCGGTGCTCTTGTTAAAATAATATATTCACTCAACCTTCGTGCTGATGTATGCGGAGTTATCCGAAGAAATGAGCATAAAGAAAGAAAATACAGACTCAAAATAATAGCACAAACAATTCTGAAATCAGAACACGAGGCCAAAGATTCAAGTTATGAATCAATAGCTGTCATTCAAACTAGTACTAAAACTGCACCTATTTGAAGTAAAAGGACCTGTTTCTGTTGTCCTAAAATAGTTTGGTTAGAAAAAGTGTATGCCCTTTTTGTCGCATTGTTTTAATGCTTGAATATCAGTAACTGGCTTAAAATTATGTTATGCTAAGTGCCAGACAACTGCTACATATCACACACAGGATTAGATTAATTAAGGTAGAAACATTTATTCTCTAGACCAGAGCTTTGATATAAGTCATCACACACTTTTGTACCAAAAGGATTTCGAGTGTAATTGTGCACAGTGAAGTATTGTGGGTTTTTTTAACCGCAAAAATGCCATTTTTACTATATGTTTAACAAGACCAAAACAGGCAGGAGTGTAACCATAGATGTATCTCCTGTGAGAATCACTTTGATGTAAAAAAAATGCAGAAAACAGGGGGAAGAGAGTAAAAAACTAGGTCAAACATGTCTGAGTGATCAGTCATTTTATTGAAATGTGCAATATTTGTAAAATCAAGTTAATAACCAAAAACCCTGATTTTATTGCTCAATAATTTTCATTACAAAACAGTTTTTGAAAAACTGTTGTTTAATCCAGGCTGCATTAAACGGGTTTGTATGTTTTGAATAAAAACATTGGACAGGTTTTATAATAATGTATCCCTAATCCCCCATGGTCATATTCAAAACGCATTCATACTGGTAGGCCGCTTCTGCGGCCTACCAACAAGTCTGCTCGGTTGATAGATTTGAAATATCTTGGATTGGGCTCGATTTAGAATAATTCTTGATTCTTTGATTTCGAAGTCTGTAAACTTATTTTTGTGGGTATATCCAAAAATTTTAGCAACCGTATGTCACCATACTTTTTATGACATTGTAAGTAAATTTAATATGAAATCAGGCAAAGCCTAGAAGACGGAGGAAAGAAAAATAGTTTTCGACCAATGACCAGTGACCAATTCTTGCCAAATGCCATTTCTTGCAAGTTTAACTGTTTCAAAAATGGTGTGCACTAAGAATCCCTCTCCAGCCAGTACAGTGTCCGTGGAATCATCAAACAGTTTTACTGGTTTTATAGAACTTGTCATTTATGCCTAGTTTAATTAAAAGCAGCAAATTCACGGTAGATCTATATCTGAATAAATTTATAGGCTATATATATATAAATCGCAAGACTTTCAAGAAAACGTAGCATATAGGCGCTGTAAAAGAAATCGCATGAACATCACAGAGATATCGCACTGTAACCACAAAACGTTTTGTGGTAAATATTTGAATAAACTTATTCTATGGTATACTATCCTATGGTTGCTGTATTCTCATATTCAGCCTTAGATTATACACTGCCCTCCAAAAGTTTCTTCACACACACTTCTTTCAAAGATCTTTAGCTTAAGTAATTTAAAACAAAGTGTTATATTATTTTTATTAATAAAAAGTATACCTTATATCTTTATTGCAATGTATCAATTAAGAAGCAATACCAGAAATGGCAAAATCAAGTAAAATCGATAAAATCAGAATAGTTCACCATTTTGCCAAATTTTCTTTCAAGGGGATCTTGAAACTTCAGTCAATATTTAGTGTAGCCTGCATTAGCAGGTAAGACAGCCTGAACATGCATCTAGGCATGCTATTTACAAGTCTCTCACAACGTTCCACTGATAATCAGCATTTTCTCCTTTTGTCTCAATATTTTCTGTTATACATTGTTCTAAAATAGTATCTTTATCAACAGTCATTTTGTCGTCTAAAGTAGCGTTTAAATGGGAATAATCGAATTTTAAGTAATAAAAACTAATCTATAACTTTGTTTAAAAAGATTAAAGCTGAAAATCTTATAAATGAAATGTGTGTGAAGGATCTTTTGAAGGGCAGTGTATATCTAGTACGGGGACTACTATATTACGTTGCGAATGCTGTGCAAACACAACAACAACACCTAAAGTGAATTGTAATAAGAAAGAAGCCGCGTTTTTTTATTGAGTAATATGATCTGGTAAATAATGGCTAATCCATTCCATCATAATGTACAGTTTGTAAATGTACAAATGTCTTTTTAGATTAACAGTCTAAGAAAACTGACCGATGGAGAAGTGTAAAAACAAGACCACTTCTTCTTTGAACTCGGAGTGGTATACATAGAGGATGTTGAATGAGTGGTCATGGAATACCGAATTTATTAAACGAGTCATCTATAAACAGATAAAAACGAGGCTGCGCCGAGTTTTTATCTGTTTAAGATGACGAGTTTAATAAATTCGGTATTTTATGAGCACAAATCTGATATTCTATTTATAATATGACCCGAAATTTTGCGAAAAATCGTCAAAATTCTTGAAATTCAAAGTTTCAATTTTCCGCGAAACTTATAACGCCGTTTAAAAATGACGTCACAAATCATAGATTATGACGTCATTTTCGCGGTTACAAAATAGCGTTGCTATTTGCTCTGAGCTCATTTGCATAGTTATTCCACTAGTGTAATAACACCCGTGTAATATCAAAAATATTTAACGGGATTATTTCACTCCGGCGACGTCGGTCATATTATAAATGAAGATGACAGAAACAGAACAGGGATATTTGATTTTTTCTGTGCTTTTATGAAATAGTCCTACTTTGGCTGAAATTTGTATTGAAATACTACAAAACTGAACGATAACAACATTATGTAATGGAATTTGTATGCTAATAATATCTAACAACAAGGGAATCAGAGGACCATGAATGTCCTGAATAGCTCACCTGAACCTAAATAGCACGAAAATCACAATGTTGTAAAGTTCAAAGGCTCATGATTTAAGATGCAAGATTATGATCCAGCTGAAAATTGCATTCATGATCTTTTGGTTTTTGAATGATCAATATTTGTGGCTGTTAGAGTGAAAATCTAAGTCGAAGAAAACAACAGTTTTGTCAAAGTCAAGGGCACATAACTCAAAACCTGAAGTTCTGATCAAGCAATTGCCATTAATATTACATGTATATCCAAGTTTTGTTTTGATTAGTCAATATCTGTGTCTATTAGAGTGAAAACAGAGTAGAAAACGATAATTTTATTAATGTCAAGGGCAAAACCCATGTTTTTATAGCCCCATCGATCTGAAAAATAAATCACCCAAGATCCTACGGCAGGATACGTTGTGACCATGTTTTGTCTAAATTTGTCAATATTTCGAGTGAAATTAAAGTCGGAAACGGCAATTTTGTCAAATTCATTGGCATACAACTTTATTTTCTTATCCGATGATACAGAAAATCGAACTCGTCCAAGATCTTATGGCTACCGACATGGCTAAGCTTTGTTTGTGCTCAGGTGAGTTAAAACAGGGGTCCTACGGGTCGGGAGAAATGAAATTCCCCTGATAATTTCCTGACAAAATTAGAAAATTCCCTGACTTGTACATCTTGTCGAGCCAAGGGTTACGAACGTTTTACTTATCTTACGTATTCGAGAAGAAGCTATCGGTTCGATACCCCTTGACTCGTTAAGATGTGACATGTATTGTCATGGAAATTATTAAACAAGTGGCCAATGGTGGTCCTAAATCTTTCAACTGAACCAAGATAATAAGAGCCACGGTCTTATTTAAATTCGTCAATTAATATCAGTGATTTTAAGACTGAAAAACAACAATATGGTCACCAACATTGTGCCAAAGTTTTGTCTTGATTGGTTACTATTTTAGGTTGTAAGAGTAAACACAAAGTCTAAACGGCAATTTCGTCAAATCAAGGCCAGATAACTCCGCAACTTCTTGTACAATTATGCTGGAATTCAAAATTATCTAAGATCTTATGGCAACCTCTTTAGGTCTAAGTTTCGTCTTTATTTGTCAATATTTCTGTTTGTTTAAGTAAAAACAAATCCTCGATATCGTGCGTCGTCCACAATTTCTGTAAATGTCTTCTCCTCCTAAACCAGTGAGCAAATCTTGATGAAACTTTGCAGGGATATTTCTTAGGTTAAGCTCTACCAAAGTTGTTCAAATAAATAAAATCCACCCTTATATTTCCCTTTACCCTTTACAAAAAGGGTGAAAATCTTCAAAAATCTTCTTCTCTGAAACTAGAGGGCACACAGCTTTCATATTTGGTATGTAGCATCATCTAGTGAGCCCCTACCAAGTTTGTTCATATCAAGACCCGGGGGTCATATTTGGGCTCCACCAGGGCACAACCCTCTTAGCTCATCTGAGGACGATAGATGAAAATAGGAAAACCTTTAAAAATCTTCTTCTCTGAATCCAGAAGGCAGACAGCTTTCATATTTGGTTTGTAGCTTCATCTAATGGACTTCTACCAACTTTGTTCTTATTAAGACCCTGGGGTCACATTTGGGCTCCATTCGGGTGTTTCCTGTTTTACATAGAATCAAAAAGTGAAAAGGCATATCTGTCTTACTCTTGGCTGCTAACATTCCATAGAATAGATCTTATGTCGAAATTATCTCCTTTTTGACATTTGCCTATTTAATTGATGTGAATTCCAAGGGGTCAAAGGGACGCAGGTGAGCGATCAATATACCATCATGGTCCTCTTGTTTCTATTAAATGCAACGAAATTATGCCTTGACTTCTACAACATACACCACTTAGGAACAAATAAATAATCAATTGGATATAAAGGGTAATATATGTACACAATTCGACGTTGAAAACTAGTTAAATTTCGGGTTCATCGTCGAGATTTACAACAAATGAAAAACAGATTTGTCATAATGATCCATCGATTTTGTCGACGAAGAATTCTATTATACTTGTCTTTATTTGGAAGGAAATAGCTGAGAGTATGCAATAAAGCCCATCCCTACTTCCAGTTCTGCATTTATGTTAATGACTAAATTCATTTCATAAATCGTGATTAAAAGCGGACGCATTGATGTGATTAATTAACCGATTTACAAATGAGAAGAATCTGCCACTGCTTACTAGCCTTAATCTAAGAAATAACGATATAAAGATTTGATTCGTGGTGTAGACAAAATTTGTGCTGGGAGTGCTGGGATAGTCACGTATATTTGCATTCGGAACATCACTCGGCCATTTCCGTAAACTGCAACAGACCTCGGATCATTCGGAATATCGCTCGGACTTTTCCGTAAACTGGAAAGTACCTCGGACGTAAGTGTAGTAATTTTGGGTCATTTTTTAGGTAATTCGGCTCCTGGTGGTACTTCGGTTAATACGCTTGTAGAAAATCTGATTTTATCAATTCTCTCCTATCATCTTTGGAGATCTTTTGGGCATACTATAATTTGATGACTGCGTTTTGTTATCAAATTATAATATGCCCATTTTTATTCTTTCGTTAATTTTATTTTATGCAACGTCATACTTAGCAGGATCGTTGATGTTTGGGACGTCATATAAGTCTACGCGAGAAATGACGCGCTTTCTTGGCTGCGTCCGTATTATTCCCGAGGTCTATTCCGTAGAAACGCCGAGGGTTTCCGATTGTCAGGTAGTGGACCCGAAATAGTTCCGGAACTCATGATCTTTGACAATGTTGATCGAGTTTTCCTAATGAAAATCATTAACACTTTTAAAGTTCATTATTCCCGACACGTGACGGAACTATTACGGGTCCATTACCTGAACATTCCAATAAAGAGAATATTGCAATCGTGTTTATTTTCTATTTGGCTTTTTCATTTGCATTCTGAATTTCTTTTTACTTACCTGCGCAAAAAACAATATGTAGGCCAATCCAGTGCCGCTTGTTGATTCCAAAATCTTAAACTCAAATGCGTGTCGATCACACACGACAACTGACAGTTAAAATGGAAACTATACGGTTTAGTCTTTCATTAACAGTTTTATCTCAAGCCATTTACACATGTACTACAAAACTGAAAAAAAGTTTTTTTTTAAAAAGAAAACTAAAAGGTTTCCTAGGTTTCAAAATCATACAGAAATGAAGTTAAACAGATCAAGAAATACTTGAGGCCCAGGAGAACCAAGTATCGCCCCACTGAAATTGCCCCAAGGAAACCAGCCCTGTGTTCAGGATGTAAAAACGTTTCGCGAGCTCTTTGAGATGATACCCCGCTTTGCACGTGCAAAGCGATGTATCATTTCGAAAGCGCTTCGCTAACGTTTTCATCCTGAACGCAGGACAGAAGGAACATCAATTTTTCCTTATGTGAAATTTAAGTAAATGAGGATTTTAGAAAGCGGGTCAATGTCTGTGTAAATGTAATTCTTTCTATTGATTAAATACAGACCTCGGTCCTTCTATACTAAATTTAAGAAAGAAGGTGAATGGTCAAGGTCGGTGTAAGGGTTCTGCAGTATGCCAGAATAAAAGACAATCATCCACAAGCACTTATTAGATCTTTAAGATCGAATATGTTTGGATGTTTTTCGTTCTTGCCAAGATCGTGAATATGCATATTGTTTCTAGAAATAGACTGATACAGTTAAAAATATTGTGAAAATTATATTCATCTCGATCAAAACCATTCTCAATAAAATGATTGAAATTATGAGCGACTGATAGGTTCTTGAAGAAAAATGAAGCTATCTTTAGAACTCTACGCATATTTCAAAAAAAAAAAAAATCGTGATAAAAAAAGGGTGTAAAAAAATCGCTAATTTTGTTCCGGATATCTTAGCATTTTCAGTATCATTTTTATTTGTATGTTATTAATTTACATGCTTTTAACTGTAGCATAGTATGTATATTCGGGTCGTTTTATCAGCGAAGCGAGAGAATCATAGCTGCCATTACCGGTTTGATATTTTTGTCTATATTCCCGGTGAGGCGCATTTAGGAAACTCTAAAAGTTATACCAGAGCGGCCGTAGATATCAATGTTTGCCAGGGTAGCATTAAACGATAAAATGCTAGATGTTTCTTTGCAGTACAGTTAGCTACATCGTGAAATTGACATTCATCTCCATCAAAACCGTTCTAAATCGCTTTCTCAACGATCCATTCATTCATTCCAAACACTCACTCAAACCATTCAAAAACGCTCTAAAACCAAATAAAAGATAAGATCAACAACTGCATTGAAAATAATTTAAGCTTTAGTAAAATCGCTGACATAATTGAAATTGTAATCGTCGGATTGGTCCATGAAGAGATAGGAAACTGTTAATAGAACCAGTATAAATATTTTAATAAAGGGGTATAAATTAATACCCATAATTTTGTTCAACCTGAACAAAATTAGCAATACTGGGTTACCCCCGTTTAACTTCACTCAAAACTCACTCCTCTAGCTGATTCAATTTTATTCCAAAAACATTCACCTTATCAATTCCACAATCTTGTTGACTGTACAAGCTTCATTGCATATTAATTTTTTTAAATGGTCTTTTTTTTAAAAAAAAAACAACTTTTTGTTTTATCTATCTCAAGCGAGCATGATGATCTATTTCTGGAGAGAGATATACATACCAAATCATATACAGTTCAGTGAGTTATCCTCGCTTAAAAGATAAATTTGAATTTTCAAATCAAAATATCTAAAAATCGGCACAACATCTTGAGATCCGAGTTTTGCTCATGTAAAGTGGAAGTAGTGGTTATTTCTCTGCATTATTGCCCAAGGCAAGGCCTGTCTACTTCTACCTTAAATTTGCATTTTAATACGCGGATCATCCGATTGAGCTGATTTTTTTCTTGAAGACGCGGGCGATTTTCTTCTTTTAAAAATGTTTCGAACAATTTAGATGGAATTTCAATCGTTAAAACGACACTTTATCCAATTTTCGTCAAATTATTGCAACCCCTTTGCCAAAAGATGCTATAATCTTTGAATAATCGCGTTCAGAAAACACCGACCCTCTCAAACCAACTGTACGGGATAGTGCCTTTTGTTGTTTTTTTTCACAGTACGAATAGTTCATTACAATGATTCACTTGAAGAATTTTGTTTACAAACTTTACACAGTCAAGAACCTCTTATATCAAATCATCTGTTGAAAATTCTAACTTACGAACATTACGGAATATCTCTTTTTCATTAATCTGTTAACGCAGCTTTATAAGAAAAGGGACTCGCTGCGGTTTAGGTGTTTGAGTGGGTGTTTCTGGTGCGGAAAACTTATACATGTGTATCCTGTTCATACTCTGTTTCTACTGAAGACATTGGGCATCGGCATGTGTGTTCAGTGTCACAAAAGAAACAAGATGGATACTTATTTGTGTGTGTTTGCAGGTGCAATACGTGCTACGTAAATTTTTCTCAAAATCTATATTCAATCTGTTGCGTCTTCTCTATACACAAGATAAGATCTACATAAAACACATGCGTATATGAAATAATAATTAACTCGGTGAGCAATATGGAACCTTGGTCAGGACCACAATGAAAATAAGAGTTTTCTCTTTTTCGTGTTATCCTGGGTCTGGGTGCATATAGTGGGTAGTATCACTCTTTGAGATTCTTGTTATTTTAATTAGTTACAATATTTTCTTACGTATGTATCTTAATATTGTTACTAAATTGTGTCATTTAAATTTGAATTGCATTTTATTATCCTTTTATTGTACTACTCTATTGTTGTATGTACTTTTTTACCGAATTAAATCTATCAATCTAACCTTATAAATTACAAATTTCAAAATAAATTTATTTAGCCGATTAACATTCAAATAAACCTCGAACGTGGACTTTTGTAAGCAATACAATACATTGTATATTGAAAAAAATCATGGCATCGTTCGACGACACGTTACTTGTCTAGCAGACTTGTTGACGCACAAGTTACACCAGCTTCGTCCTTCTGCTAAGATTCCATGTTACTTAATTTTCAATTCAAATATCAAGAATACTTTTTAACTCTCAATTCAATATTTGCCAATAGCTTTTTGGGGTGAAGAGAAGTGCTGATTTTCCGTTTGAACTCAGTTTACAACCAGGTGCCGAAATATTCAGCATAAAAGAACCATTGGAGCATCGATCGGACTTAAAGTTTCGTTGACTAGAAAATAAGAAAATGGCCGTGGGTTTTCGATTGAGAAAAGGTATGTGAGTCATATGTGTGATTGTTTTACTTATGTCAAAGAAAGGTGCGCGACCCCCGCGTTTTGTGATAGGTTTTCACGTATATATTTTCACAGTTGTTGTAAGACAGCTTTTGACTAACTCTTTTATTCTGTATCCAGAGATCCAAACGAGTAAATGTAATAGTTGTTTACGGATGTTCACGAAAATTTAAACATGTAAACGAAGCAGGAATCCGTACGGATTCGTAAATTTTGTATTGGTTTGAGCCCGATGGTTAGATTTTTAACGCTTACTTAACAGTATGTTACGCAAAGTTTAGGACTACTGCTGATTTGATTAGTGACCGTTCGCACTCGCTTTACGGGTTACATATACTTCATTCGCTGTTATATGGAAAACGTAATTCACTTTACATAAACTCTATCACACGCATCTGCCATTATAGAATGTCGATCTTTAGAAACGTAAAACGATATACGTGTAGATGATATAATGTTGTAGACCTACCCTTCGTTCATTACAATAAAATGCTCGCGAGCGCTCCCGATCTAGATAAGTGCATACTTACAATATAACCTTCTATATGTAATGAGGAAAACAATTTCTTTGGTGTTCATGCTTTTCTGCCAAAAAATAGTCATGTGGTCAAGATGCAAAAAAACACAACCGTTTCAAAATGAGTCATTGCTTTTTATTAATGTGCACTTTCAGAGCACGGTATCACTGACTTATCGGTTCGCCAATATTTCTATTTGACCGCAGGTCGCATTTTTCATGGACCAATGAATATTAGAATTGTTGCGAACAGGAAACGTGTATTCGTGTAGACCAATCATGCTCGGGGTGGTCGGCCTCTTAACTGAATCAGTACCTACTGAAGAAGTTTGTCCATCTGCCGTCCGGTGAACAAAAATCGTCGTTTCGAGACCAAAACCTCATACCTACAGGTACATCCAAGCTGTTGTCACCATGTTTTATTTAGCCCGGGCAGTAGATTTATTAGTAGAAACTCGCTCGTTTCAGGAAAAAATGATAGTTGATTATAAGAATGTTGGAAAATGGTCGGTTGTTATCAGTTTATCAAACTTTAAGAAAGAATTAAAGCTTTATAATGGTAAGAAGATTTTAAATGTAGACCAAACAGGGAGACGTTTCCTTGAAAATTGAAAAAAAATCGAATTTGACTAGAATTCGTTTAATTGAATTTTGTTCAATAACGAGTATGAGAGCCTTAACTGTCAATAACAGCCTGACAGCGCCTCTGTATACCCCTGATTAAGTTCTGGATTACTCTTTGGGGAATAACAGACCATTCTTCTCTCAGGATCTGGCCGAGCTCCTGGAATGTCCTTGGCTTGACCTAGCGAGCCGAAACTCGGACCTGTAGCTTATTCCACATATGCTCTATCGGATTTACGTCCGGTGAGAGAGCCGGCCAGTCCAGACGTGGAAAACCCTCTTCTTGACAATACTATTGGACTATACAGGCCGTGTGTGGACGGACATTTTCATCCCTTAAAATGAATCCATCCCCAATACACCATTGTAAAATCTCACATGGGTATTTAGGATTCCATTAATGTACCTTCGAGCTGTCATATCAATATTTGCTACGTGAAACCCTTCCACCGGCCTTCTGGTTCGATCCCCGACGGCGGCACTCATTCTTTCCGACTATTTGTCTCTCACCAATGGGTCGATAATCGTAGATCTATGTGAGATAGTAGCTGGAGGCTAGGAAAGGATGTAATGGTAGTACTGGCGTGAGAAATACCAGGAATCCATTGTTAGGTGCTCCAGCCGCCGCGATATAACTGAAATAATGTTGAAAGCGGCGTAAAACCCCATTCAATCAATCAATCAATCCACCGGCCTTCTCCACACCCTAGGCCGCCTATCAGTGTAGTCCAGGCAATACCTGGACTCATCCATGAATAGCACGGGAAGCCAGCGTCTTATGCGCCAGCCAACGTGGTCCAATGCCTATGTTAACCGACGCCGACAATGAACGCGGGACAGCGGAATACGAATACATGGTCTTTTAGACCTCAGGTTATGCTCATGCAGCCGTGTTCGTTTGGTTTAAGTCGAAACTCGCACTCTCGAGCGTTTTGAAGGTCGGGCGTAGCTGAGTTACCGTAGCAAACCTGTTCCTTCGGGCTATAATTACCAAAAACGGTCTTCTGCGACTGTGGTAGCTCTACTCCTACCTCCACCATGTCTCCTTACAGGTGTACCATACTGTTGGTATCATGCCCAAGCTCTTGTTACAACGGTATGGTGTACCCCCAGTACCATGCCAACATCACGGTGGGAAGCCCCTTGCTACACCATACCTACAGCACGCCACAATTGTTCGACAGATAAATGTCGCCTGACATTTGGATTAGCTATGATTAACGACTAAAAGCATCTGCACAAAACTTGTGCATGTAGAAAATGAGAAAGGACATGTAAAAAACCGGGGTTCCTCATTTTGCACGAGTTTCATGAGAAAATTGCGTGTCAAATTTGGTAATGAATACATTAGATATCTTGTCAAAACATTATTGTTGAATTTTAAACATGAACACGAATGTTTTTTTGAATCAGCTCCTGTAGGACAGCGAAAATTGTTTGGTGCTTAGTAAACTTTGAGTAGTATATAACATTTACTCGCAAGTATCTATAGGTGTATTTTGTAAACTGATCTCTGACGTAGGCGCTGAGTCTATTACAATAGGTAAATCGGGTATGAATAAAAAGCAAATGATAGGAATTTAACCTTATCCCTGGAATTATGAAAGTACATGTTTGAGTGAACCATACGTTGTAAGACAAGCAATAACATTGGTGTTAAAGGTAATTTGAAACTTTCTTAATGCGCTATTTAAACCTGTTTTATCTATTTCGAACAAATGGCACGAGAATCTAACGGTAAAAAGTTGATTTCACGGCTCTCCGCGCAAAATCTACCTATAAATTGTCGTAACAATCCGAACTGTAATTGTTAAAGAAGGTTCTCACCTACGAACGTTTCTAACAGGTTTATACGGATTTGTATTTTCCGTAAAACTTGGCGGATCCTCATAAATTTAACGCATGTTTTACAATTAATTTGCGTGCATTCACGTTTAATTGCGGGATGTTACGATATATTCACTGTAAAATTCCACGATTCTATCTAAGTTCTTTTGGACAAATCTGGAAAATGCAAACAATCAAGAGTTATTTATACATCATTTCGGTTCGTACGATAACTGTTTTTCGTTAGTTTACGTGTAAATTGCAACTTCTTAACGATTTTTTGTGAATTCTTACGATAAAGTTGAGACTTTATTCGAGTGTCTTGTTTTATATATATATCATTGTAAATGATGATGTTATTATCGAAAAACCTTGTTGCAGAAAAAGGACTGCATAGATTTAACAATGTTTCTGCGTTTCGTCTTTCCGTGACCGCATACTCGTAACTACAGTTTGAATGACATTAAAAGTGAGCTTTTGTTGACCTCTTGTTCCTTAAACCACGTGACCGTTAGATGCACATCAGGGAATATCTGGACATGCATTCTACATTTAATGATGACTATGGCTGTCGGATTTACCATCCGTCATTGCTGCTGACGCCCGTTTTTCGTAGGTATGGCAATTTTGTCATTTTCTTTCGAAACCATGATTGCTATTGATACGAACTATTCGTACATTAATTTTACCTGTGTTGGTAACTATTGATATTGTACGGTTGTAACTATCACGTACAGTCTAATGAAGAAGGTCCTCACTTCAACTACCAATTCTAGGAAAGTTCGGTGTTTAATTGAAATTATTTGATACAGGTAATCAAGAATATAGATTTTCTAACCTTCCGAATGTAATTAAGAAAAGACAATGTTTTTCATTTATGCATTACAATGTTAGTAAAGTCAATTATGCGTATATGATCTGTCTCAACTCAATGATTGACATAAAAATTAAGGGGGAAATATCCACTGCATGATCAAACAAAACGCATATCAAAACAAAGGTCGAACAGCGTTTGCGACACCGTAAAACACTTTTGAAAAGAGAACGTGGATTTTGCATAAATACTTTAAATTACAAATTTGCTTCAATATTTGTGGTGTCACCCCTGATATTTTATGAAGGTAGTAGATATCAATTCCGGTTTACTCTCCTGTACGGTTATACACTGTGATATAGTGACAGTCTTAACAATTTTTCAAATAAAGACATTTTTGAAAAGCCAAATACAAATAAAATATATCAAATTTATTGTAACATTTTATTAATCACGTTTTCATAAATAAGTGAATTTACACATTGAGACAAAAGCCGACGCGTTAAACTCAGTTCGACACTAATCGTGCTTTGATGCTCCAGGACAAATTAATACGATTGTCGTGAAAGAAAAATAGTATTTTGGTCGAAATTTCCACCTTTTCCCAAAATTCTTGTGGTTCTAACTTATGAATTAAATGCAAGTATCGAATGGCACCTGTAACTTCTTAAAATACGGTATCCCTCTTTAAGTGACATTTCGGATACTATTCTTAAAATTTAGAAAAAAAGAATAGACACTTGGAATAGTATAGCAATCACCTCTCCATTTACAACTAATATCTCCAGTGAGACTGATCTGTGATTGACACTAACACCAGTCCTAGGGCCCGAAACCACTTTTTTATAGGGAGAACTTGAATTTCTTTCTATGATGCAGGGGCCTGCTTTACTAAACATCTTACGATCATTTTTTGCGTAAGTCAAAAATTTAAGTTGCTTCTAGATACAAAATATGGAATTCTGCCATGCATCTTCTCATTGGAATCGCCTTGTAAATACGATTCCAATGCGATATTGCAAGGCATGATCTAACCATGAATGAAAACACAAGGTACGATTTGTGATTTTAGCTTACGATTAATTTTTTCGTAAGACGTTTAGTAAAACGGACCCCAGGTCCTTCTGGCCAGTGAATATGTAAAAGCGAGTGACTTCAGTTCAAACCATTTGATAATTATACGAAGCTGCTATAAAATCGTGTCTGTGATAAACGCCAAAAAGTGCATTTGTAGGGAAAACTCTGTGGGAAAAAGAAGAAATTGCTTTCATCATGCCAAATCGTTTTCTACCTATATAAAAATGATTTAATATACAATTTCATATTTATTTTTTGTGTATTGCTCGTTTATTGAGTTTAATTTATCAAAGAGGTATGAAAGATCTGAAGGACATCTACAAAGAGAGAAGGACTGGCGCAAGTTTATATCAACATGTTCCACAAACCTCTTGCAAGATAGGTTGGTGTCAAACACGAACAGTAACCCAGTCTAGTGTCAAGCCGTGGATAGAAGATATTGATTGAGTTGTCATGAAATACCTATTTCATTAAAGGAGTCACCATAAAATGCAAAAACGAGTCTTTGTCGGGGAGTTTTTATCCGTTTAAGATGACGAGTTAAATACGTTGAGTTAAATGACCACACATTTTATTTTGTTTTTATGATATTATTCAAAATATGTGATCAACCAGTAACATTATTTGAATATGTTGCCTGAAATTTCCCGCGTAACAAATAACACCGTGCGTAAATAACATAATCACATCGATCATAACGTCATTTTCACGACAACGAAATAGCGCTGCTTTACGATCTAAGCTCGTTAGCTTTGTTACTGCTCTAAAATAATAACGTCCATGTAAATTCAAAAATATTTAACGAGGTTATATCACTCAGGAGATGTAGGTAACATTAGAAATTTTATAATGAGCCTATCGAAAATATCACTGTCCGTGTAAAGGTCCTAATTTCGGATGTACAACGTCTTTTGTTCACGTCTCTATCTTCCTGGAACGACCGGCTTCGAGCAGTCACATGCCGCCCCTCCCTCCTGTATCGAACACAGGTAGTCACAAACTGACTGGGTTTGAGTTCTGGCAGCGCTAGATATTAGAGTCAGTAGTGTCGTAGATAACGTCGTTGGCTTTATTGTACTTGTCGTCGATGTTGTCTCATCATGGTCGATGTCGCCTTTAGAATCTGAAATAGAGTAGAAAGTGTCTCGTGTTACAGTTGAGAACATCGTGAAATTGACAAGATGATTTCGGAATTATTTTGGAATTAAATTGAATGGGTGTGTGGAGCGAGGATTGAGTGAAATTCAAGGGAGGTAATCCAATATCGATATTAAGGTCCCCGTGCTTTAGCTTGCTACTACCGCGAAGTTTCTTTTGGTATGGAGTATAAGTGTTTTTTGCTGTTTCCCTTGACTATATAACACAAAATTTAATCTCACGGGTGGAGTTGTATATTTTTAGTACGCGAAATGAAAGATTTGTTAATCTTATACAGAAAACAAACTGTGGTAAAGCAATTCAGTTTGAACGTGATTACAACACAGCGTAATAACTTCATTGATACAGTCTAAGCCCGCAAAGATGAAGTCGAATATGGTATATCAACAAAAGTACGATTCAATCTGGTAATTTTACTGGATAACCGCGAAATTTTCTACAATTCGCAGTAAAACATTTTATCATGCAATGAAGCCTGTATTGACCTGATATCACCTGTCTGATAACATAACATGATATCAGGCAGTTTATTTTTAGAAACAATTTGCATACACTTTCACTTGAATTTCTTTGAATTTCAAAGGTAAATCATACTTTAGCACTGAACAATGATTGCATGAGAAATAGAATAACATGTTAGTGTCTTAAAATATCAATGTTATCAGGTCTCGGCTGTGAGAAATTATTATGACTCGGCAAAGCCTCGTCATGATAAATTCTCCCAACCTTGACCAGATAACATTGTTATTTTTAGACACTGACACATTATTCTCTATGTACTGTATGGACATTTCTCATAAATGGCAGTGCTTCTTGTTCACCTCGAAACGATTGAAAGGCATAAACTTCAAGCTCATATGCAGGTGATTCTTTAATTGAAAATACTTCAAATTGAAATAATAATTGAAGTTGGGTGTTTGAGACCCAATTTATGAGCACTTCAGCCCTATGTCAAGGTAAATTATAAATCAAAATGAAGCTATTTATGAGCAAAATCAGTTAAGCAACATAAGACTGTCATAGATATAAAGAAGTATAGCCAAAACACTGTGGAAAGGGTCATTTTATACAGAACAAGCAACTGCAAGACTATTGGATAAAATTGGCTCAACAATATACAGTCTTAAGTACTGCCCAGGTACTCCTACAACTGTTGGTATAAAACTCGGATTTTAAACGTAGTTATGAAAGCATTTTTTTACTTACTTTATAAATTTATTTTTGTAAACTTGTAGATTTATGTAAGGCATGATGTGTTTTCACAACATAAATGGACATTTATTGTTTACATACCTGTAAGGTTGTTAAGCAATTTATCAATTTCTATTTCATAAATTGATAAACATATAGTTCTTTGTTATAGTTCATTGACTTCAAACAATTATAATTTGAAATAAATTTCTGAAAATATTTTACAATATTATTGTGTAATGTTGCACCATACCTTACATTTATTTTAAAAGCGGACCAGACCGGTTTGACATGTATTTTGGCAAAATAAATGAAATTGATTGTTTCATAAGAGCTTTTTGAGACTGGGTTTTATATCTAAGGTTGTAGCAATACCTAGCAGGTACACTTGTCTACATTTTGTTTAAATCTAGACAAAGTTTATCCAGCCGTAATAAAAACGTAGCTCTTGAACAAAATGTTCCTATCCCATAACGGTTAAGCTATTCTGTAATGAAATATGGCCTCTGATGTTGTGCAACTGCTTGTGCCCATCAACAGCTTCAATTTGAAATATCGTTTAGCTACTGTCTCTTTTGTAAATGAAGAAACATTAAAATTGGTTAAAAAACGCTTTACATGAACATCAATTGTCATTTGATTGAACCAAAAGATGCATAAAAAGAAAGAACTTACCAACAATCCCAAGGCAGTTACACTCCAATAAAGCGGTTCTGTTAGTGTGTTGGTTATGATTATGACAAATTCCGTGACAATCTATTAAGAACCCTGATGTTTGGTAACGTAGAAAATAAATACAACATATAAATAAAGTCAAAACTATTTTTAAAAAATTCCCATTTGATCTCGACATTCTGTAGTTCTAAGAGTTCGTTCGCTGATCGAATTTCTGTAATTTTTTTAGATCTTCGCTATTATTACATGCGATTATATAACGTAGTTCACATAGTATTTCGCATGACCATCGTGTACTATGAAAAGTTGAATGACGTCTGTAGTAGAAAAAAATGGAACTAAATCACAACTTTCACTTACGAAAAACTAGTTCATACGAAAAGGCGCCAATCGAAATTTATGATAGTTATCAGTGGGGTAAAATAAATTGAACAAACAAGAGGTAACTAAACTACAGAGACCGCTTTAGAAAAAAAACAAATAGTCGATTGAAATTTGTTGAAACTAATTGATAGTACATTCAACAATTAATAAGGCTGTGCGTTAGAAGATCACCCCGATCAAAGCCATTTAAAATCGCTCGCTCAGACCTCCAATCCTAGTCTACCTATCACTCACCAAAATATTCAAAAACGCTTCGAGATCATTCTAAAATACCATTTTTTTCCATATTGGGCCACAAATACACAAGTTAAACTACAGAAAAGAATATATTTTGGGAGGTAATTTGGTCGAAATTAGCAAATTATATTACATCCCTTTAATTTCATTCAAAGTCGCTCAACGAACTCATCCAATTTAGTTTCAAAATCATTCCAAAGTCATTCACCTTGTAACTGTCACAACGTACTTAACTGTGACAGACTTTCATTCACTTCGATGATAGACAGTCCCCTTTAAACCTGCCATGTCACAGACAGATAAGGGGACACGAATCGGGTCATCATTGACGTACTTCGGGCCAGTATAGACGTAGTTGACCATTTGCCACTTAAACGATATTAAAATATTAAAATTGAAGGATTAAATACTTCTGCATAATTTCATTGGATACAGACTTTTTGTTGTTGTTATTGTTGTTGTTGTTGTTTTCAGAATATAATCATTTGAAACTCTGCCGGCCCTTTTGACAGTTAGACAGCTAAATCTTGGATAATTCCTAATTAAGCCACCCCTATCTCAAAATACAACATACTAGCCTTTGCGAATAGACAATTTTTATATATGTGACCCGTCACGCAGGCTGACTAGGATCGAAACTTTTCGATCTTTGCTAATATTCTAAATCAGGAATGATCGATCTACCTTCCTGTGAAAGATTTTTTTGACTGCGACCTCTGGTTGACCTGTACTATGACCAATCTCATTTGAAAATTTTATTCTTCGAAGTTCCCAAATGGGCCCTTTTAGCGTGACGGGTCACATTTATAATGAAAGGAGAACGCATTTAAATTGTGTTCATGCTTCTTTGTCTCAAAATGCTCCGAAAAGTTAAAAAATTAATGGAAGATGATACATGTATATTATGGAAAGATACGAAATAAACTTTATTTCGAAAGTTGTGCATTGCGTTGTGATAAAAAGGAAACCACTTTCTTTTAGAGTAAGAAACACGTTGCCGAATAGTTCATGTACGCACGAAGGCTTAGACTATCAGGAAATGCTGTTGAAAATCAAAACAATGATTATAGATCATTGTCAATCTAGCATTCTACTGACCAAACAATCACCCAAAACTTAAGAAAACATAAACAGCATTGTTAAATCTGTACGTTTGTATATTTCTAATGAAACTCGTAAACTTTTGAAACTATTTCTTGACAATATTTATGAAGAACCACATGCCTTTGTAAAGTACTTTCAGTACCTTGATTTTGTATTTACCTTACGTTTTATTATGACACCCTGATAACGCTTTGTTCAATTTAAGTAATAAATTATCATTTGGCATTTTGATTCGATTAGCCACTCAACATACCATGTAGCCCGCCACATATGATTACGTCACAAAAGCTTCTCGTTGATGATACAACTGCGTAATCACAGGGTATAACGTGCCACGCCGACACCAGAAGGTTCATGGACACCTGATCGATTTTTCCGATACGGAACTAACGGTGGGGCAAGTTTTTGACTGATTTGTAAACCAAAATAATCATTTTCATTTCAATTTTTAGTATCACTGTCGAGATAGATGGTTCTTCTTTTAGGAAATAAAAGGGGAGGGTAACAACTAAGCAAAATGAGCGAGTTCTAGCCCTAGGAGTGAGTGACTTTGCTCGTTTTTTAGGTTTGTTATTAATTTTTTGTCAAACAACCTGACTATTCTTCATTGCTTGTGTTTGTCTAAGAGCATTTATGTATCCTCTACACACATTCCGAATTTCTCTGCAAAAGATCCACATAAAGCGAAGATATTCATACTTTTATTGGCCTGGGTACCGAAAAATATGATAACTAGACACCCCCTGAATTTTTTTCGATTGGAAATCGACACCAGAATTTGTGATAGGGGGTGTCTAGTCATCATATTTTCCGCTACCCAGGCGAATAAAAGTACGAATATCTTCGCTTTATGTGGATCCTTCGCCGAGAAATTTGGTATGCGTGTAGAGGACATATAAATGCTATTAGACAATCACAAGCAATTAAGAATAGTCAGGTTGTTTGACAAAAAATTAATGACAAACCTAAAAAACAAGCAAAGTCACTCACTCCTAGGGCTAGAACTCGCTCATTTGGCTTAGATTTTAGCCTCTACTTTTATTTCCTAAAAGAAGAACCATTTATCTCGATAGTGAAACTAAAAATTGAAATGAAAATGATTATTTCGGTTTATAAATCAGTCAAAAAGTTGCTGCACCGTTAATTCCGTATCGGAAAAATCGATCAGGTGTCCACGAACCTTCTGGTGTCGGCGTGGCACGTTATACCCTGTGGTAATAGACTGTGAAAATAGGGGATAAAGAACAGTCGGCTTGACCATTTTTTTAGTGATAACATTTATAAAGTGGTCATCATCGAAAGTCCCTTCACCGATAACAAAATCTCTGACATGGTGGACATCTTTAAACGAAAAAGTCTTTTTATTGAATCTTACTTTACTAGAACCCATTATAGACCAGCAATTTCTACCAAAGTGATCTGGCTAATTTACATGTATTATGAAATATTTATTAAGCGACCATTTCCATAAGTGACCGCTTTTTGATGGTAGTTTAACAAAAGTTTTACTCGCCATTAAGGTAGTGGAACCGTAATAGATTCGCAACATTTCAGAAGTGATGGACTTCAACAGGGTTAACCGAGGTTTCCTAATGATTTTCATTAGGGAACCTCAGTCAACATTGTGAAAGTCCTTGAGTGCCGATATTTTGCGGAACTATTACGGTTCCGCAACCTTCAAACGCCTTTTTGATGTAATCTTCTCATAACCTAAAGTGACGTTTTGCCATCAAATATCTGACTGATTAACCACGATGGTTGACCTTATTACCGTGACCGAGTGTTCCACGTGTCTGAATGGGGTCCTTCGTAATGTTGAAGTGTCACGTAATTGTAATTTTCAATACATAATTTATTGTCATATTAATATTGAAGGCTGCTACAAGTACCAGTGACTGATGATTTTAGGTTATAAAGAAATATCACCAAACCACGAATTTGCGGGTGCTAAAACATGCAACTTGATGGTACTGGACATTTTATACATGTAGGTGTAACATTCGTTACAGATCGAACCATGCATTGAATGAGCTCCAAAAGCCTTTCTTTACGAAATTAAAAAAAATCGATCTTACACGAAAAATAAATAACCACTCTATTATTTTAGTTAAAAAATGAGGATAAATGTCAGTTTGTAAAAATTATGAAAATTCCAGGCAACGTAAAGACATCAACAATACATTTACAGCAAGGTCGCTATTTAGAGGACCAGTGAATTTAAGTTGGGTTTATTCTTCTGGTAAATTAATTGTGTTGGCGGAGGTCAAACCCAGACATTCATCATTACTAGACCTATGTCTCGATTACTCGTCAGACAGCATTAGAGGCTACCGTATCCACGTTCTTTGTATTGCGAAAAGGGCTGTCCCAAAGTATCCATTAACAAGAAATTCAAACAAGCGCCATGTTTAGGCTATTGAAATTTGATTCAGTTTTTATCTTATAACTATACAAGTATCCGTATGATAACAACCCGTATGATATTTTTTATGATATCACATAGTTATTTTTAGAACAATAATATCATACAGTTATTTTTAGAAACTAGCATTTAAGTTAGAAACATCGACTAAAACAAGACAAAAAGAGGTTATAAGATAAATATAATACGTACTAAGTGTATTGTATGAAAAAATATCTAACTCGGTTGTGAGAATTGGTAATTGTCTCGGCAGAGCCTCGACAATGATCAATTCTCCCAACCTCGTTAGATATTTTTTTCCATACAAAACACTAAGTACGTATTATATATGTCTCTTACCGGTAATCACGTATGATTGGATCAGTCAAACATCAACTCGACTCGATCAGTTCTAGGGTTATCATAAAACTAGCCAATAAACACTCCTCAAAGCTTCTAAGCAACCACTTATTTTTTTGTTGATAAGAAGAATTTTATCTTATAGCTATACAAATATCGGTGTGAAAACATCCCATATGATAATTTTATGATATCACATAGATATTTTTAGAACAATGACATAATGCGGTTATTCTAAGAAACTAGCATATCTGTTAGAAACGTCGACATAAGAAATAAGGCAAATAGAGGTTATAAGATAAATATAATACGTACTAAGTGCATTGAATGAAAAAATATCTAACTCGGATGTGGGAATTGGTAATTGTCTCGGAAGAGCCTCGACCTTTACCAATTCCCGAAACCTAGTTAGATATTTTTTTTCATGCAAAACACTTAGTACGCATTATATAATGTGGTTTCTTACCGCCTTTACTCGAATTATGTTATCAAATCATTTTTAAAATTAGCATGGTAAACGCAGCAAAGAAATACGACAATAAATGTCCAAAAATAACAGGAATATAAGAGGACTCTTGGTTTCAAAGTTAACATTGGTGGTAGGGGTATCTTTAATATTTCTTTTTATAAAGAAGCATGCATCTCGATCCTTTAAAACTATAAAACCTGCGTTTTTGCAATTTTCAATTTTCTCTAAAAATTTGCATTTTTACATTTTCATGACTTGAAATTGAAGGTTTCGGCATTTGATTCCTTCTTAAAGAGTCCCTGATGCATAATTTCACAAAACACTTGGACAAGATAATGGCTAGATCACCGCTGCTTTGAAGGGTAAGTTCAAATTTCAATATGAAATGCAACGAATGGGTGAAAAGAGAAAAAATGTTAACACTGTATGGAAACACTGTACGGTAGTTTGCAACGGTATATTCAAAATGGCGGATAGACGTTCGTGTAAAAGTAAGTGTTCTTTATTTTTGTTCGATATTACTATAATCTGTCATCCTGTAAAATAATGACAACATTTACGTAATCAGCTTTGAATACATTATTCATGAACGTCTATCCGCCATTTTGAATATACCGTTGCAAGCTACCGTACAGTGTTTCCATACAGTGGTTAAGCGGTCGCTTAGAATTGTAGTCTGTTGTACATAGTGTAAGCACCTTCGCGTTTGTCAGTTCTTTACACTAGTGACGTTTAAAAGCCAAGGAGCACAGGGTATAACGTGCCACGCCGACACCAGAAGGTTCGTGGACACCTGATCGATTTTTTCGATACGGAACTAACGGTGGAGCAACTGTTTGACTGATTTGTAAACCGAAATAATCATTTCATTTCAATTTTAAGTATCAATGTCGAGATAAATGGTTCTTCTTTTAGGAAATAAAAGTAGAAGGTAAAAATTAAGCCAAATGAGCGAGTTCTAGCCCTAGGAGTGAGTGACTTTGCTTGTTTTTTAGGTTTGTCATTATTTTTTTGTTAAACAACCTGACTATTCTTCATTGTTTGTGTTTGTCTAAGAGCATTTATATATTCTCTACACACATTCCAAATTTCTCGGCAAAAGATCCACATAAAGCGAAGATATTCGTACTTTTATTGGCCTGGGTAGCGGAAATTATGATAACAAGACACCCCCTATCACAAATTCTGGTGTCGATTTCCAATCGAAAAAAATTCAGGGGGTGTCTAGTTATCATATTTTTCGCTACCCAGGCCAATAAAAGTACGAATATCTTCGCTTTATGTGGATCTTTTGCCGAGAAATTTGGAATGTGTGTAAAGGATACATAAATGCTCTTAGACAAACACAAACAATGAAGAATAGTCAGGTTGTTTGACAAAAAAAATAATGACAAACATAAAAACGAGCAAAGTCACTCACTCCTGGGGCTAGAACTCGCTCATTTTGCTTAGTTATTACCCTCCCCTTTTATTTCCTAAAAGAAGAACCATTTATCTCGACAGTGATACTAAAAATTGAAATGAAAATGATTATTTTGGTTTACAAATCAGTCAAAAACTTGCCCCACCGTTAGTTCCGTATCGAAAAAATTGATCAGGTGTCCATGAACCTTCTGGTGTCGGCGTGGCACGTTATACCCTGTGAGGAGGCAAATAGAGAAAGACTCGGTCTTGTAATCGCCCCCCTCTCTTTCTCTCGTTCTCTCTCTCTCTCTCTCTCTCTCTCTCTCTCTCTCTCTCTCTCTCTCTCTCTCTCTCTCTCTCTCTCTCTCTCTCTCTCTCTCTCTCTCTCTCTCTCTCTCTCTCCTCCCCTCTCTCTCTCTCTCTTTTCAACAAATGCATGGAACACGGGGGAAACCCTACAATTCTACAATTACACAAATACACAAATACACACCATATTACAGTCATATGTATTTATTATTCATTTTCCAGGTACAATAGATGATGAACAATCACAGGCCGAGCCTCCCTCTTGTATAGAACACAGATAGTCACATACTGACATTGTAGACCCAGATAGACTGATAATGGCCGGCGTGGTGTCTTGGCGGGGATTACCGTCAACTGTAAATGGATTATTTCTAATTGTACAGTTAACAACATCGCGAAATTGACAAGGTGAATGATTTAGGCATGAAATTGAATGAGTGTGTGGGGCCATTCAAAAACGCTAAAAAAGTACTTAAAAGATATCATCAAAAACTTCATTCAAAATAGATATAGATAGAAATAAATGGCGATTTATCTGAAATAATTGAAATTATCGGCGTCTGATTGGTTCTTGAAGAAATATGAAGCTATTTATAGAACTTCTTTGGATATTTTATTGAAAGGAGGTAATAAATAAATGATCCGGGAAAAAATTAGCTCAATTTGATTACATCACTTTATGTTCACTCAAAACTCGCTCCTACCGCTCATTCAATTTCATTCTATAATCATTCATAATTCATTCACCTTGTCAATTTCACGATGTTGTTAACTGTATGAACGATTTCGAAGCGTTATTGAACGATCTTGGCGCGCTTTTGGGTGGTTTAAGTTAGTTTAAGTAAGTGGTAAATGAATGGATGGATGGAGCGCTGACTGAGTGATCTAGAATCGTTTTGATCCAGTCGAATTTGCAGAATCAACAAAAGTCAATCAATTCTCCTTATAAACAGATTGTTATCGAAATGCAGTCTATAGATATTCCCTTGTAGATTCAGTTTTAGTAAATATATATAGAATTTCAAGACGGCCTCCTTTCCGTTAAATCTCTTTTTTTCAAATTTCTACAAAAGGATGTAGACTTTTTTTTACAAACTTTAAATATGAGCCTGTGCATGACATTTCCAACAATTTTAAATATGGGCGAAGCAAAGGCTCTTGCCAGCCTGTGCATCTGCACAGTCTGTCTAGAGTCTTCACTTCGCGCTTCTTTGTAGATAGACAATTTCTCAAACTGTGTCTAGCACGTTATACATTCTTTTATTCATATGATGTGGCTGTCTAGCATGCTTTATGTTGTACCTTCATGCACACGTCAAATTGTTGGAAATGTCATGCACAGGATCATGCATTTAGTTACATCGTGAAATTGACATTCACCTCAATCAAAACCATTCTAAATCGCTCACTCAGCGCTCCAATCATTCATTCCAAACACTCACTTAAACCATTCAAAAACACTCAAGCCCATTGAAAAATATAAAATAACCAATGTCATTCAAATTAAATTTTGATTGAGAAAAATCACGATTTCACCAACATAATTCAAATTATTAGCGTCTCATAGGTTCTTGGAGAAATAGGAAGCCATGTAGAAAACTTGAACGTATGAGTTATTTTTTATTTTTATTAAAGGGGGGTAATCAATATCGCAAATTTTGTTCATCTTGAACAAAATTTACGATATAGGATTACCAACCATTAAATTCACTTTAAACTCGCTCGACACACTCATTCAATTTCGTTCCTAAATCATTCCAAAAGCATTCATCTTGTCTATTTCATGATGTTGTTAACTGTAAAACATACGTACATGTACCCTTGTTAGGACAGCCACAGAACTCTGCTGTTTGTTTTTCTATCAGGAAGGAATAACGACATAACAAATCACATGTATCTTGTTGACCATTTACACAATGGATAGTAGCGACAAATAATGTGATGAGGAATAGTGATCGAGCCATTGTTACCTGAAATAGAATAGTTCCCTTATATTTCCCCGTCAATAAATGGCACTATTCTATAATGGCATATATTGATAGACGAACTTTAGGAGGCTGTATAATACGGAAGCCAGTATGTACCCCTCCCCCCTAGTGAGGACATAAACCGGTCTCCAAAGACGTATTGGACTCAATAAGTTGTCAAAATTACGTGACAGTCGATATATATCTCGACATGTTGTCCAAATTTGTGTCTTTATGCTTTCCTACATATAGAAGACTTGTCCAAATGAACGTATCCATCTTTTGCGAATAATATAGGTGTTGACATTTTTTATGTCGTATTGTACAAAGAAAGAAAAGAAGTCGCCTGAATTCTACCGACAAGTTACAATACGTCAATAGCTGTTTATGTTCATTAAGGCAAGTCTTACATTCTGATGCCGTCAAGAAAATATAAATTTGGTCGACATGTCGAGATATACATCGACTTGTCATCGTAATTTGGATAACTTGTAGAGTTCAATACGTCTTTGGAGACAAGTATATGTACGGAAGCCTGTATGTACCCCCTAGTGAGGACATAAACAGGTTTCCAAAGACATATTGAACTCTACAAGTTGTCAAAATTACGATGACAGTCGATAAATATATCGACATGTTGACCAAATTTGTGTCTTTCTGCTATCCTACATATAGAAGATTTACCCAAATGAACTCATGCAGCTTTTACGAATAACATGGATGTCGATATTTTTATGGCGTATTGTACACAGACAGAAGAAATGTCGCCTGAATTTTAACGACAAGTGACAAGATGTCTAAAAGATGTCGACATCCATGTTCGTGGAAATAGCTGTTTATGTTCATTAAGGCAAGTCTTACATTCTGATGCCGTCAAAAAAATATAAATTTGGTCGACATGTCGAGATATACATCGACTTGTCATCGTAATTTGGATAACTTTAAGAGTTCAATACGTCTTTGTGTCAAACATTCATAAGAACCAATTAACCAGCGATGCATCCGTCTTTAATCGTATAATTTTGTAATAGCAATATTTATCTTATCATAAGCTAATTAACTTTACATTCCTAACACCAATATAAGAAATTTTAAAAAATGCAATCGACTAGGACGTCGCATGTTCTTAAACAAATTCCCTATTCTTTTGAAACTGAAGAAAATATGTAAATGATATGTAGAATCAGCGAATAAAACTGCGAAACAGCAATCTGCCATATCCAAGATGGCAAATTGAAATGTCCAATTTCTACCTATGTGTTTAGTTTTTTCACGGTAGATCCACTTTGATCAATTTGTTCATGATATATGTACACTTATCCTTAAGCTCAACTGTCTAAAAATACCATTTATTTAATAACCTATCGAGACTTTAGAAAAAGATAAGCAATATTAAAACCAGGTCAAACGTTTCCCATGAATAGATTACAGTGGCATAGACTTTATGACCTGGAATAGATTGCTACAAAACTCCTCTCTCACAGGACAATAGTCATTGTCAGAGGAACAAAGATGAGGGGGGGGGGGATGAGTGGGGGGGGTCTAAAATCTTTATCTATTATCTATAAAACCAAATGTTGTTGGTGTTCATTTGAATCGTCTAGACGAGACGATTCAAATGAACACCCGCAACACAAGGTGTTTGTAAGCACCATTGAAATATTAGAAATTGAAACCCGAAATTCACCTCGAATATTAAGCTCTATATGATCATGTTTTTCATGAGTATTTGGCTTCAAGTTGCGCATCAAACAAGTCCACACTTTAAGCAGACTGGACATACACATAGTTCAATGTTTAAACCATTTTTTATCAATTGAGAAACAAGTTCTTACATCTTATATTAATCCCCTCGATTCTGCTTCCTGGAAAATTTGCAAGTTCTGACACCGAAATTGCGGGTTTTTGATAAAACTATAATAAATAGCCGTTTCCAGGAATCGAACTCGACACTTGTCGGTTAAGAGGCCGACGCTTTACCTCTAAACCACGGACACCACATAGTTTAATGTTGGTAGATCAGCTGACGAAGCTTCGATTCTTTTCTGTACAGTCTCCTGGTGCGTTTTAAGAGCGAGATGAACAATCCCGCAAAATAAGATTATTTAGACGGCATAAAAAACTATTTTCTTTAATGCTTTTTGGTTGTTTATCGAGAAATAACGGTAGATTACTTGATAATCTCACCACAAAAGCAGTGAAATTATCAAAAGATTATACCCTGCTTTTGTGCATTTCATCCTATCTGACGTCATCTACGCGGGTCGAAATAAATGACGTCACAATGAACGTTGCATAGCAATCATGCGAAAATGACGCGCTTTACGAAAATATGTCCTAGAAATTTTACATTTAGTCTCATTTTTGCAATAAAGAAATAGAATAATCGTTTGTTTTTCGAGTAAGATCGATTAATATTTCATTTCGTGAACAACAAAAACTATAGATTCACTCGTGGCTGTGCCACTCGTGAAAATATAGCTTTTGTTGGTCACTCAATGAAATATAAATCGATCTTACACTGAAACAAACGATCATCCTCTATTTTATTATTTTGTGTGAAAACATTCAAACTTCGTCAATGCTTCTCCTTTCAAGACTTTGCGAAACCATCCTCGTTTCCTCATTGATGCATCTTAAGACTCTGATTTAGCCGCATGAAGGGTCTTCATTTAAAAACGCCCCATCTTAAAAATCTCCGGTAATTCTAAGCTGGTGCGATAAAAGAGTTTTTACAATCAATTTCTGTAATTCCCAAGATAATTTCTTAAATATAGACTGAATTATTTTCGAATAGCACCAGTCTTAAAATGGTAACTAAAATCTCATTGAAAGCTTCGCTCCCATTCAGTACACTTAAAGAACACAACACTCATGTTTTTTTCTACATCATACTATTAAATAACCTCCCATATTCTAAAAAAAACTTACTGGCCTGAGGGAAGCAAGTTGATAAAAATACATTTTTTGTTGAAATTCTACCATTTTTTAAAGATCAGATCAGTGGGACGGGAGCCAATCTCTGTCTTTCAAATCTAGTCCAATTCGGAAATTTGAATTAGGGAAAAGTTTGAGTTAAAACATTTCTTTACTACACAAAGAAACACTTCGATCGGACTTACATGTTACAGTTAAAACAATTTCAAGTTAAAATTGTCTCCTTGGTCCACGAAGACAAACAAACAGAATAGTACGTACATTTTACTACAGGGAGGTGATAAATTTAGCTTATTTTGTTCATCTTGATCAAAATTAGCGATATAAGATTACCTCCCTTCAATTTCACTAAAAACACGATCCACGTACTCGTTCAATTTCACTCCAAAATCATACCGAAATTATTCATCTTGTCAATTTTACGATGTTGTAATAGTCCTTTCGACTTCCATATGGACCAACATTTAGCCAAAATTCTCTACAATGAAGTAGGGAAAACTAATTTTTGCTTGTCATATCAACTTTTCAATCTAATACCACGATGAATTTTTTTTTTCAGAATTTTTGAAAGTAAAATAATGATTTTGTCCGTTCGTCTACATGTTAAATCTAAACCTTTCATACCTTGTTGTTTGTATAAAAAACGGAAAAGCAAATTATCGCTCCCAAAATAGTTTCGATTTGCATAGAGGTCTAATCAAAAGTAAATGATTTTAAGAGTGCCGTTTTTTGAAAAAAAAAAACTATTTTTTTTTAATGAATTTTGTCAGTGTAATTTACTTCTCATGAATAAATAAATGATAATACCCTGTCTTTGTACGAAAAAAGAAATCGATCAGAAATGGATAATCATCCATTTCAGTTTTGAGAAGAACCCCATACTCCTTTATTCAGACCATTCAAAATAGATTATTTCAAGCAATTTGCGATTTTCACGAGGAAACCGCAGTTAACAGGCGAATGATAACGGTACAAATCACGTGAAATTTAAATTTGAAATGACCTGACCGTCGATATTCTAATAAGTATGTCCAAATAAGGTATAATGACCATTCATTGTGTCAAACCACGTGTTTTAACTTTTTACTATATGTTTACATTTTCTTATTACTAAACAGCCATCTCCACCCCTTGTGTTTAAGAGCGGAAAATGTGAAAAAAAATAATATTAACTAGATAGGCAAAATCATTATTTTTAAACAAAACCATTCTCAAATATATTTTTTGAAAGGTATTAAGTTAAAATTAAGATTTTACCAAATATATTACATTCTTACTTACGCATTTTGAAAACGAATTGATGAAAACGTTGGTCCTTAAAGAACCCAAACGGACTATAACATAGACTTAGACAAGAAAAGGTGGTGGCATGTGAAATGGTTTGAACTGGCACATACAGACAGGTCCGTGAAGTTGGCAGCCTAGCAGCCTAGCAGATTGAAAAAAAACTTTTTTATCAAAATTATTGATATCTGACACTAGTAGTATACACTAGAAGTCACTTCAAACCGTAAACACTGAAGTTCTAGTGAAGGTAGATTTGTTCCGGATATCTCACTTTATTCAACTTCTGTCTGCTAGGCTGCGAGGCTGCCAACTTCACTCTGCTAGGCTGCTAGGCTGCTAGACTGCCAACTTCACATTTCCAGCCGTCTAGCAGCGTAGCAACCTAAAATGACCACTATGGGTTTTCCCCTAAATATTAAAGTTCTCATATTTGTAAGGACAAAATTGATATGTTCCGGTCAATTTTCGGAACATTTTGGTCGGAATAGTTGAATAAAGTGAGATATCTGCTAGGCTGCTAGGCTGCCAACTTCACTCTACTAGGCTACTAGGCTGCTAACTTCACGGACCTCATACAGACTCATATTGCAAAGTCATCCATACTTTCTTCAAAATACTCCAAACTTTTCCAAGAGAAAAGGTTATAACACATTTGTTTTATAAAAGTGTTGATTGTTAATCGATGTCAATGTTTCAACATTTATATGAATAAAAAGAAAAACGAAAAGAATAATTCACTTTTAAACTTGATTATATGAAACGGTTTATTTAAAAGAAAATTAACTATCTTTCGACATAATGGCAGTTATATCCCGGTGGCTTGTGCACCTGACCAAGATTTCCTATCGTCTATCAAACCAAATCAACAACAGTATTTCATCCAAGCCGCAAGTTGGTCTCGAATGGTTAGGGAAATATATGAAGTTTGCAAGGGAAGCTATCACATTATCGTCTAAGGAAGAAGTGCTCCTTGATTACTTCCCTTTGAATGCATTTTTCACAAAAATTGTAACCGATTTTAAAATCAACAGAGAATTATTGTAGCATAGACAGAATTAGGCTATGTACCTGCTTCATAAAATGTGTTTTGCGAAACCTCTCCCGCGTTCAGGATGACAAAACAATGCAAACTGTTGGCAAATTATCCCCCGCTTTACAAGCAAGAACACGCGCAAAAATGAACTTATGATAATTTTCAAACAGTTTAAACCGTTTTATCATCCTAAACACAGGATTGCTAATGGTATACATCTACACGGGAATCCAACTCAGCATCAACATTATTTGTCATAAGGTTATTTAGTGTATTTCGGAGCCGGTACGAGACCACGATACGCCTAAAACAACATAATCTATGCTAAGAAATAAATTGATTGATTGATTGAATGGAGTTTTACGCCACTTTCAACAGTTTTTCAGTTATATCGCGGCGGCTGGGGTACCTAACAATGGTTTCCTGGTATTTCTCTCACCAATACCACCACATCCTTTCCAAGCCTCCAGCTGCTATCTCAAATAGGTCTACGATTATCAACCCATTAGTAAGAGACTAATAGTCGGAAATAATGAGTGCCGCCGTCGGGGATCGAGCCCGGGACCTCTAGATTGACAGTCCAAGGTGCTACCAACTGCGCTATGACGGCGGCTCTGCCAAGAAATAAATCCTGTAAAAGTTTTCTATGAGAATAGATATTATTGAGGTGAAGTGAAGTGCACAAGAACCGTTAAGATTCAACGATTTCTTCAAAATAGATATGGCTTGAAAAAATGCCGATTTAACTGAAAAGAAATGAAATTACGAGTGCCTGGTTAGTTCTTTAAGTGAAAAGCAGCTATTTATAAAACTTATATGCATGTTTTCTGAAAGGGAGGTAAAATATATCGCTAATTTTGTTCATCTGGAACAAAAATAGCGATAATGGATTAAATCACTTAAATTTCAATCAAAACTCACTCATCCCACTTATTCAATTCCCTTCTAAAATCATTCCCAAATCATTAACATTGTCTACTTAACGATGTTGTTAACTGTATGTTGTGTCAAAGCACTGTCTTATTTTCAGAGTAAAATATTTGCATTATCAGGGAACCCTATTCTTGGTATAACTTATTCGACTTGAGTTATTATCATTATTTTACACGTGTAATAGACAGATGATCGACAGGCACGAGTCAGGCATTATCTTCCGTTTAATTATAATAAATTTCTGAAATAACGGTTCTTTTATCCCCACGGCGTGTAAATTTCTGTTAGCGTCACCTAAATGACGTGCATGGCGGTCCTGTGTGTTTCGTGTTCGATGAATGATAAGGCGGAATGCTTTCATCTTGATATACGAATAACGGATTATCAAACAACAATTTTCTTTCTGCGTGCAAATTCAAAATTAATCCCAATTAGGTTAAAAAAAAAAGAAAATTATTCTCGGGCTAGCACATTTATAAATTTATTGTCTTTCGGAAGAGACGTTAAATCGTGGAACCATGTGACTTTGTTTAACATCAAGCACGTTAAAGAACCATGTCGGATCTCAGCAGTAGCTTCCTTTCCCCCGCGACAACTTGCGGTCCTGAGGTCACAGGTTAACCTTTGAAAGTTTCAAAAACGTGATTTTATGGTATCAATGGCCAATGTTTTTATGTTTAAATTGTTTATGATTTTGTATGCAGACGACATTGTGCTGTTTGCAAATAGTCCCGAAGAGCTACAAATCAACTTAGATTTACTTTACAAGTATTGTCAACGGTGGAAACTATTAGTCAATGCTTCTAAGACGAAAGTTATGATTTTCAGAAAAGGTGGTAGACTTCCCAACGACATACATTTTACATATAATGGCTTTGATATTGAGATTGTCGACAAATTCGTATATCTAGGTTTAGTATTTACTACTGGGGGTTCCTTAGCGGTCGCACAGAACACTCTTGCGGGTCAGTCTTTAAAGGCCATCTATAAGCTGAATAAATATTAATATAAATTCACAAATATATCTGTCCAACACAAGCTCGAACTATTTGATAAATTAGTTCTTCCTATTTTGAATTATGGTAGTGAGGTATGGGGACTTGTAAATAGTAACTCCATAGAGAGAGTACACCTTCACTTCTGTAAACGCTTACTAGGGGTTAAAAAGACAACTCAAAACGATTTTATTTATGGCGAATTAGGAAGAATGCCCCTAATAAATTCACGCTACATATCGATAAAAAAATTTTGGTTAAAAATATTACATTCAAAACCTCAAAAGTATATCAATATAATCTACAATACTCTATATCAAGATGTTCAAGAAAAGCCAAATTGTAAGAACTGGTGTTCTCTCCTAAGGGATCTATTGTTCAATTTAGGTTTTGCAGACGCATGGATATCTCAGACGGTCGGCGACTCAAAATTATTCATTCTACTAATAAAACAAAGGATTCAAGATCAATTCTTGCAAAGCTGGAGAAGTCGTTTAAGTAACTCAAGTCGAGCAACTTTTTATACATCTATAGCTTATTTCGGTTTTCAACCTTATTTGAACATTATTCAAGTTTCAAAATTTCGAAAAAGTTTATGCTGTCTACGCGTTTCTTCTCACAGACTTTGTGTGGAAACGGGAAGATGGAATAAACCCGTTAGTACACCCTTAAATGAACGCACATGCTCTTTCTGCAATAAGTTAGAAGATGAATATCACTTTTTAATGGAATGCGATCATTACACTGATTTAAGAAAAGAAATGTTGCCAAAGTATTATTGGGAAAGACCTAATATGTTTAAATGTGTAGACCTTGTTACATCTAGCAATAAAAACATACGAGGGTTGTCCCAGAAATTCGTGAACTTTTTCGATTATTCAAAAATCCAGCGTCCGATTTAAATAAAACTCTTAAGTTTACAACACACGTTAATTTGCAATAGATTGGTAAAGGTTTTACGATTTTGTTATGTTCATGTTGAGAGATAAAGCTTTAAAAGACACACTCGGTAGGGGTAGTCGGCGCACGTCAAATTTATAACTTACGAATCTTATATTGTAGAAGTTTGAACGCCATTTATTTCAATATTCACGATGAGTTTGATATAAAACAACCATTGCTGAAAGCAGATAAATCTGGAGTTCACGCATGTGTATTTGCATACAAATGACATTACGCGGTGCGCAGTTATGACGTTATGTTTTGTCCGAGTGCAAGTCAAACGGCGTGAAAATGGCGACGTCAACGGAACGCTCGGCGCACAAATTCGTTCATAATTAGGTCTGAATCGCAAAATAAGCCCTATACAGACCATAAAAAAATTCGAAATAAGGAATGACCGTAACTATTTGTGGCGCATACATTTTTTTTACGGATAAACGAGGAGTAAAAGTGAAATTGGCATTAAGAATGTCAGGAAAACAAAATCAAGCTAGGAAGAACTTATGTGAGAAGCGTCGATAAATAAATAAAAGACATTTTCGGCGACGTCAATCAGAACGCCTGGCGGGATACAGAAACCGCGAATACATGTAAGTAAATCAGCAGTGTGTAGTCTGATATGAATCGTGCAAATTAACGATAGGTATCGAGATTTTAATGAAATATGCATGCACTTTTGGCAGCAAATGGGATTCGGAAGCGTTTTCCACGAAATCCTAGATTTCTCTGGTGGGTCTATCTCGATGAACTAAGGTAGTGGTAGTGTATTACTAAGGTATTCAAAACAAACCAAAATATTAATTTCCTGTGCGTACAAAACATTAAAAGTTCCTATTTTGAAATGTCTACAGATGAAGCGATTTGCAATATAAAAAAAACATCAACATTTACTGAACTCGCCCATTGTCGGGTTGAAAAAATACGATAGTGCGTATCCAAGTAAAAGATTGGGGAAAATGGTTTAAAATCAAATATCTGATTGAATGCACAACAAAAATCTATATCAACAATGCTTTGAGATATGTTTTGACATAGATTCTTTCTTTGTAATAAGTATATAGGGCCGGAAAGAACGCTATGTTGATAATAAGTGGTTCAGTTTTGAAACGACGTTTCACGTATTATAAAACGACGTTAATAGCGTGCGCCGACACCCATTTACTAGTGTTACGTTTTAATTCATATCTTCAGGTGTATTGAAAATAGCCCTCTGTAGTCACACCAGAATAAAGGAAAATGATTAGTCCACATTACTGGTAATTTTTAGTTTCATCGGATGTTCCAAATAAAAGTTATCGCAAAAGTTCACGAATTCTTGGGACAACCCTCGTAATACAAAAGTTAGGGTTCTTTGTGAACAAAGCATTTGAAAAAAGAAATGGTATGTTATATAATAGTAATTAAATTTCATCATTGTATAAAAACACTGTCTTTAATGAATGAAAAAGTAAATTTCATATTTTGCTTTAACAGATGAACAGCACCAAGGGCGTTACTACCATTTCACAAATCACGCAAGTTCTTAATACATATCTGAATAATGTCGAAAAATATCGTTGATGGGCGATTAAAACATCGTAACTACAGCTTTTTCAAGCTGTCGTTGCGATGTGTTGATCAATCATCAATGTTGAAATCAGCAAGATTATCCCATGGGAACAATTGCTTTTTCCTCCATTCGCGCCTAAATGAGCGCATTGACGTCAATTTGATTGGTATTTACATAACGCATAAAAAGTTTTTGGTGATCGCTAATTTGTGAGTAAGAATTTGAAAAATCCTGGTTATGCTCATGAGTACTATTGCCTTTACTTAGGTTGAGTGTTTTAACTACTTCTTTTATATTAACGTGAGTGAGATTTCTGAACTAATCCCACTCAAATTTGTAAACATGTATTGCTTGATTTCAAAATTATCATCTAAGATTTGTTAATTAAACAAGTCAATGTCTCGATTTTCATCGACGATCATTATATGCTTCTCACTATTCCAAATTGATTGGTTTAAATACATATTATTTCCTCTTAGGATTCGCATCTCTATCATAGAGAGCCTAGCTTATTGAAAGTTAGGATCCCTAGGATTTTGACGTGAATATTTGAATATTTGATTTTTTGATTACTCTGGTTCTTTATAACATCGTTTACTGCTTTGTTCCATTAAGTCCACAGTCCTTCTTGCCGACTTTTGATTTCGGGTAAGATAGGCAGTGTGGATCAATTATAATGTAAACTCAATCATAATTGTCATTGCTGTCCGTCATATTGTGTATATGCTGTAATTGTGAATTCCACATGGGTCTAAGACCTTCTGGATACTTATTGAATAAACTATGTTCTATGTTCTATGTTCTAAATTATAAAGATAGAAATGACATTAGTAAAAAAAATAGGATTGCATAACTTTTTTTTTTACCAACTTCAATTTACATATATTCTCACAATTAACAACAACATGTGACGTATACACTAATTGAATTATTGTATGCGAATGTGTTTGACTTTGTTGCACTCATAAAATATATGAGTTAGTGTTTCATCACTCATTTCGCAAAATGTTAATAACTTTGTTTCGGAGAGTTTTATTTTTAAAAGAAGCTCATACATTCGTTGGTAAAATTCTGTGTACAATTCTGAACTGAAGCAACCGACAGTAAGTATCCCTTGTTATTTTGTAAGAGTTCAAATGTATCTAACACCAGGAATTTTCACAACAAGGAGTTTCTCTATTACTTATCAAAGTGCTTTAACATTTTTATTTCAATATTTATTTGTTAATATTGGATGAAAGAAGCATATAGTGCAGTCATTGTGCGATTTCTCAAGTAAATATGCATCATTTGCAATATTATACATTTACATGGAAGATTGTACTGCCTTTTTGGTGCTATAATGATTTAAGAAAAACATCGAAAGTATTTTGCAAAGACTGCAGAGACTTAAAGGTTCCATCTGGATAATTTAAAATATTTGATTTTTTTTAATCATAAAAAATCAAAATTGGAAAGATACATATATATCACTATATCATAGTCCCACGAAATCCATGACTACATTTCGACGTGTTAAATCCTAAAGAAGACGCAAATGATAGTTATGCAATTGATAATATCATGAAATTGACAACATCGGTGATTTTTTAATGATTTCAGAATGAAATTGTAGGATTGGAAGCAGCGAATTTAAAATGAAATTTTAGGGGGTATTATAAGATCGCATGTTTCGCCTAATTGGACAAAATTGGCGATGTTTTATTACATGGTCCTCCCTTAGACTGGTAGCCGTCTCTTAAACAGGGCCTGAATCCCAGGCTAGGTCCTCCCTTTAAAAAGAATCTACTCTTTTTTCTGTAAATTAACACCAGCTTATAAAATCATGGAATTATTTGATCGTCTTGAGTGAAAGATTGATCGCCTTTTAAAGTTTCTTAAGTATTTGAAGGGCGTTTTTTGACTGGTGTGAATTTTATTTTGAAATGAATGGATGGAGCGCTTAGCTAGTGATTTGGAATGGTTATGATGGAGATCACGATATAACTAGCTGTATTGTAACTGTACATCTCCTATTTATCTGTCTGATTCAACAAACAATGAAAATGAAGATATAGAGGATAATCGTTTGTTTCAGTGTAAGATCGATTTATATTTCATTGAGTGAACAACAAAAACTATATTTTTCGCGAGAAAATATAGCTTTTGTTGTTCAAGAAATGAAATATTAATCGATCTTACTCGAAAAACAAACGATTTTTCTAATTCTGTAATTCAAAAAATGAGACAAAATTTGAAATTTCTAGGACATATTTTCGTAAAGCGCGTCATTTTGCGCGTGATTGCTTAGCTACGTTCATTGTGACGACACTTATTTTGTCCCACATAGATGACGTCAGATAGGATGAAATGCACAAAAGCAGAGTATACGTTTTTGATAATTTCACTGCTTTTGCGGTGAGATCATCAAGTGACAATCTACCGTTATTTCTCGATAAACCAACGAAAAACACTAAAGAAATCGCTTGTTACAAGGAACTTCTCGTCGAGTATTTTATTAAAAAATCGATGGGAACAGTCAGATAGACAGACAGGAAAACACCATCCAAACAAGTTTGAAATTTTAAAATCTGACTGATATGAAGAAAGTACATTTTGAAGCATCGAATTACATATAATTGATTACATATTTTAAACAGTTTCAGTATCTACATGTAACAGCTTAGCGGTAAGAGGCGGAGTCAAAAGGCGGACCTATAACAGTTCATATACCAATAGGGAAAGGCTAATGGCTGAATAGATTTTACCACGAAGCAGTGTCATAACTGCAGAATCTTTTAATCCTTTATCACTATATCGCTTTTTTCCCGGAATTCCAGACTTGTCCAAATTCAATACGTTGGCAGAAGACGACATTGCCAACGGTGGCAGAAGACGAGGAAAGGCCACAGCAATATAAAAGGAAACCATCAAAAAGTTTACAAATATCGTGGTTAAAAAAAGAAATCGTTTGGTGTTATATTCATATTTATAACGAAGTCAAACAACGTAGGAATGAATCATCGAGAAATAACAAATACTCCTAAATTCTATTTTTTTTTTAAAGAAAAAGGTTATTATAATAATCACGTGTAAAAGCGACTACAACGTTAAATGAATGAACATTAGTTATCTCAGTTTTCAAACGATTTCGGTTTGAATCTTTTAGAAGAATTTCTGAGTCCCCGCGTGTTTGAAGTCATAATCCCCCTCGGTATCGTATTGTATTCAATTGAATTGTATTTTATGAAATGTCTTCAATATGACCCGTTACCTGAATAGGGGTCATCTGGGACTCGGTTAAGACAAATATTTGAAAAGAGAAAGGATCCAGCAGAAATTAATTAAAAAGTGCAGTTCAAAATCGACAAATGAATTGGAAAGTGGAAGTATCATTCTTTATTCAGAATATAGCCAAAACGAGTAAATATTCAACCCTAGTCAACGCCTGCAGTTTAACCAGGATCTATACTTTGTGCACCTCCCAGATGGTCCCTTTTCGTCTAACAGATCACATTTACTGAAGGTACAGTTAATAACATAGTGAAATTGACAAGCTGAATGATCTTGGAATGGTTTCGAAATGAAATTGAATGCGCGAGAGAAGCGAGTTTTGAGTCAAATTAAAGGGGGATAATCCAATATCGATAATTTTGTTCAAGATGAACAATCTTGAACAAAATTAGCGATATTTATTACCTCCCTTTAGTTCAAAATGCATGAAATTTCTATAAATCGGTCCCAATGTCTACAAAACCTATCAGACTCTTACAAAATTCAATTAAGTCAGGTAAATCTTGGTATTATTTTATAGATTTTAATTTAAAATGAAGCTGAAGCTATGAATCAAATCATTTCAGTGATTTTGGAGCGTTTTTGATGGTTTGAGTGAGTTTTTAGAAGGAATGGTTGGAGCTCTTGGTGAGCGATTTAGAATGGTTTTGATCGAAATGAGATTCAATTTCACGATGTTCTTATCTGTAAAGGCACATGTGACATTCTAACATCGGATCGTTGTACCTTGCAGTTAATAAAATGGTGGAATTGAATCTCATTTCTGTTAATTTTTTACCTACCTTTAATAAAATCTACGTACCTTTCTGATCTAATGCAACTTGCGAATCCAGACGCTTATTAATCCACACCGGCCATTAAAGATTATACAAATATTTGATCGGTTTGATTAACATTTTGGGCGATTTCGAAGCGTTTCTGAATAGAACCGTAGAGTTTTATTTGATTTGAGGGAGTGTTTGGAAAGAATGATTGGAACGTTGAGCGAACTAATTTGAATAGTTTTGATCAAGGTGAGTGTAAATTTCTCGTGTTAGCAACCAAATAGGCTACGTCGTGAAATTCCGAAAATATGGCGAGTATATAAAGTAACAATATAGTGAAATTGACAAAGTGAATGATATTGGAATGATTTGGGAATAAAATTGAATGAGTGTGTGGAGCGAGTTTGGAGTGAATTTAATGGGAGGTAATCCTATAACGCAAATTTTGTTCATGATGAACAAAATTAGCGATATCGATTAACTCCCTTTAATGAAATATGCAAACAAGTTCTATAGATAGCTTCCTATTACTTCAAGAATCTATGAGACGCTAACAATTTGAATTATGTCAGTAAAATCGCAATTTTTCTCTATCAGAATTTATTTTGAAAAACGTTGTTGATTCTATACTTTTAATTGGTTTTGAGCGTTTTTGAATGGTCTGAGTAAGTGTTTGGGATGAGTGAATTGAGCGCTGAGTGAGTGATTCAGAATGACTTTGATTGAGATGAATGTCAATTTCACGATGTAACTAACTGTAAGATACATGTTTTCATTACATATTAGAGGGCCTGTCACGCTAGACATCTACTACATCGCGTTTTCGCGACAAGCATGCATTTTTAGCCCCACCAAAATCATTGTCCCAAATTTCAATAATGAATGATCCTTGGTGACCCTCTTCTCAATATGTTGAAGAAATTTGGATTGCCCCCAAATTATGAGCGTGGCAGGGTGGACCAATTTCAACGAAAATTTGCAGGATAACGTTCCTTGGGTAAATCTTCTCCTAGCTGACTTAAATTGGCCCATATAAGGTTGTGGCCTGGAGGGGCTTATGTTCACAAAAATTATTGTCAGTTTCCCATGCTCGACATAAAGTATTGTTTCATCAAGACATATCTATGTTATAAAAAAAGAAGGTATAAAAAATCATTTTTGAAAACATGGTTTTCCATATAAGGTTTAGCCTTTACTAAAATCGGCGTTTCTTTCCATCTCTTGGTCTGACTCAATAATAGATATATAAAAGCCAGTGGAGCGATACAGGCTATCTTGGGCTTCTTGTTCAGATCGCAGTGGGATCGCCGTATAAAATATTCATTCTTGGCGAGAAAAGACGTTGCTTTTTCACGGAATGAAGTGATGAGCGATTTTTATCATTTAAAGTCAACAACTTTGTTCCCTTGAAATTCTGTTGCGGCTCATGTTCTCATACATGTAACCAGACGTTTATCTACGTTAACTATCGGGATTGATTTAATGTGCCTTGCAATCAGTCACTGTAATAGAAACCTGTTGAATACTGAATGTCACACAAAAACAGGATATAAAGAAACAATCTTTTCAAAAAAAGATCTGACCCACGTCAGAAAAATTTTTCAGAATTTTCTTAAGACATTTCTTATTCAATTTAGTATCACGAAGTTACTTTTTTCGCCAATGTATACTATATATTCTTTAACATTGACAATATAAATTCTAACACTTACACATTTGGATTATCGCAGGTCATATTTTCGAGATGCTACCACAAAAAAGGTGTTTTTCACAAGTATTGTAAACAGACAGACAGACAGACAGACAAATCTTTTAATGTTCAAATTCACAAATTGCAAATACATGAACATAGTTTTCATATAGTTTAACATACAAAATAAACTTTCAAGTCTTGACAAGAGGACTTATAACTGAGGGTAGACACTGTTTTATTTGGTCAATTGATATGATATTAATTAAATGAAGTACGTCTTAGTCTGATAAAGTACACTTGAATATACCCATCCTCGGAAGGTAGACATATTCAGGTCCATTTCACCAGACAAGAATGTTAATACATACACATGTATTTAATAATATAATTTATTTGAAGTAATGAAGCAGACTATAGAAAGTCAGCTCTAGTCACGTGACTTGAAATAATTATAATCGTGTCAATTTCGTTTACAAAATACACGTGACAGATCTGGGTCAGAATTGGAATTTAAGTGTTTTGGATTTATTGGATTTAATTCATCGTGATGTTAATAGTTTTAATTAGTGATTCCGTGTAAAGGCTATGATTGATTTTAACAACTTTGTCGGATTTTGTGCTAAGATCTTCAAAGGTAGGAAGCATAAGTTTGTTTGTTTGTTTGTTTGTTTTTTTTTTCACTGCACCTTCTTACATTTCTAGGTCATTCAGGGCATACCATCGTTGTCCCTCTTGTTCGAAACAAAAAAGACAAGCAGGACTGATGGTAAGCTCGTGTTGGATTCGCTATCTGCTCGTCTGCGAAAAAAACCAAAGCGCAAACTTTTGTTTGCACTTTGTTCCCTGCAGACAAACAGACTCACACATTCCTAAAGTAACAAAGCTATAATCATTTAACCCTTCTCCTGCTGTTTACATCTGATTGCTTTTGCGGGCCTCAGTTTTTAAGTTGGAATGCGGAGCAATTCCAACTTAGATTTAACAAAACCGCAAAATGAACACAAGATAAATCCATTTCGGGTTTCTTGAGAACACACATCACGTGAACAGGATGTGAATACACTTCGGCCTATTTTGTATATCTCAACTTGACATAGACATACAGTTTATTTCATCAAAAGGAAATAATCCTGTACAATTACACAACTATCACTTCATGTATATCACGAACACGCTAATTCATGATTTAAACGATATTTATTGAACTTTGCGTACGAATTAACTAGTATCACATGTTTACATTACTATATTTGGAAATCATGTGATAAGTCAAGTCAAACAAGGTCAGCTAATGAAAATAGCACTAGCCAATCACGTGATCTGCTTATTTGGCAATGTCGCGACCTGATTTCTCAGTATTGTGGCAATAGCACAGGCCAATCACGTGATCTGCTTATTTGGTAATGTCGCGACCTATTTTCGTAGAATTATGTTATAGCTTCGTTTAAAGGTATAGTTTCTCTTTCTGAACGACCATATCACACATTTAACTTATGACAAATTGTTATATTGTACATTTCTGTCTACAGTTACGAAATAAAAATCTTTAGTTTTTCTTAAAGTGAAGATACACTTTTAAAGTTGATAAATATTTTTGCAACATATTGTCCTTGTTTTCCGTCATATTGCAGTTATCTACATGAATATTTCATTGTTAAAGCCCAAAATTCATCAAATAAAATCCTGGCCACCACATCTTTAATGGAGTTAAATATGAATATCTTTGCCCAATTGCATTCCATCACCAAAATAACTTGCCATTTGAAACAGACCTACTAGTTCAAGTTGTTTTCTTCACATTCTTGCACATCAACACGTTTAAGAGTACATCATACAGTAAGTTACATCGTGAAATTGACGTTCATCTCAATCAAAAACATTCTTAATCGCTCACTCAGCGCTCCATTTATTCGTTTCAAACACTCCCTCAAACCATTAAAAACTTTCAAAATTACTCAATTAATAAGATCAACTTGTACATTCAAAATGAATAAAGCATTTTAGAACGAAATCGCGATTACACTGACATAATTGAAATTTAAAGCGTCTGATTGGTTCTTGGCAAAATATAAAGCTATTGGTGGAACTTTCGAGCATTTTTTAATAAATGGAGGTTTTACATATCGCTAATTTTGTTCATCCTTAACAAAATAAGCGACATTGGATTCGCTTTCTTAAACTTCACCCAAAACTCGCCCTGCTCACTCACCCAACATCGTTCCTTAATCATTCCAAAATCGTTCACCTTATCAATTTTAAGATGTTATTAATTTTACCCCCAAGTAGAGGAGCACATATTGATTTCATCATGTCTGTCTGTCAGTCCACTGACCCTTTGCTTTCCGCTAGCTAAACGGAGAGGCAATTGACGTGCAATAACGAAACTTTACACAAATATTGCCCATGACCCAAAGAAATACCCTATTTTTGGGGGGGGTCATACATGTCACGGTCATAAGTTACCTTGAACTGTCTACAGTTTCCACTCTAACTGAACAACCAATTGACCCAAATATAAAACGGGACACATATGTTGTCAATGACCCAAGAAAGTGCCAAATTTTGGAGTCACGAAGGTCGAAGTTACAATTGAACTTCGTCAAAGAATTGTCTTGCGATTCCAACTCATGAAGTAAAAGACTTCCCCACGAAAAAAGCTTTTCTTCAAGGACAAGGCGCTGGTTGAGGTCCACTTTGCGACAATTCTAATTAAAAATGTAATTGATAACTCAAATGGAGCAGAAGTCATTTGAAAAATAACATAGAAACTGTTTTGAGTGTATAAATGTCCGCCTCTGCGTCCATTAGTCGGCTGTATGGTCCATATCATTTTCTTCCTTTTTAGCTTACCTGATCACTACATGTTCAACAAGGTACAACAAGGTAGCTTTTAGGATCACCCTGACTCCGACGTCCGTCGTCCGTCTTCAACTTTCTTAAAACTTCTTCTTCTCCTAAACCGCTGCGCCGATTTCAATAATATTTTGACTGAACATTCACTGGGTGACCTTCTTCAAAAATTCTTCGCTAAATTCTGATAATCCAGAAATATGGGCGTGGTAGGGCGGGGCTTATTTTGAGCGAGAAATCTTTGAACGACAACTCCTCCTGAAACTCTGGGCCGATTTCAATGAAACTTTACCAGTATGTTCCCTGGGTGACATTCTTCAAAAATTCTTCGCTAAATTCTGATAATCCACAAATAAGGGCGTGGTAGGGCGGGGCTTATTTTGAGCCAGAAATCTTTGAACGACATCTCCTCCTGAACCACTGGACCGATTTCAATGAAACTTTACCCGGGGTGACCATTTTTAATAATTGTTCGTGAAATTGAGAATGGCACATAAATATGGGCGTGGCAAAGCGGGGCTTATTTTGATCCTGAAATCTTTGATTGGCCCATAAATATTGACGTGGCAGGGCGGGCCTAATTTTGAACAAGAAACCTTTGAATGAAATCTCCTCCTGAACCACAACTTTCTTTACTAGAATGTTCCTTGGGTATCGCTTTTGGCAAATTGTTCACGAAATTTTTAATGGTCCATAAATGTTGCTGTGGCAGGGCGGGACTTATTTAAGCCCAGGACCTTTGAACGACATCTCCTCCTGAACCACTTGGCCGATTTCAATAAAACTTTACCAGAACGTTCCTTTGGAGACCTTCTTCAAAATTTGTTTGCAAAGTTTTGATTAGCCCATAGATATGGGCATAACATGGCAGGGCTAATTTTTAGTCTCCTCTGTAAATAGTGGGTGGGAAGGTCTTTTATCACTGTTTATTCTTCGAATTATATTTCCTTTCAACAATTAGGCAAATTTGAATGTGACTTTGCCAGAAAGTTTCTTTGATGAGATCCATCGGACAAATCGGATTCAGGACAGCGGTTTAGGACAATTTTGTCCCTCTTGTTATCATTTTTCTTCCATCAGTTGCAGGCCTGTATAGCGAATCGGGGGTTTAAGCGTCCCTCGTTGTTGAAATACATTGATTTATGTACGTTCGTCAAAAGACGTGACGTATTGTGTGATTGCCTGTCGTGGGCGGGAGGCGTGAGCTTCGATAGTGGCTTGAGGTCACCGTCTCTTGAACGCATTCCAACTTATCAGTACTTTCAGTACTTTGATTGATTTTTGATGACAGTTTAGATCAACACCAGATCTCACAAACGTGAAGTCCGATCTTGTCCTACTCTGCCTGCTCTGTAATTCAACAATGGTAAAACTTGGTCAAGAGTATTTTTATTGTCCCTATAATGTAAACAAAACATAGATTCAGCAGGGTAAGGGTTATCACAATCAATAATGAGTCATATAAGCTATTGTAAGTTAGACTAGTTTGGGCTTAGAATCTAGGCTATAAATGTATATTTACTTACTTTTAATCCTTTAACATACAACAATATTTTAAACTGGATAGGGTTATAATTTCATGGTTTGTTCAGAACCCTTCAATGTTCAACTTTTGACAAGCTGAAGTAATGCATCTACTCATGGTGTTCATTGCACATTACTGCTAATCACAAAGTTTGGCAAGGCAGGCAGATTAGATCAAAGATCAGCCGACATAGGTGTGCCATCTGATCGTGGCCTATAGTGCCTGTTTTTCTTTCAACTGTGCCATGGGGAAACCTTGAGGCAGGGAGGTTGAAATATAGCATTTAGCCCTTTCCTGTTTAATCCATGCTTTCTACGAGTCTGTGACCTCATGATTGAGAAAACATTGTGAAAAAAGAAGAAACCGCTTCTGACAAGCAATTTCTTCTTTTACACACTACTTTCTACCCTACTGAATGGCCATTTTTCCAATTAAATCCACTTTAAATTTTCGTCTACAAAACCTTTCAACTTGGATAGGTCCAAAATTTTGTAAAACAGGAAATGGCGAAGTGGATAATAGTATGACACGAAATTCAGAAATATTCAATAATATGGGTTAAACTTTTTGTAATCATAACATTGAATAAGCAACTTTATATCAGTGGAGACTTATCAAGATTACAGCCCATTTATGCTAGTGCAATGTAAAATTAAGGTAGAAACGGGGTTGAGGCATATGCCTTTTACTCAGCATTTTCTCCTTTTCCATATAAATTTATAGGAGAAAGGCAAAAAGGTACAAAGAATCTTATTTTGATTTAATCATTTGATCTTAAATTTGTTTGATTTATTGTTTTAGGAAGTTTAAGAGGGATTAATGGAAAATATTGTTTTCACTGAAATTTATTGGTTACTTTTGAAAAAATTCATAATTATCTTGATAAATTTGCATAGCTTTTTAAGTTCCTTGGGTGATTTAGAGTTCATTAGTTGGCTATACTTGATGATATTTGTTTTTTATAGTAAAACTTGTTTATAAAAGTTGATCTCTCAGATGAAAAATGAGTACATTTTAATAAGTAGTGCATTTCATCTCCTATGTCATTACTTGTGCATTAATGACACTTTCTATGATTTATTTCTATATTATTCCATCTTCCTGTCTCAACGGGCAAGAAATGGTTAGCAGTTCTATATTTAATTAAGTTTAGATAGTCTTGTTTATCCAAAATTGAGAAATAATTTTCAATAGATATTGATTCTTTGATGAGACTATAATTTTTACCCTTGTTTGAGCTCTGTAGTTGGGTACTCCAATGTTGTTGGTACTGATCTTTTAATATATTACCTACCAAAAATTTTGTGTTTAGATTTACATTTGAGTATTGACTTTGCCATATATCTGGTCTTCCAATTTCTGTAAAAATAGATTGAATTTTACTGATCCAATTGCTGTGGAAACTTGGGTTGTTGAGCATAGACATGTACAATTTATATGAGAGTTTATTTCTATTACCATTTATCAACCTTGTCCAGTATCCTATCATTCTAGTTTTTATTATAATCTCAAGGGGATAACGACCTGTTTCTGCATAAAGCATATAATTCGGGGTACTTTGTTTGAGCTTCAAAACTCTTTTGATGAAGGAACAGTGATTTTTTTCTAGAATCTTACTGTCTTCATATCCCCATGTCTCTGAGGAAAAAGTCAAAATTGGTATAATAGTGTTATCAAAAAGTTTGAAGATTAAATCAATTGGTAGGTTCAGATTGTTAATTCGCCTATAGAAGTAGAACATAGCTTTTTTTGCTTGTTGCATTAAATTTTTCCTGTTTGAGAGGAAATTTCCTGACGGCGTAAAGTTTACCCCCAGATATTTGTATGATTTAACGATTTCTAATTCTGAGTTGTTTAGATGAAAAGAATATTTTCTGCTTTGTTTTCCGAAAATCATTATTTTAGTTTTGCTTAAATTAATATTTAATTTCCATTCATCGCAATACTCTTGGAAAGTGTTGAGGATTGATTGCAGCTTTTTTCGGTCTTCAGCTAGAAGAACTGTATCATCTGCATACAATAGCACAAGTATTCTAAAGTAAGTTTCAAGGTTGCCATCTTCCAGAATAATTCCGGGATTATCATGACTTAAGAGATAGTCTTCTAAATCATTTAGATAGAGAGAAAAAAGTACTGGTGATAAATTCTCGCCCTGACGGACTCCACAATTAATTGAGAAAAAGAGTGATTGTTGGTTACCATTTGATATGTATGACTTGATACTTTTATACATATTTCTTACCAAATTTATGAATTTTCCACTTATTCCTGAATTGGTTAATTTTGTCCATAAACCTATATGCCATACTGAGTCAAAAGCCTTAGAGAAGTCAACAAAGCAGCAAAAAAGCTTCTTTTTCTTAAATTTGTAAAGTTCAATTAGGGAGTTAAGGGTGAAAATATGGTCAGTGATTGAGTAGCCAGATCTGAACCCAGCTTGATTCTCACAGAGAATTTTGTTTGTGTTTAAAAACTTATTTATTCTTTCATTCAATATTGAAGTAAAAAGTTTACTGACACAGCTTAAAAGGGTAATTGGGCGATAATTATTTGGATCTTTCCTGTCACCCTTACATTTATAGATAGGTATTATAGATCCAAGAGACCAATTTGTAGGAAATAATCCACTGTCCAATATATAATTAAATATAGCATTGTATACTGGTATGAGCTTTACCTGGGAGTGTTTTATATACTCATTTATTACTCCATCTGGGCCTGGAGCTTTGTTATTACTTAATTTTGTTATGCATTTTTTTAATTTCAGAGTCAGTTATGGGTGAATTCAAAACGTTATCATAATCTAAGTTTATATCGTCATAGGCATATTGATCATCTATGTCATTGCTATCATTATTACTCATATTTTTGAAATGTTCATACAAGGCCTCAATACTTGGTATTTCACCAGATGTCTTTTTATCAATGGATTTTAAATATTTCCAATAATCTCTGGGATTATTACTTTCAAGCATTCTAAGTTTGTTCTCAGTAGACTTATTGAATTTGTTTATATATTTATTCATTATTTTTTTTATAAGATTTACTTTTAGTCTGAAGTTCCACTCTATTTTCTACAGTTGGGCTCTTGTAGAATTTTTTTCTTGCTTTATTATACGCCTTTTTAGCCTTTTTGCATTCCCATCCAAACCATGGTTTATGATTATCATTCTGTGAATGAAAGTTAGTTTTGCACGGGAAAGTTTTTTCTGCACTTTGTAGATAGCTTTCAGACAACCTGCTTATAATTTGGTCAAGTTTTAACTGTTTTTCATTTACTGACAAATAAGGATCTATGTTCAAATCACATAGTAACTGCTGTATTTCTATATCTGATATATATTCATTAAATCTCTGTTTAGTTTCATTATTCCAGTTATGGACAATTTTTTGCTTCTTTGGCATAGGGTCTGTTTTGAAATTGAGCTTTAGCTTGCATTCCAATAAAGAGTGGTCATCAGAGAATAAAGGGTCTAATTCTTTAATACTGAAAGAATCAATTAAACAGTAACCCTTAATTGATGTAATGAAATAGTCAATAACTGATACATTTTGAAATGTCATTTTTCCAGGGATATCTGGAGTTGTTCTGCCATTGACAATAATCAGGTTGTTATTTTTACATAGATCAATGATTTTGTATCCATGATTATTCTTTTTATTATCTAAGGATCTTCTTTCAACTTTGATATTTTTTTGTTGCATTTGGGCCTTTTGGTTTGAGAAAATATTAATTTCATCATCATAGTTGAAAAAGTCTGTTAAAAAATCATCACCTGTGGTATAATCAATCAAACTACCTGTTTGAGCATTAAAATCCCCACATAGAAATATTTGCTCATATTTAGCACTCATTTCGGATACTTCATTTGCAAACATCTCAAATAAGTCATTATTGAAGAAGTGTGAAGCTAAGGGTGGAATATACACCATACCTATGACAATTTCTGTTGACAAATTTTTAAATTTACATCTAAGCCAGGAAACATATTCGTTTTCTGAGTCAATATGCTGTATATCATCAGCAATTTCAGATCTTATAAATGCTCCAAGGCCACCAGATTTTCTTTTGAATTTCTGTTTCCTGGGAGCGTTTATAAAAGTATAGTTAGGGATTGTTACAACATCGAATTCGTCCATTTTTGTCTCGCTAATACAGAAAATATCATAGTTTGACACCAATTCTACAAATTCTGGGAAATGTGAACGTCTTTTAAGGCCACACACGTTAAGACTTCCTATTGAAATATTGTCATGAGAGAATGCGTTTTTATTAATATTTTGATATTGGTTATACTTTTGACTCAAAACATTTTTCGTGTTAGTCGGAGTGCCTCCCTGATTGTTCTAGGCACTTTTGGTTTCTGGAGACGTATCCATCGATTTGTCACCTTCTCCGATTGAGGACATCGATTTATTGGCATCAGAATCCATAAGTTCACCATGAATGGGAGAGTCTATTATTGTCTCATTGGTGTAAGATGGGTTTAAAACGCGTGGTACTTTTAGTACTTTGCTCCAATCCGGGAATTCGTCTTGCAACACTTTTCCTCTCACGATAAGTTTTGCTGGATAAGCGATGTAAACCGATTTAGGGGGGTTATTTTGCCTTTCATGTTTGTATCTATCCAACAGGCGAGATCGTGCTTGCACTATTTCACGGGGATAATCCTTGCTTATACTGAATTCTGGCTTTTCCTTTAACTTGCGCGCATTTGCGAGGACGGTATTCAGGTCACGCTCTTTAAGGAAACAGACTATAATAGGCCTACATTTATTTGGGTCATGCTCAAAGGTTCTCGGTGGGGTGCCTAGACGATGAGCTCGCTGTATTTCGATGCTCTCGGCGTTTTCTAGCAAAAGGTCGTGTTGCAGAAATTCCTTGATTAGAATCGCACAATCTTCGTCTCGACCTTTCTCTTTAATTCCCCTGAATATGAGATTAAGTCTCCTTGCTCTGGCCTCGGTGTCAATGCTACGGTATTCTAGAGTTTTTATTCGCCGTTTGGAGTCAAAATTATCACTCTCTACATCTTCCATCCTAGATTCTAGATTTAATGTTCTTTTTGATATTTCATTGGCAGTGGTCAACATATCAAATATTGTTACCAATTTTTCATCTATGCTGAGTTTTGTAAATTCGCCTTTGTTCATAAGCGTTGGTGAACCAAATTTAGAGGGGGTAGAAGGGGTAAATGCCCCACCTGTTGAGTGGCGTTGTCTTTTTGTGGGGTTCAAGTCCGAACCTGAAGCTCCAGAAGCATTTTCGAACGAGTTCTGTGAGTGTCCAGCTTGACCATTTCGTCCATTTCGTCCGCCATTTTTTTTTATTGACGTGTCCATTCTCACCTAAACTGAGCATTAAGCGACCACTTACATGTATGAGTCAACCAAATTCGGCCTTTAAAGAGATTGGTCGCACGGTTTTTTTTAAACGAAAGAGATGTTATTTGATTTAATGTGTGTGTTTCTAAGTAATCTTATGATGTTAAAACTCTAGAGAATCGTCTCATTTACACAATACATGATTCATTTGCAACAAATTTAGAATATAAATCTTATTTTCAAGATTTTTTTTTTTAAGACATAGATTTTGAAAACTATCGCTTAAGGTAGAAACTGTAGCATGTGAAATCTTTGAAACGGCCGATTTCGGCCGAACCCAGAAGAAGTCATGACACGTCGGGATTACCTGATATTTCCTTTCTATGCGTGTTTATGGCGTTTTTATCACGTTATTTGCTACCACTGGTCGAATCCCATAATTTCGGAAAGTTACGAAGTTATCCGAGAAATCCCGATTTCAGATACATTGCCACTATCTTAATAGAAATTGTCTCTTTATATACATGGTTGCTTGAGCAAGATGGATTATACATATTTACTTTTCATAAATGATGCATCGTAAGAAAGAGAGCGTAAAGCAAAGCAGTTTGTATCATTAGCGCGAGAGAGTATGTAAACACACAGGAGTCCATTACAGGCCTCATTGAACATGGCGCAGCGGAGCCGACAAGAAGATCAGCATCGTTTAATTTGAAGTGACGAAAATAAAAATCCTGCTACAATACTGACACTTTCGGTGCATATTGCCGTTTCGTCTCATGCTCACGACGGATTACGTACTTGTAATTAGACATTAGCATTATACACAATAACGATAGCCACTTTATAAATATTTCTGCATTTTTGTAAGGTTACAACTTTTTGAGTTCCCTTTTGCGTATCTTTATTTAAACCGATAATCATCTTTTGGAAAACGAAGTTATCTTTTCGTCGTAAGGGATCACTCAGGGAAATTCCGAATGAATAAAAATTGAAACGGCAAAAATCTATACACCATTCTCCAATGGAAAGAGTGGTGGAAGAGGGATAACCAATTTTTTATATCAATTTAAGAACAATTGACATTGACATTCGCTCTCTTCGAGATCATTGCATTTCACTCACTCAGAACTCCATTCGTGGCATTCCAAACACTAGCTCCGAGTCATTCAAAAGGCTCCGAAATCGATCAAAACCCCTCTGCAATCGAACGAACACACTCCGAAATCTCTCATAGAAGCTCATACCATTCAACATGTCACGTCTTGAGTGGACTTAGAAGCATTTCACCCACCCGTAAAGATAAACATATGAGCCTGTGCGTGACAGCTCCGACAAATTTGAATATGCGCAATGCTCGCAAAGCAAAGACTCTGGTCAGCCTGTGCGTCCACACAGTCCGACCAGAGTCTTCATAAGCTTTTTTTTTTTTTTCAGAAAGACGGGGTATTGTCTTTGCAATAGTAACAGCTGTTGCCTTTTTCGTAATTGATCGTTTATCCTAGCGTTTAGTGAAAGTCGTTGCTGTTTTTAATATTGAACACATATTCCGAGTTTCAAGTGACTACCTATCTTTTTCGAAATGGAACATAAATTCCGAGGTTCAAGTGAATACCTGCCTATTTCCAAATTCAACGTTTACTTCAACTCTCAAGTGAATGCTCGCCTTTTTCGAGATTGAACGTTTATACCGAGTTCCAAGTTAATGACAAATTCGATACAGTCAATAGAAACTACCAAGGAATTTAAGATATGAAGAATTTCTATCTTCGTTTTCCTTTTTTTACACATTTATCCCCAGCAGCCAAGCATTGGGTTCCCTATGCAGTGTTTTGTCCTTTGAAAATCGATTGAATTATGCAAAAACAAACGCGATATTTTCCTATTTTACCACATGCGTTTTATCTACCCTAGAAAAAAATTAGAAATTATTTGCTCTGTAAATTTTAAAGATTCCACAACTGTCAGGTACAGCAGGGGTCCCGCTGTGGAAGAAATATGAATGGAGAAGTTCCGACTGAATATTTCCGGTGGAAAAATGGTGCAAAGAAAACAGTTGTTTACCACGGTTCATTTATAAAACATGAAATGTGTACACTTGTTACGTAATTTTACACATGTTAACAAAAACAAACAATATCAAGGGGCGTCAGAGAATGATACTTAAACTTTGACTCTAAGAAAATATCTGTTTTTAAACAGTTTTTTTATGATGATTTATCGAAAAGTTGCTTATTTGAACCCATTTGCGGACAAGCCCATATTATCAAAGGTCACAGTTTTCATGGTAAATGTTTCGCGTGGAAAAAATATATAAGCCTGTATTTGACATTTCTAGCAAATTTACATGTAAATGTAACAAAACGTAACATAACCTTTATCGTGCTCAATTTACATAAACTGTATTACTGTGAAATCTGTGGCTCAGTTCCAAACTTTTATAAATACTGTTGAAAAAAATACAAGTATCTTGTTTCTATCGCAATATGCTTACTACCCTATGCTTAGCTATCATATATCAAATGTCGTCTGCCCACATTTTGAATTATTCTATTTTTTCCAAATTTTGTAATGGAACAACATTTACTTGAATTTAATTTGTCGTCAGTTAACACTGTGAAAGAATCTAAATAACTTTGGGATATTAGCAATGAGGGATACGATTCTGGTAATTTTCAAAAGGATGGAAAATAATGCTCACCGATCAGATTGAAAGACTTCTTTTTGTATTACATGTATTAATTTTTGAGTACATTCCTATTGTTCTCAGATTAACGTTCAAAAAATGAGTGCGGGTAAAGAGGTGCACCCATAAAATTATAGGCGCACGTACTAAAAAAAGTACATCCACCTTATTCAATTCAGATTACATGTAAATAAAATAATCTAACAGAATCATAAAGGCAATATCATCTGGAACATCGCTCAGACTTTTCCGTAAATTGGAAAGTACCTCGGACCTAAGTGTAGTAATGTAATTCTAGGTCATTTTAGGTAATTCGGCTTCTGGTGGTATTTAATACGTTCGAAGAAAATCACATTCTGTTAATTATTTCCGATCGTATGTGGAGATCTTCCGGACATATTTTAATTTGATGACAAAACACACTGATATACTGCTTTTTGTTATCAAATTATAATATGCTGACTTTAATTCGTTCGATGATTTTCTTTTACGCAACGTCACCCTTTGCGGGACCGTTGGTGTTTGTGACGTCATATAAACTCATGTGCAGCGCCCGTATTATTCCCGAGGTCTATTCCGTAGAATCGCAAATAGCTCCCAATTGAGGCATTTTTTGGAAGTGCATCTGTATATTTTAAGGATGAAAGTCCGTGCTTTGGACGAACATTTTTGGGTGCACACTTATCAATTACGGATACATGTCTTTTAAGCTGTCCCGGCTTAAAGTAGCCGTTATACCCGTACGGTTCACCATAAAAAGTCTGTACTTTCCAGCGACTTGTTTCGATTAAAGTTACTATTAAGCGTATATTGTTCTTTGGAGCCTCATAAAAATTGGTCAATATTTGATTATTTTCTTATTTTTGAATTCCGTTCAATGGTTCATTTTCTGGCTCTTAAGAGATCATTTCAGAATATTCCTAATCCAGGGGCACAGTAGTAACTTTGGTTTCAGAATTTCAAAGCCCAATTATAAAAAGTAAAAGACATTTCAACAACTCTGATATACATTCCTACTGCATAGGCGTTAATTTGTTGAAATATGAGCGTATAAAGAATATATTATGTTATTAGCCGAACATGACTGGAATGCGTAACATAGAGACATCCTACCCACGTGAGGAATGGTGGAATCATTACTGAGGTTTTATTTATTTCTCAACTTTCACAACAGCGTGCCCTGGAAATCATTTATAAACGCAGACAAAAAATTCTGTGTCTTCAATATTTTCGGTCCAAATTCGAGTTTCTTTTCTAGGCGTTACTCTTTGTTAGAACACATTCTATCTGATAAACTATGTATTAAAAAGGTTAACAAAGTACAAATAAAAACTTCCAATAGAGAGGTGTTACAACTTATAACTGAATGCCCATATCGTGCCAATTTGGAACTAAAGTAACATTTTGAACAATAATTGGATCTTTGGAAACTTTTCGTTTCGTTATTTTTGTTTGTGTATAATTTGAAAGCAAATTACAATATATTTTGAAACATTTATGAAACTAATGCATGTTCACTGACACTCCTTACACAAACACGCACTTTTTTGTAAATGGAAATGGAGGCGCTGGTTTTCGGATGCTGTATGACACATGGAGACGGTTCTAGTTTTATTTAATCTGAGATGAAGGTCATTCCATCTTCAGTCATTCCAAGGAGAAACATTAACAGAAATTTAGAAAAAATTCTTGCCAACGTCAAATTCTAGCTTCCTCATTCATACAATCGTCGGTAATTTACTATTGTCTGTCAGACTAAAAATCTTTATCAAAAATGGAACATTGCCGGTACGCGACTTAAAGTCCATTCAAGGTTTTAAAAAATAAGCTTGTCGATAGATTTTATCGTAACGTATTTGCTGATGAGAACAATCATTAGACAAGTTCAAGGTCACAGATTCAACATCTCTTCAAACTTCAACAACAACTATTCAAAACACATGTGACCCGTCACGCGAAAAGGTACCATCTGGGCAGTGCGTAAAGTGTCGACCCTAGTCTGTGCGGATTGCGCAGACTGACTAGGGTCGAAACTTTTCGAAATGTGCTTATTTTCTGAACCTAGAATGATCAATCTACCTTCCAGTGGAAGAATTTTTGAAATGCGACCACCGGTTGCCTTTTACTGGACTCAACATTTTTTTTAAATATTTATTTTACAGAGTTCCGAGATGGGCCTTTTTCGCCTGACGGGTCACATATATGTAACACTCTATTTAGCTCTTTATCTAGCTCCATCTTAATCTAGACACTTACTCAAAAAATAGTCTTTAATCAGCTGAGGGATTTCCTTTGTACTATACTGTTTAGTACTTTGCTAACCGTATAAAAAAATTGTGATTTTGAGCATATCTTAATTCCCGAATCAAGACAGCTCTAGTCTTTGAGATAAGCTTACAAATGTAAAAAAATTACTAAAGGAAGCCCCCGGTTAGGGGTCGGTGTCGTCTGATTCACTCAATATATGAATACTTCTTGATTCCAAATTTGCGGAGAGAAATGTTTTGCTTTCCAATGAGAAATGAAAGGCAAATCCCAAGACCTATATATAAACTTGCTTCGCAGCACTGTTTTTGTTTTTGATGTCCCTGAAGTTGGCAGAATAGCAGAAAAGCAGAATGTAGTTAGCAGAATGGCAGAATAGCAGAATGGCAGAATGAAGTTGGCAGAATAGCAGAATAGCAGAATGAAAAATCGAAAGTCAAAATTGGGTGCATGAAATAACTTGATTTGTTGTTTAAACGTGTTTTCAACGATTTTCCCGCAAAATTTCTTTATATCATGCTCCGGTTAACATGCCAAGCAACCAAATCCAAATTCAAACTAATGAAAAAAAAAAACAATCATTGTATGAAACATATTGTTTGAAATTCGATGGCTCGACGCGAAATAGTCAAGTTGTAACTGCCTATATTACAACTGTTTCGCTCTAAATAATTGAAATAGTTGACAATATATGTCCCTAAAGTTGGCAGAATGGCAGAATAGCAGAATAGCAGAATAGCAGAATGAAGTAAGCAGAATGGCAGAATAGCAGAATGGCAATATAGCAGAATGGCAGAATGAAGTTGGCAGAATGGCAGAATAGCAGAATGAACAATCGAAAGTCAAAATTGGGAGCATGAAATAACTTGATTTGTTGTTTAAACGTGTTTTCAACGATTTTCCCGTAAAAAATCCTTATATCATTCTCCGGTTAACATGCCAAGCAACCAAGTCCAAATCCAAACTTATGAAAAAAACAATCATTTTTTGAAACCTATCTGTCTATAATCGATTTAAAAATGATATTAGAACGCAACAAAAGTGACTGAGAGTGAAAAAAGTCATATCTCAACAGTTTTCGCGTCTTTGAAATCTCATTCTGCCATTCTGCTATTCTGCTAGCAGAATGAAGTTTGCAGAATTGCAGAATAGCAGAATGAAAAATCGAATGTCAGAATTCGATCAATTTGTGCACGAAATAACTTGATTTGTTGTTTAAACGTCTTTTCAACGATTTTCCCACAAAAAAATTCTTTATATCATGCTCCGGTTAACATGCCAAGCAACCAAGTCCAAATCCAAACTTATGAAAAAAACAATCAATTTATGAAACTTATCGGTCTAAAATCGATTTAAAAATGATATTAGAACGCAAAAAAAAGTGATTTAGAGTGAAAAAAAAGTCATATCTCAACAGTTTTCGCGTCTTTGAAATCTCATTCTGCCATTCTGCTATTCTGCTGGCAGAATGAAGTTGGCAGAATGGCAGAATAACAGAATGAAAAATCGAATGTCAGAATTCGATCAACTTGTGCATGAAATAACTTGATTTGTTGTTTAAACGTGTTTTCAACGATTTTCCCACAAAAAATTCTTTATATCATGCTCCGGTTAACATGCCAAGCAACCAAGTCCTAACTCAAACTAATGAAAAAACAATCATTTTTTGAAACCTATCTGTTTATAATCGATTTATAAATGATATTAGAAAACAATTAAAGTGATTGAGAGTGAAAAAAGTCATATCTCAACAGTTTTCGCGTCTTTGAAATCTCATTCTGCTATTCTGCTATTCTGCTAGCAGAATGAAGTTGGCAGAAAAGCAGAATGAAAAATCGAAAGTCAAGATTTGATCAATTTGTGCACGAAATAACTTGTTTTGTTGTTTAAACGTGTTTTCAACGATTTTCCCACAAAAAATTCTTTATATCATGCTCCGGTTAACATGCCAAGCAACCAAGTCCAATTTCAAACTAATGAAAAAACAATCATATTTTGAAACCTATCTGTCTATTATCGATTTAAAAATGATATGAGAACGCAATTAAAGTAATTAAGATTGAAAAAGTCATATCTCATCAGTTTTCGCGTCTTTGAAATCTCATTCTGCCATTCTGCTATTCTGCTAGCAGAATGAAGTTGGCAGAATGGCAGAAAAGCAGAATGAAAAATTGAATGTCAGAATTCGATCAATTTGTGCATGAAATACCTTGATTTGTTGTTTAAACGTGTTTTCAACGATTTTCCCGCAAAAATTCCTTATATAATGCTCCGGTTAACATGCCAAGCAAATAAGTCCAAATTCAAACTAATGAAAAAAAAAACAATCATATTTTGAAACCTATCTGTCTAAAATCGATTTGAAAATGATATCAGAACGCAATAAAAGTAATTGAGAGTGAAAAAAGTCATATCTCAAAAGTTTTCGCGTCTTTGAAATCTCATTCTGCCATTCTGCTATTCTGGACGCTTCGGGCCGGGGCAGTCATCCCCCGTCTCTGTATCCCAAGCCAGTGTTCCGGTAATGGACGGCAACCCTCCTAACACGGAGGGACCCTTCCACAAGGGCCTGGCTGGCTTGTGTGGGCTGCACTTGTCTCGGCGCATCGAATTTGGAATGTTGATCATGATCTAACGCCAGTCAATCAACATCGGCGTAAGTCACAGAGTAAGTACATGATGGAGGCCAGAGTCTAGCGGAAGAGACGACGGCTCAGTAAGCCCAAGTAGGACTTTGTGTGTAGCATGCAGGGGCCTGACTCTAGCAGAGCACGGTCGCTAAGAGAGGCCCCAGGCAGACGGCCTGTGTTGGGGCCGGTCTAGCGGAAGAGACTTGGAAGTGGGACTGGGTGTAAAGAGGCGGCCGCTCTGCTCTGCGAGCGGCCGGCAACGGGCCCCAGAAAGAGTTGCATAGTGAAATCACCCTCCGGTAGCCACTGTCTCTGGGAAGAGAGAGAGTTTGTGAGTGGGGATGAAGATGCAAGCCAACCGTCACGGTCCGTTGAACACGGGGCAAATATCGAGGTTTGGGAGCAAGAAGAATTGATTCTTGGAATCTGTTTTTCGGAAAGTTTGGACATAGTTTATTTTCCAAAGAAGCGTCTCACTTCCGTGAGCCTTTTGGAGATGGTATTTTTTCTAACAAGTTTGGAGATAGTCTATTTTTCAACAAGTTTAGACTCTGCCTAGAGAAGAAGTGGTGCATATTCCGGGGTCTGGGAGCAAAACACATTCTGGAGAAAGTTTATTTTCCAACAAGATTAGACTCTGTTTATTGTGTTTTTTTAAAGCAGTGTCTCACTCGCGTGAACATTTTGGAACCCAGCGACGATGCCCGGCACCAGCCGCCCTGCACACACGCCCCAGGGCCCGTATTGGCGTTTCTCAGGTCCCAGATGAGCTTGAAACGCCAAACTCACCTCGAAGGTAGTGACCGTGCCCCAACGGCGATCGACGTCGAGCAATCCCGACCCAGTCACTGCACGTCCGGTAGGGGCGCCGAAAACGCGATTTTTGCCTGTGGATGGGACGGAAGTGCGAAACTCTCCCCGATTGTAGAACTCGTCGAGACGAACACGTAGACACAAAGGTTGTCCAGATCGGCCCTCTGGGGGCCGAGCTACGGCCGTTGCGCCCCTGAAAAGCCCGGTTCGGCCGGCACCCTAGCGACATCAGCGCGAATCGCTATAGAGCGGCCGCTAATAGCCGCAGACCCGCCAAACTCGTCACTATCGTAGTGCTTTAGTGGAGCAACAAGACCGAACCATGATCGACTCGATCGGTGCATTGGCTCGGCCCAGCGGCGTTACCCGGCAACGGTCCCACTGCTCTCGCGTCCCAGGGCCGAGCTACGGCCGTTGCGCCCCTGAAAAGCCCGGTTCGGCCGGCACCCTAGCGACATCAGCGCGAATCGCTATAGAGCGGCCGCTAATAGCCGCAGACCCGCCAAACTCGTCACTATCGTAGTGCTTTAGTGGAGCAACAAGACCGAACCATGATCGACTCGATCGGTGCATTGGCTCGGCCCAGCGGCGTTACCCGGCAACGGTCCCACTGCTCTCGCGTCCCAGGGCCGGTAATCGCGTTTCTTCGGCCATAGATAAGCTGGGAACACCAAACTCGCCTCGATTGTAGAGACCGAGCCCCAGAGGCGATCGACGTCGAGCAATCCCGACCCAGCCACTGCACTTCCGATCGGGGCGCCGAAAACTCGATTTTTGCCCGTAGTTGAGATGGAGGTCCGAAACTCTCCCCGATTGTAGTGCTTGTCGAGACGAACACATAGACACCAAGATTGTCCCGATCGGCCGCTTTGGGGCGGACCTATGGCCGTTGCGCCCCTGAAAAGCCCAGTTCGGATAGGGTCAGGGTTAGGGTTAGGATAAGGTTCGGTGTTAAGGTTAGGGTAAGTTTACTGCTCTCGCGCCCCAGAGCCCGTATTCGCGTTTCTCCTGCCATAGATGAGCTGGGAATGCCAAACTCGCCTGGATGGAAGGGACCGAGCCCCAGAGGCGATCGACGTCGAGCAATCCCGACCCAGCCACTGCACTTCCGGTCTGGGCGCCGAAAACTCGATTTTCGCCTGTAGTTGGGATGAAAGTGCGAAACTCTACCTGATTGAAGAGCTCGTCGAGACGAACACGTAGCCACTAGGATTGTCCCGATCAGCCCACTGGGGGCCGAGCTATGGCCGATGGGCAGTCGAAATTGCGGGGCAAAATGAGAGCTCTTGGAGCGAGAATGCGGATAATTGCGGCAAAAATCATTGCTATACGGGCCGAGATGCGGGGCAAAATCCGAGGTTTGGGAGCAAATCACTGCTTCGAGAGCACAACTGCTTTCGCCTGGCCGCAAAAATCGCGGCTAAAATGAGTCGAGGCGCGACTCCAGCGCGATTCTTCCTGGCTCCGACGCAATCCGCCGCAGCCCAACAAAACTCACCACGATTGTAGGGCTTTGCGTCTTTGAAATCTTATTCTGCCATTCTGCTATTCTGCTAGCAGAATGAAGTTTGGCAGAATGGCAGAATAGCAGAATGAAAAATTCCTAGAACCTGCTAGAATAGCAGAATGGCAGAATGAGATTTCAAAGACGCGAAAACTGTTAAGATATGACTTTTTTCACTCTCAAACACATTTATTGCGTTCTAATATCATTTTTAAATCGATTTTAGACCGATAAGTTTAATAAATTGATTGTTTTTTTCATAAGTTTGGATTTGGACTTAGTTGCTTGGCATGTGAACCGGGGCATGATATAAGGAATTTTCTGCGGGATAATCGTTAAAAATACGTTTAAACAACAAATCAAGTTATTTCGTGCACAAATTGATCGAATTCTGACATTAGATTGTTCATTCTGCTATTCTGCCATTCTGCAAACTTCATTCTGCTAGCAGAATAGCAGAATAGCAGAATGGCAGAATGAGATTTCAAAGACGCGAAAACTGTTGAGATATGCCTTTTTCTCTCTCAATTACTTTTATTGCGTTCTAATATCATTTTTAAATCGATTATAGACAGATAGGTTTCAAAAAATGATTGTTTTTTTCATAAGTTTGGATTTGCACTTGGTTGCTTGGCATGTTAACCGGAGAATGATATAAGGATTTTTTTGCGGGAAAATCGTTGAAAACACGTTTAAACAACAAATCAAGTTATTTCATGCTCCCAATTTTGACTTTCGATTGTTCATTCTGCTATTCTGCCATTCTGCCAACTTCATTCTGCCATTCTGCTATATTGCCATTCTGCTATTCTGCCATTCTGCTTACTTCATTCTGCTATTCTGCTATTCTGCTATTCTGCCATTCTGCCAACTTTAGGGACATATATTGTCAACTATTTCAATTATTTAGAGCGAAACAGTTGTAATATAGGCAGTTACAACTTGACTTTTTCGCGTCGAGCCATCGAATTTCAAACAATATTTTCTACTTTAAGTAGATTATTGTTTTGTACTGCCAACATTGTAAAAGTAGTTAAAGAACTATGTTCACTCACAAAAACAAGAGTTTGAGATTTACTGGCTGAACTTAACAAAAGTTTATTTTCTCTGTCATTTATTATAGAATTAAATACAGTATTTCATGAAAAAAATTACATAAGGAAAAGAAACAGGTTGTAATATTGTTCGTAAATAGATGTTTTCAAGACAGATAAAAGGACACACAACTTTGATGAATAAAAGATTCACCCACAATAAATATATGAAATAAAAAAAAATAAATGTAAATTCAGATTTACATGTATATATTAGTGTGTAATTACTAAATATCTGTTTGGATATAGGCAATACCTTACCCGCTTGAAAGCAGTGAAGCACTATTATGAAAAGGATATTATGCAAATATGAAATCACTGGAAAAGCTTATGCATGGAAAATAATACTTGTATAAATAAAATACCTCTAAAAAGCAAGTCTTTGTCGGAATTCTTATGTCAGAGATCGTACATGTAACGCACACATTACGTATTGATTTTGACTACTATATATGGTCTTACGAGTATCATCAAAACGCAGTTTGTCAAAATAGGTTTCATACAAAGTTCAATGCACAGGCGAATGTTTCATAATCATTTTTTTTAAATTCGGGTTATGGAATATTTGCCTGTGGTTCAGTGTCAACTATGTGTCAAAAAGGTATTCACTTGCAGGAAAGTGATGGCTTTCGTCGGTGCTTTGCTTTCTTTAGACAAGTCATCTTTCAGAGAGCGCCTTGTGGTTATACAGCCCGTCTTCAGCGAGCCGAACAGCCAGTGGGTTTGGTACTTGGTCCTTCTTTGTCTTTGCTCTTTGGTTCTGAAACCAGATTTTAAGACTGGCTTCACTCAGTCCAAGCTCCTCCGACAACCGCAGTCGTCTTGTCTCCGACAGGTATGGATTGAGATCGAATTCTGTCACAAGTCGTTGGATTTGTCTGGGATTAAAAGCGGTTCTGTTACGTTTGTCGGAGATCTTGGATTTCCGTCGTGGTTTTCGAGATCTGGGTCCTGAAAAATAAATATAATAAATTTATTAACGTCAAGAAGCGGCCTGCATAAACAAAATATCGAAATCCTGAAAAATAAAGACGGCAGAATTAATACAAATCAAGAATTGGCCTGTATAAACAAAAGGTCGAAGTCCTGAAGAATAAAGACGACAAACTTAATACAAATCAAGAATTGGCCTGTACAATAAAAATAGAAGTTATCAGATACTTCTTTCAGGTATGACAAATAAAGCATAAATGGGTATCGTTTTAGCGTTGAAATTATATATAAATTCTTCATCGCGTTCAGATTTTTTAAAAATATAATTCATTTCGCATACTTTAAGACTAAATTTGGTCCCTTTATTAAGTTTAAGACCGAATCTTTGGCCACGCAAATGTAAGTTAGAACGTTTTATTGAATAAAAATCATCAACTATTTTAAAACAAGTAAGAAATTTTGAAACTAAATTTCGAATATTTTTGAATAACAAATAGATCTCAAATAAAACAAGAGGACCAAGATAGTCCTAGATCGCTCACCTGAGTCTCTTTGACCCCTGGGACATCACACTAATTAGATAGGCAGATGTCAAAAAGAAGATAATTGCCTCAGATCAACACCATGGAACGTTTTCAGCGAAGAGCAAGACAGATATGCCTTTTTGCTCTTTGATTCTATGTAAAAAGGGATGCACCCGGGCGGACCCCAAATGTGAACCCAGGGGTTGATATGAACAAACTTGGAAGAGGTTCATAAGATGATGCTACATACTAAATATGAAAGCTGTCTGTCTTTTGGTTTCAGAGAAGATGATTTTTGAAGGTTTTCCTATTTTCATTCATCATGCTCAGATGAGCTGAAGCATATGCGCCCGTGTGGAGCCCAAATATGACCCAAGGGTCTTGATATGAAGAAACTTGGTAGGGGCCCACTAGATGATGCTACATACAAAAAAATGAAAGTAGTGTGCCCTCTGGTTTCGATTAAAAGAAGATTTTAAAAGATTTTCGCTCTTTGATTCAATGTAAAAAGGGTTGCGGCCGGGTGAAGCCCAATTATAATCCTAGGGTCTTGATATGAACAAACTTGGTAGAGGCCTACTAGATGATGCTACATACCAAATATGAAAGCTGTCAGCCTTCTGGTTTCATAGAAGAAGATTTTTGAAGATTTTCATTTTTTTACCCTACGTGCTCATAAGAGATAAAGGGATGCACCCGTGCAAAGCCCAAATATGATCCAAGGGTCTTGATATGAACAAACTTGATAGAGGCCCACTAGGTGATGCTACATACCAAATATGAAAGCTGTCAGCTATCTAGTTTCAAAGAAAGAAGATTTTTAAAGATTTTCGCTCTTTGATTCTATGTAAAAAGGGTTTGGCCCGGGCAAAGCCGAAATATGACCCAAGGGTCTTGATATGAACAAACTTGGTAGAGGTCCACTAGATGATGCTACATACCAAATATGAAAGCTGTCTGCCTTCTGGTTTCAGAGAAGAAGATTTTTAAAGATTTTCATATTTTCGCCCTTTTTGTTAAGGGTAAAGGAAAAGTTAAGGGTGGTTTCATTTATTTGAACAACTTTGATAGAGCTTGACCAAAGGAACATCCCTGCCAAGTTTCATCAAGATTGGCCCACTGGTTTAGGAGGAGATGTTTAAAGAAATTGTGGACGACGCACGACTGACGACGGACGACCGACATTCTACGATCACAATAGCTCACCTTGAGCACTTTGTGCTCAGGTGAGCTAAAAATTATGTATTTGTCTTAGCATTATAACTTTATTTATGATATGACCTAAGTTGTAGGAGTGAAATAACCCCGGTGAATGTTTTTTGTATTGCACTGATCTTATTACATTAGTGGAATAGTGAAGTAAGAGCGTAAATTAACGTTATTTTGTTACCGTGAAAATCAATGAAAATGACGTCATAATGCATGTGATACACTTATTTTACTAACGGCGCTATATGTTTCGCGGAATTTAGTCGACGTATTAAAACATGTTGGTTACATTATAAAAAGAATATAAAATGTGTATTCATGAAATACCTATTTTTATTAAAGCCATCATCTAAAACAGATAAAAACTTGACAAAGTCTCGTTTTTATCTGCTAAGAGATGACTCGTTTAATAAGTTTTAACGGGTTTTCATGACAACTCGCTCATTCAATTACCCGTATGTAATTACCTGCTGTTGGTCTGTCGGAATATCGAGTACAGTATACCCAGGCTGGGAGAGAAGCCGTTATTTTTGGTGGTGTTTTCTTCCTTGCTATTCTTAAATCAAGCGGGGATTCATTGTCTGAGCTGTCAGATGATGCATCGCCGCCTATCACTGATCTAACAGCCGATAAGCTCGGGTCTAAGTAACTTCTCCTCAATGAAATTACTCTTTGAGGAAAGTTTTCTAAAAGATCTGGACTCTGGGATAGTCGATTCTCGTCCAGAGACAGTCGATACTCATCTGGAGACAGTCGATATTCATTCGGGGACAGCCGATACTCGACCGAAGGCCATGGTTCACACTCTTTTCGAACACAAAGCTCGCACTCGTTTTGACAGTCCTGGATGTTATCCTGTGTAGAATAATGTTCTAAAGATCCAGTAGATTGTGTCTCGTCCGAGTCTGAATCGTATACAGAACTACAGTTTATATCGACGTTACGTCTGAACTCTGGCTTCAAGATTTCAGACACTGAAAAGTTTGTTAACGGTTTTGTTGAATATTTCTCGAAACACTGTCTTTTAAACTCCATTTTCTCGAAATTCATTACTAAATTGTCAATCCGGGATAGATGACTGCCTCTTATGGTGTAATATTTATCCATGATATAACCAATAACGTTAAGCTGATTTACATAAAAGCAACGTAGAAAAATTATTCCAATTCTTTTTCTAATTGCGTGAAAGTAAACAACGTATTTCTCTAGAAACAACTTCACGTGCTAAACGTATATAATCGATTGTTTCATTTATGCGGTATTTATATACTCATTCACAAAACCACGTAAAATTGTTTACTCGGCTATAACCGCGTGAATGACGTCCTAAACGTTCCCACGTTAGTCACGTTTCGCCGATTAAAGTGTGATATTTACATTACAGCAATGTAATGTTGACGTAAATTAGGAGAGGTAACTCATTATAATTAAACGAATCAAATTCAATTATTATGAAAACTTGAAACATATTTTGACCCTTGCACTTATTTGTTGAAGACTGTGAATGAAGATTAAATATAACGGCGTATATATATCATTTGAAGTGTTTACCTTAGCATTTCTAATTTCACTACCAATTTCCTGTGAAATGAAACTTGTCGCTGAAACAGTTATGTATTCTATGGTCATCTCAAAAGAACCCTTTTAAAACTTTTGGTGAGAAGTTTTATTTTAACAATAATTGACCAAGCATATTTCGAGGGGTTAGTGCAACGCTATTGTAAGTGCTTATAAATATATAGGCACTTACAATATCATTACACTGACCCCTCAATTTATAAATTATTTTATGAAAATGGGCCGTCTTAGTAGTGAGTAGGCTTACTTAGTTTGAAATCTTTCATTTTTGTTTGATTCTATAAATTTAGAAAGCACATTCCGACCTCCAGAATAAGGATGTTTGAAATGTGATCAGATGGTTCTTTTTTGCGTGACGGTCACTTATTTTAATTCTTCTTAATGAAACTACTAAGATACCTTATACAGATTTACGATGGCATTTGAAATCAGACGAAATTCCAGAAGAGTTTTGCATCTATATATTTCTTATAATATTAATATCAGAGAATTCAGGTTTTTATTAAGAGGGGAAAGGGTGTTGTTTTAATTCTGGGAGATAAGAACCTTCAAAAGGATTCATATATTAGTGAAATTTCGTCTATAGTTTCGTACAGCCTAGAAATAAAAGAAAATCTTGATTTCTTATCGTTTGATGACACAGAGCCAAGAAGAAAAGAAAAAAATCACTGATTTTGAGGCTGTCTAATGGAACTGTTTTTAGCATACAATATAGGCCTACTGCATGCGTTAAATTCTGATGATGGAGTAATGAAAATAGAAATCCGGTCAATCGGAAAAAAATTTACGAAACCGAAAATTCATCTTATATCTTGCTATATATCCTAAAAAATGGTTTTGTATTAATCAAAATATTTTTAGGCAAAGAAGATTGAGGTTAGCTCATGTATCATAAAATGATCATTTATTTATTTATCTTTTTTTTTTTTTTTTTTTTTTAAACAACTTTTCTTCGAGCAATTTTTGTTTCATCAAGAGTTTTGTTCGGCTGAAAGGCGGATGTTTATACGAGAAAATATATCAAATTGTAGCATGATGTGTTAATACATTTCACTGCATAAAAAAGGTTTGACAAGGTGAGGTAGTCTAAACCACTGTTTTCTAGTTGTTAAATGGCTAATGAATTAATTACTGCTACCTGGACTCACTTGGGACTCTTTACACAACATTAAGTCGTTAATATTTATAAATTTGTGATAGAATAAAATAAAATTCAAAATCGGTACGATGTTTCTCGTGACAGGTACTGGTGAAATGCAAAAGTTTACGGCATGTTAAGAAAAAAATATAAGACGTTTCTTTTATAAATATTCTCTAAACGTATTATTGAATGAAGGTATGTATTAGTTTGAGTTTTTGTTCTCTATCGAATCTTTCCGGGAAAAAAGAGCCTTTTCTACCCTTTTTCCGAAAACGCGCAAAGATGCACTGGCTTATAAAGCCAGTGACGGGTATATAAGATAAATAGACGTTCAAAAAAAGTTAGGTAGACAGTTTTCGATCTTGGTGTTCAAAAGTTCCTTGTCTTACATTCTGGATATAAAATAACGGTTGCAAACTATTTAAAATAATAACTAGCAAGGCAGGTTCAGTTTAGAAAACGTTTCACGAAATGTTTCAGCCTGAACTCTGGGCAGATAAAGAATTTTAAGTTTTGGAAATTAGCCACCATGAAATGACTGAGATTCGAAGTGATTTTGCAGTAGAATTGATGAATCCCTGGGACCTGTTTTACTAAACATCTTATGATCGTCTTTGTGTAAGTCAAAAATTATGGTTGCGTCTGCAGTAGTTACTAAATATGACATTCTTCCTTGCGATATCTGATTGGAATCGTCTTTAGAAGACGATTCCAAAAATGAGCTATTACAAGGCAGAATCCAACAATGTATGAAAACACCAGGTGCGATTTGTGATTTTTACGATTATTTGTTTCGTAGGAAGTTTTAGTAAAACGGGCCCCTGGTTCCGCAACTTGACCCCCGTCATGACTCGCCAACAAATATGAAAAACATACTTCCCGGCAAAATATATTACAGTCAAAAACATCGTGAAATTGACTTTCTTCTCGATCAAAACAATTCTAAATCGCTCACTCAGCGACTCATTCGTCCATTCCAAACACTCACTCAGACAATTTAAAACGCTCCAAAATAAGTAAAAAGATAAGGTCAACAACTTCATTCAAAATAGATATAGCTAGAAAAAACGGCAATTTAACTGAAATAATTGAAATTATGAGCGTCTGATTAGTTCTTGAAGAAAAATGAAGTTATTTATAGAACTTGTATGCATATTTTATTAAAGGGGTGTAATAAATATCGATAACTCTGTTCATCAGGAACAAAATTACCGATATTGCATTACCTGCCTTTATTTTCACTCATAACTCGCTCCTCCTGCTCATTCAATATCATTCCAAAATCATTCCAAATCACCTTGTCAATTTCACGATGTTGTTAACTGTATCATTGGTTCAAACATATTTTATTTGTAACTAAATTTACAGTTTATATTCAGATATACTGTATCATTAATATGGACCTAACAACATATCGCTAGAGGGCGACCCAAACACCGTTACTACAGCTGTTACGACATTTAAGTCGTCCAACTTCGAAGATATTTGAAACAAAATAAAAAGCGGAAATATCCCATCATGTATGAGTGTATGAGTGTTTTGATTGGTCAATCGATTATTTATTGACAGCACCGATCTGTGAATTACACAAAATGAGGAGAGAGAAATTATATGAGGTAAAAGAATTTAGTCAGAACACTACGAAATGAAGTATGGGTTATTGAGTGCATATAATTTGCTGTTTATAATCAATCATAATTTGAAATATTTATTTAAACTTTTGTTTGCACTTTATGGTTTTATGAGACTGTACTTTAGCTTATATATATGATACATGTGCAAGAGATATACGTTATTTAATTCTGGAAATCACTGTATATAAAGAAAAATCTTTTGCTTTCATTTAGTGAACAACAAAAGCTCCATTCTCAGGAGTGGCGAAGCCACGATAAAAAACATAGTGTTTTTATTTATTTATTTTTATTATTTTTTTTTTTTCACGAAATGAAATATAAATCGATCTTCCTCGAAATACAAAATGATCACTACATTTCTTTAATGCTAAAAAGGGACGAATGAGACAATGAAATGAGGCAAATTTTCAAGCGCGTCATTTTGCTGAGAAACGTCATCATTACGTCAACAAATTAAGTTGGACCCCGCTCATGTAACGTTAAATATAATGATATAAACGTAAACGGTATATTTTCACTGATTTAGGGTCGAGATTATCAATTGAAAATCTACCGTTATTTCTCTATAAACCATCGAAAAGTATTAAAAAAGAAACATAATTTATGTTTCGTTTCCTAGGAGATGACCATAGATTTGATTAGGCTAAAGAGTCCAATTACCTCCAAGAATAAGGTAAAGGCAGTGTAATAAATGCCAATTTTATTGTCTGCCAAGACCAGTTTATGAAGGTTCCACATTCCAAGAGTTTATGGAGACCTTATTTACCACGGCTTTACCTCTCGCACACTGTCATAACATTGGGATGATAAATCTGTTCTGCGTTCAGGAACACAAAACCGTGCAAACAGTTTTCCAATTGTACCCCGCTTTGCACGCGCACCTGCGTGCAAAGCGGGGTACAATTGGAAAACTTTTTGCACCGTTTGGTGATCCTGAACGCAGGGCTGTTCTACCTCTGGAAACTTAACAAGAAAATTGAAAAACGAGGGATGAAATTAAGTTGGAAACCGCTACCATCTTTTCTTTCAGAACGTGATGGTCATGTGATCGCCCGACTCCATTTTTCTAGCAGCTTACACCATCGGAAAAATCATTTAGCGGTTCCGCCTCGGAAATGATGGGATTCGCGTACGTCTATTTTGTCAGGAATAAATTACCGCTCGTTCACTTTTGCCACGGAGAAATAATGTTATTCGTGCTCGCCTTTTTAGAATGGTTCCGCCACGGCTAAATGATACAAGCCGAAAAAGTCTAAGAAACAAAATTTTCAAATTGATACACAGTTAACAACACCGGGAAATCGATAAGATGAATGATTTTGGAATTAAATTGAATAATGAGAGGAGAGTGTTTTGAGTGAAGTGAAAGGGAGGTAATCCAATATCGCTAATTTTGTGCCGGATGAATAGAATTATCAATATTTCCTACGTCCCTTTGATTAAATATGCAAATAAATTCTATAAAAATCACCATATTACTTCAAGAATCAGTCAAACGCTCATATTTTCATTTATTTCGGTTAGATCGCCATTTTTTCTAGCTACGAGTATATCTATTTGTGAATATTTTTTATTTTATCTTTTGATTGATTTTGGAGTGTTTTTTAATGGTTTGGTTGGGAATTTGAAAAGAATGGAGCTCTAATTGAGCGATTTAGAATGGTTTTGATCAAGGTGGGTGTCAATTTTACGATGTTTTAATGTACGCAAAGAGCAAGAAATCGGAGTTGATAGAGTTAATTACAACATAAATTCACATCGACCCCGACCAAAACCATTCTAAATCGGCTACCGCTCTATCATAGCATTCCTTTAATTCAATCAAATCCGGTTCAAAACACTTCGATTCGGTTCAAAACTTAGAAATCTCGAGGTTTCCTAATGATCTTGATTAGGAAATATCGCACAACATTTTGAAAGTTTATGGGTTCCGAAATATTGCGGATTTATACGGGTCCACTGCCTTATATCGTAGACTGTTTTAGTAGAATCAATTTCGTACCTTTTCTGGTGACTAGTTTACAAACGAGATTGACAACTCCCTTCCAAATGATGGAAACGTCATCGTCCCAATCAAGAAAACAATGGTAATCTCGTTAGACGGGGGTGATATTTTTTGGCGGTAGGGTGCAAAACAAGCGTTAGTTACGAGTTCCTGGCACGTGATGATTGGCCGCCATTAGAAACGCATTAAACCCTTTTCCGGTATGAGTTAGCTGTTTTCCGGTATCTAAAGTAAGCAAGGTATCATTTTCTACGTTGATATTTTCGTATTTAATGTAAGGAAGTTCATGAAAAATTTGAAACAGCATGACCGAAGTAGACCATCTTGCTTAAGAGTTACAATTAGTTACATCGTAAGAATCGACTTTCATCTCAATCAAAACTATTCTAAATCGCTCACTTAGCGCTCCATTCATTCATTCATTCCAAACACTCACTCAAACCATTCAATAACGCTCCAAACTCACTAAAAGATGAGATCAACAACTTCATTCGAAGTTAATATAGTAAGCAAAAATTGGGATTTAACTGACAAAATTGAAAATATAAGCGTCTAAATGGTTCTTGAAGAAAGATGATGCTTTTATAGAACTTGTTTTCATGTTTTATTAAAGTGATTTATTAAAATGATGTCGTAAATATCGCTTATTTTTTTCATTCGGAACAAACTTAACGATATTTGGTTACCTCTCTTTAATTTCATTCAATGCTCGCTCCTCCCGCGCATTAAATTCATTCCAAAATTACCTTGTCAATTTCACAATGTTGTTAACTGTAAGTGCTCAAGGTCGCTTGGGCCATTTTTTCGTACTCGGCTAATTTTCTGAATCTATAATGATGATTCGACATTCATATAAAATTATTTTTTTGAATGCGGCCTCTAGTTTATCTATACTAGAACAAAACAATTTTTTAAAAACAATAATTTCACGGAAGTCCCAGACGGTAATTTCCTGCGTTACAGATCAAATATGAATTCTATGATAGTCTAATTCTAAGCATGTAATTGAACAAAACGAATGTAATGAATTAGTAAAGAAAAAACCAAAATATTTTCCCATATTGGTAGGTACAGGTTCAAAGAACTAAATGGAAAAATAATGAAGACAAAAAGCACAAAGGAAATTCCCATACATTCGATCTGCAATAACTTTTGTGATGTACGGGTGTCAGTTTTACAGCGAAATGATTAAAAACTAAAGCTCAGTCGAAACAGCTTAATAAATTGCTGCTGAACTTTAAATATTGCTATCAACTGTCAAAATCTAAGGTCATTAGAAACTTTAGTTACCTCGAACCCTTTAGCTGAGGTCTGTCTGAAAACGAAATAATAATTTTGTTGTTCAAAAATTTTGAGTATGATATTTCTTTCTTTATCTATTTATCTATTATTGTTTTTTTTTTTTTTTTTTTTTTTTTTTATCTTTTTTTTTTAGAAAACCCGATTAAAGAAGTAATTCGAAGACATTAAACATTGTTTTTTATGAATAAGAAAATCGTTCATTCCATGTACATGTATTTCGACTCATTTACAGGGTAAATAATAAAAACACAGGCCTATTTACAAATGCATTTTTTTTCTTTCTTTTTTTTCTTTTTAGTATTGTCAAATGGTTATTTTTCTTTTTTCTTTTCTTTTTTTTTCAAGTTACTGCCGGATGAATATTTGGTTTCCTTTTCTAACTAATTTTATTGATCTATATCAACATTAATCCATAAAGTTTAGTTAAAGAAAAAGAACCCAGATTTTTGATTAGCAGTAAAAACGATAAAAAAAAAAGGAAAGCAGAAGAAAACGATATAATTATTTACAGTGAAAATGATTTTAAAAGGTATTTGAATAAGACAGTGACACACCGGCGGAATCCAATGTACCCTTTACTTGTTGCTATAAACAGTAAACAGCATCGCAAAATTGTCTCTCATTCCGATCAAAACCATTCCAAACCATTCACTCAGCGCTCTATTCATTAATTCCAAGCACTCACTCAAATCGATCAAAGACGCTCCGAAATCCTTAGACAACATGTCGAAGTCGTTCAAGACGTATAGCATTTAATTCAAATCGATCAAATCATTCTATGATTTTATTGGTTGATGTGGATTTATACGTGTCTGATTGGTCCACGAAGACAAACAGACAGAAAAGTACGTATATTTTAATGGGAGGTAATACATATCGCTAATTTTGTTCATCTAGAACAAAATTAGCGATATTTGGTTGCCTTCCTTCGCTCCACACACTCATTCAATTCCACACCAAATAGATTCAATTTGTCAATTTCACGATATTGTTAACTGTAATAACATTTAACCATTTAGTAAGGGTGAATTTCTAATGCCGCGTTTAAATATAATTCAAATGACTGAAGGTGTTGATAAAATAGCATATAAAAACTATCTATTAATTATATGGGCACAGATCAACTGGTCTGTGAGGTGACCCGCGGACAATCAAAACAGACATTGGTTTATTGAAAATGTATACTGGCGGAAATAAGTAGGCAATCCCATTTATAAAGAAAAACTGAATCCTCGTTACGATATGCTTGTAATTGGTTAAAAAAAATAACATCGTAAAATTGACAATCCAGTCACAGCCATTCAGAAACACTCGATCAGTGCTCCAATTATTAATTCCAAACGCTTACTCAAATATCTCAAAAAATGCTCCGAAATCGCTTAAAAACACATTGCGAAATCGATCAAACCACCAACATTTCATTGAAATCAATCCAATTATTCCACTATATTTTTTCTGCCTGCTGTAGATTTAAAAAAAACCGTCTGATTGTTACGAAAAGACACGAAATAGGAAAGAACGGAAATTATTTTTTAAAGGGCGGTAATAAATTGTCGATGATTTCGTCCAGTTTTAACGAAATTAGCGATAGTGTATTATCTCCCTTTTTAATTCAAAACTTACTCTACACACTCATTCATCTCCATTGCCAATTCATTCCACTATATAATACATCCTGTCAATTTCACAATGTTGCTGACAGTAACATCATGAAGTCGGCATTAGTCCCAATCAAAACAGTTCTAAATCGTTAGCCAAGCGCTCGATTCATGGTATTTCCACCATTCACTTCAATCGTGTTTAACGCCCCGAAATCTTTCGAAAATACTTCAAAATTCATTTGTTAAATAGCATTATCAAAATCAATCTATTTCTTCCATGATTTTTATTTGCTGATAAAGGTTTGATTGCTCTGCAACAATACATAAATCTATTATAGAAAAGTGGGGTGATAAAACATCGCTAATTTCGTTCAAATGTAGCCGTTACATTTAATGTTTCTTTTATTCAATATGAATTTTCCTAATCGTCAAGCTATACCAAGCTTTCGTTATGTAATGAAGTTTTCAAACCTTCAAATACTTGTCAGCATGCAGTTAAACAAATGTTTCTTAACTGACTTTGAAAAAAAAAAAAAAGAAATCTTATTAGGGAAATGCCGTTTGAAATTATGGTATGTCGATTTCTATTCTTATATTCAATTGTGTACATATATAATACATACATAGTGTTTTGTATGAGAAAAAATATCTAACGAGGTTGGGAGAATTGATAATTGGCGAGGCTCTGCCGAGACAATTATCTACTCTCACAACCGAGTTAGATATTTTTTTTTATACAATACACTAAGTATGTATTATATTTATCTGATAACCAATATTTGTCTTGTTTTCATCAATTTTTAACTGAAATGCAAGTTTCTAAAAATAACCGCATTATGTTATTGTTCTAAAAATAACTAAGTGATATCATAAAAAATCATACGGGATGTTATCACATGGATATTTGTATAGTTATATGATAAATTAAACATCATTTTTCTGTACAGTATACTCAAAGGAAATCGGTAAATAATCTGAACTCGATCGAATAGACCTCCTAGATTTCAAAGTTTTGATAAAACTATTAAACTAGTAATTGATATCTTCTGCATACATTTTATGGTCGAAAATTGCAAGGGCCGAAATAGCGAGCTCTTTAATTTATCATCTCAATAAAATGATAGTGGTTAATTGAGGCCGGTTTTCGGTTTTTAATGGTTCATTTGACCAGTCAGAGAACATTTACTAGGACCATTCAGAAAAAATGACATTTTTGACATAGATGCGCTGATATGAAATTTTGACAAGTTTTCTCATTTCCTGTTCATTCATAAAATCTATATAAACTGAGCCGTGAAAAGATGTAGTTTTATGGCTTCTTAGAAACATGCAAACGTATTCCTTAATATTCATCATATTTCTTACCAAAATAACAGAATCAAAGTATATTTTAATAATAGAAAGTCCTCGGTGTACACATTCAGCCATTTGAAGCCGGATAGCAGTTCTCTCTTTAAAGATATCCCCGTCGAAGATCTCAGCCAAGCTTTAAATCGAGCCGGTCAAATAGAATCATAAGATGCATTTGTCTCAATCAACAAAAAAAATGGTCCTTTCTATTAAGATTCGTGCATTCTGATTGGATGAAAAAAATGATCTAAGGTAGTGGACCCGTAATAGTTCCGCATCATTTCGGAACACATAATGAAGATCATTAGGAAACCTCGGTTAACACTGTTAAAGTTCATTACTATAGAAACGCCGTTGAACTATTATGGGTCCACTACCTTAACGCAGCTTTTCTTTATCATTCCGCACAAAGTAGGACCTAGTCCCAATAGAAATCACAGCATAATCATGATAAGGCATGAATCCTAGCCTCGCGTTTTATATAGTTTGATTATGTTTTAAGTTCCATAACTCCATGAAAACAAAAAGACTGTCGTTATCTCTTAACAAGAATTTTTTTAAATGTACATCTAAACAAAAAAGCACAAGATTAACACAACTTTAATAAAGTATCTTCCTTATGTCAACTTTCATTTTGTTGAATGGTCTTACTTCATGAATAGAGAAGGGCTTGTTACTTTTAACAAAAGTCCCGTTTTCTCGTGCATCTCTCCTTTAATGATTTGATGCGAGATGTCAGATTTTCGATTTAAAATTGATTAATGGAAATTGCTCGACCACTCCTTCCAAAATCCAACATGGACATAGTACAAATACATGTAGTAAGTATCAAGTATGAAAGAAATTCGCCCTTTATTTTATCAGAACCGTAACAATTTAGTCAGAACCGTAGCAAGAAGAGGGGGGCATGATAAAGCTGATATGCCCTGCGTTCATGACGACAAACTGGTGTAAACTGTTTTCAAATTATATCCCACTTTGAACGTACACTTGCTATTTATTTATTTATTTATCTATCTATCTATTTATTCAATTTTATTTATTTATTTATTTATTTATTTATTTATTTATTTATTTATTTATTTATTTATTTATTTATTTATTTATCTATTTATTTATTTATTTATTTACTTATTTACTCATTTATCTATTCATATATAAATTTAATATAGGGATGAGTGTCTTTTTCACTGCGTTTATTGGGGTATAAAGTGCAATTGCCTTAGCACATGGCAAATAACGCCCGTAATGTTTAAGCCATGTGCTAAGGCAATTGCACTTTATACCCCAATAAACGATGTGAAAAAGACACTCGGCCCTTATAATTGCAATCCTCTTGGTCTAAGAAACTTTTAAAATACTCGGCTAAACATTAAAGTTTCGAGTCTACTTTCTGCGCGTATTACACAATCTATTTTTAGATCGTGTATTTCTTTTCTCGCTAACGAAGTTAAACGACATAAAGTTAATCAAATAAACGACAATTTGACATTCGTAGAGGTACTTATGATCAAAACATAATTTTGACAAGTTATTCCGCATTTTGAACCGAAACTATCGTGATAGGGCTTAGCTGAGAGGGTTGCATGGTGGTCTTCGTCGACTCACTGTAAACATCGACTAAGGATCCGAGCTGCATACTTTTAATCATTAATTCTTTCGAAAATATCTTAATTTCTAATATATTACATAGCAATATTACGATATGGAAGGGAAACGAGGGGTTTTCGAGTTCCTATAACACAGGAAATGCAGATCGAAGATCGGGGGTTTCCCGAAAGACCTATTGCATTTTATACAGAAATAAAGTGCAATGGATTTCCCCACGTGATGGGATTTAAACCAATCAAAATTCTTTATTTTATTAGATTGAAATTATTTCATAGGCTAATCACTATCATGTATAGATCCGATTGGCATATTCATACAGTGTAATAATATATTCAAGTCAAACCTCCGTGAAATAAAAAAAATACCCTCTTAATCTCTTACATCTATTTATCTATTTATTTATTTATTCATTATTAATTATTTTCTTATTCTCAGAATTTACATTTGGACTATTGTCTTTTGATTTTTTTTCATTATAATATATTAGGTTGAAGCTAAGCATAATGTCAATGATTCATAAAAAATATATCTGCGACGAAAAAATGAATATTTCAAAGAATAGTTTCAAAAGAAAATTAAATAAGCAGAGTGAACAACTACTACTTATTCCTCGAACATAAATCAAACATTCTGACCACTCAAGACACAACATAAAAACGACAGCCAGTACTTTAATTTTGTTCTATTTTATTCATATTTGTTCTTTCATTATACAAGCCACGTGAATGTTATGTAAGAGTTGAAGAGAGTAATTGTCGAATTCATTGAGGTATGAAACTAAAAACTAAATCAAACTGTATGAAAACGCGAACCGGATTCATCAATGAGTGTGATTAGGTTTTTAGCTATGCAATCAATATATATTCTTTTCATATCTTATGATTTGATAAAACGAAGCAAAATGTCCAGACTTATTTATTAAGAAACGGATTTGAAAAAGGACTGCTTTGAAGCTTACAAAATAGCTGCGCACTTAAAATCGTTTTAATTAAGGAATAAAACCAACTTTTCAGCCAATCAGAATGCACAAATCTTAATGTACACAACTTAAATTGAATTATTGTTAAATATTAGATCTACATACCTTTTTTTGACAATAAGTGTTATTAGGTTTTATGTTTCACATACACATGGGAAAAATTGGAATTTTTCAGACAAAATTTTCCTTTATCACAACATTTAAATGTTAAATAGCTAAATTAGGTACATAACGACTCCCCCGACCCCTAAAGTCGGACCCCAGGGATCGCTGTGACACCCACATCATCATGCTTGTAGCCGATGCGAAACGAGCTGTATCCGAAACATTTAATGGACCGTTTTATCATCATTCGGACCCCATCAAATTCGTCCATAATGCGGAGTATGTGTGTTGAAAATATTTCATTACAAAGAAAATTGGTCTATTCGATACGGTATTTAACGACGCGTTCTGTTAAAATGATGTTAATATTTATACATACACGCAGTGAATGTTAAACAAAATTTCTTCAAAGGGGCACAGGAAAAAACTTTCCTAATTCTTGGGCAACCCTTTCTTTGTTCAATTCATTTACTAAGATTTACTTACTTCTTAATTTGCAATTTTTATACGATCAAGATCTTATTTCGTTCGATTTTCCACTAAACACTGTTAAAGAATGAATACCGTGAAAGGAATGAATAAATCTGGGGATTTTCGATTTTGATATCGTCACTAGTGACGATATCTCTGGAGGAAATACCTATTTCAAGCAGCTTAACCTTGCTCAGACGCCTGAGATTATACATTGAAGCCTTGTTACAGGTTCAGGATATTTGCTTAGCGAGTTCAAACTTTAAAAAAAATGAGTTGATTTTTTTTTAAAAAAATCTATATTATGTAATTTCGATAATGCTACAGAAGGGTTGTTGATTGACACGCCCCCACCCCATCCCCCCTCACTTTGGATCCGCCACTGAAGCTTCTGGAATTATTTGAACATTGTAAACCAACATGAACTAGTAAAACAGAAACTATACAAAACAATCATGAACAATAATATGAACGAGGAAACATCCTGGAAAGGTTCTAAAACAATAGCTCCTAATCCGACTGTTTCTGTCTAATGACATTGAAGCATTTTTCCGAAGGCTCGAAATCCGACGACATTGCAGTTTTAGCGACGAACACCAAATCCATCCCGAGCCTAAGTCGACTCATCTCAGGGGATTGAGTGATCACAGACTGAACAATTATTCCAATGGTCCATCTCGGTACCTAATCGATTTCCAAAGAATCCCGGTGTTTCGATGTTTACATCGCTGACCAAGTTGTCGTTCCTAAATCTAAACAGTGTTAGATTAACCTAAATTATTTTCGTTCCATGATTTAAAATGGTTAAAAGACCAAAGTGTGTTTCATTTTGCTTCAAATCATCTTTCCAAGATGGCGACTAGAAATTATTGAAAAGTTGTGTGTTTTTTCCGTATCAATGCGCGAAATTTGAAAGGGCCGAGGACGGTAGAAAAGGGCGAAAAATATAATATTTTAGGAAAAAAAAGGTTGTAGAGAATTTAATTAATAGAATAATCAAATAATTATGTCTGATATGAAAAATATTTCACTCGAATACGTTATAATGCTTTTAAAAACTCGTCCTTCGGACTCGTTTTTAACGCCTAATACCGCATTCACGTGAAATATTTTTTTATCAGACATATCTAGTTGATTATCCTCTATCTGTTTGAAATACTATATAGGATCGATTTTGAAGAGTGCAGACATTAATAAGTAAAAGGCGTAAAACTTTTTTGTTTCTAACTCTCATATAACGCGTTACTATAGGCGGTTGGTCCAATTCCCGCATCAAATTTTGTGACGTCATACATTTACTAAGTAACGTCGGTATACATTCGGAACATAACTCGGCCATTTCCGTAAACTGCAACAGACCTCGGATGTATGTAAGGCGGATGGGTATGTAAAAAATCGTGCATTTTTTAAGGCGGAAACAGTGTAAGAAAAATTAACACTGTAGATTTATATCTTTAGCAGTAAATAACGACTGAAAAATCTTAATTCTTGAGAATGACGAATCATTTTCAAAAATTAAGATTTTTCAGCCGTTATTTAAGAATCTAAAGATGTTTTTATAAGGATACAATGTTTTTTACCTCAGTGACTTAAACGAGTAGTGTTGACGACGTCGAATGTTTTCACTCAATGTTTCGAGGGCTAACGCCATTTTAACTGACGTCATCGAGTTTTTCCAAGGGTTTCCCGTAAATTTTGAGAATAGTCCGTCTTTGTACATTCGAGGTTGATCGTGAGATTGGCCGGGTGGTGTTCAGAATGGTCGGTATAGAAAAATAAGGGCGGAATGCATGATGCATTTATTTTTTATATATTCGTCGGTTTTAACAAATTCAAATGCATTTCCATAAATTATTTCGACATCTCTGTTTGAATAGGTACAACGGCTTTCTTTTTTTTATATACAATTATCGCGTCGATTTATATTTTTTCGGGCGTTAACATTTGCTAACACCCTCAAAAATTTAACGCCTGAGTGCGAAGAACGAGGGTGAGAAAATTTTAACGGTATCTGCAAATTTTAACGCCCGAAAAAACGTGAATTGACCATATATTTAGAGTTATATTTAAGAGTTATATCGAAATGATCTGCTATGGTAAGACAAGAATGAAATACAAGTATATTTTTATTAGGCTAATGTACATGTATAAAGCGGCAAAATTGATTATTTATCACGCACATAAACTTTTAGATCAATGTTATTGATTTAAAACAGATTTTTTAAAAAAGCAAATTCCTTAAAAAAAAATCGTAAACTTTATCCTACGGTACGGTACGCTAGGTACTGCCAAAGAAGTATTTGTGTTAAAAAAAATGTTATTCTACAACTTCCGAGAAACTCCTTGTGAAAAATCTAGAATCTTTACTGGATTAAATTTTTTACTGTTTCTGAAATTGTGTTTATTTGTTTTGCTTTGTCTTTTGGTTTCTTTATTTTTTTTTCCTTGTGAAAATGTATATATACGCATGTTTAAGTACTATATCCCATAATCCCTGTGAATTTCTGACCTTTTTTTTTTGGGTAGGGTTATTATGAACTTTTTGTCGGCTGTTAAATCTTAAAGATACATCCAAGCATTGTATATACCCATCACAATTAACACGAAGAACAGACGTTTTAATGCCTCTTTATGACATAAAGGAATTGAAATTTCGTCTCAAACACACGTGCGCGCGTGCTAATTCATGTTCATTTCACGTCCTGCAAATTAATGACGGATTTCCTACAAACACGATCGCAGCAAACAAATTATCCCCCATTACTTTTTGTCTGTACGCCATTTGCATTTTACCGTGAAACAAGATTTTCGCCGTTAAAGTAAACATTGGTTTAACACTTGTCTTTTTTTTATAAAAATGATATTTTGGAACCAAAAGCAACGATCTTCAAAATCTGCGGAGAATGAACTGCCTTTTTCCTTTTGTTAAAGTGAATTCTCGATGACAGTCCAACTATCTCTATAGAAAACCGTTTAAACAGGCTAAAATGACAACAATTTGGTCGATCATCATATCAATAGATTTGTTATATTATTAAAGAGCGGCTCTTGATATATATGCAGGTATTTGATATCAGTTCATTGAGTACATACAGTTAACAACATCGTATAATTGAAAAAGTTTAAAGATTTTGGAATGATTTATGAATGAAATTTGAATATATGTGTGGAGCGAGTTTTGAATAAATTTTATGGGAGATAATCCAATATCGCAAATTTTGTTCAGGGTGAACAAAATTAGCGATATTGATTAACTCCCTTTAATACGAAATGCATATAGATTCTATACATAGCTTCCTATCTCTTCAAGAACTTATGAGACGCTTAAAATTTGAATTATGTCAGTGAAATTGCGATTTTTCTCTATCAAATTTCATTTTGAATGGCGATGTTGATTCTTTATTCTTCAA